>QNUK01000081.1:1710000-2105000 GCA_013621035.1 Clarias magur | reverse complement strand
AAGGAGCATGTATGTGTGTGTTTGTTTGTGTGCCCTGAGATAGATTGTCACTGTGTCCAGGGTATACCCCACCTAACCTCACGCCCTGAGTCTTCTGGGATAGGCTTTAGGGCGCCCGTGACCTTGTATACAGGATAAACCAGTATAGACGATGAGTCAAACAATATTGGTATTTTTGTCATTTAGTTAAAATGGTATTTATTATACATGTAATGTAAATATTTTTTTGCAAATTGTTTGGAATTACAGCAGTCTAAATTTTCACTGTAGATAGTCATTGCTAACTGTGTTAATTATTTTTTTCTCCTGTTGATTATTTATTTTTGCCTTATTTTATTTTGTAATTCTGTGAAATTCATTTTTTCACAGAAAACTTTGGCTGTGCTTCACAATCCTGTCCACTGGGTGGCGTCAAAATAACTGATTTGCATCAATAAAAGTCAACAACCATAAAAAAATAAAAAAAAACACATTCCCTTTTGTTGAAGGGGAAAAAAATTCCCACCTTTTTTAAGGCACGTGACATGTTCCTTTTTCTGTTTGTAGTGATACTGGGTACTTTTTCATATTGTGAAGAGTAAAAAATGAAAGTTCATTAATTATTACAAGGTTCAAGTCAAAATAGTGCAGAATAACAGAACACCATTGTGAGAATAAAAACTCTCTTTATTTCTCTAAATAATCCCCTGCTACACTAATGCACTTATCCCAGTGTTTCCCTAGTGCTTGGACAACATCAAAGTTAAAAGTTTCCTCAGAATACCACCATCAGGGCCTCCCAGGAACTCCTTTAATCTCCCAAATGTGTGGACATGGCTTGGAGCGAGGACAGGACTGTATGGGGGGACGTGGCAATAACTCCCAGCCGAGTTCCTGTAATGTGCAAGTGGTGTTGGGGAATGATTGTGTGTACAGTTTACACAGACAGATGCGTCTCTTATACAAGTTGGTGACGTCAATTTTCAAGCATCAGGCGCCGAATGGTCACAGGAACGACTGCAGTGGACTCCGAGCCACCTCGGCCGGGATCATTCATCCCCGACTTATCACCATACTGTGCTCGTGTATCAGTTTCAAGCCTTCCACGAGTTTTCATGAGAAATCCTGGTTTGACTTGAACGCCCTACCACAATGAGAGTTTCCTACCGTAGCATGCATGTGAATCTGCATCTCATTTAAATTGGAAACCTGAAGGAGGTTTTAGTTTTTAGCACAGCAATCTGTCAAGCTAATTACAAGATTTATGAAGATAAACCTCACACACACACACACACACACACACACACACACACAAATGCATCAATCTGAAACCACTTGAGGATATAATCTAAAAGCATGTACTGTAACTCTGCTTTAAACACTGATAACGATACTGTTCCAGAATCAGTGCTGCATTTTCTTTTATGTGTTGCTACTTTACTCATTCTGAAATCACCACTAAGATCAGGAGAGATCATCTTCAGCCTCAGTTCCAGACACATCCCATAAACTAATGCACTGGTTGTGTAACTCTGCTGCATTGCAAGCAATTAATTCAGGACAGGGTGAAGTCGCATTTGGTCATTTATCAGTGACTTTCATCTTCTATGAGCTAAGGGTTGAAGCATTCTGCTTGGATTCATAACCTGAGTAATAATAGACAGACACTAATTGGCCCGTGTGCTCGAGGCGATATAGAGTACGGGTTTGTACAAGAGCTCGAGGTGACGACAGACAGTTTCCAATCGTAAGTTTATAAATAGTAAGTCAAGCCTAAGACATTTTCCATGCTTTCTGGTAGTGCTGAAATGCTTTGTCGTCACAACTCCAAAATCTGGTTTCGATTCCCGTCTCGGGTTGGTCTGCATGGAATTCCTATGTTCTTCCTGTGCCTGGTAGGTTTCCTCCGGATACTCTGGTTTCCTCCCACATTCCAAATTGCCTGTAGTGTGTGAATGAGAGTGTGCATGTGTGTGTGTGCCCTGTGATGGATTGGCACCCAGTCCAGCGTGTACCCCACTTTGTGCCCTAAGTCTCCAGGGATGGGCTCCAGGCCTCCTGTATACAGGATGAAGCGGTATAGATGATGAGTGAGTGAATAAAGCAGTAAACTGCTTGGGAGGTGCTGTAACTGGAAAATAATCCCATGCTCCTGTTATCCCATCGGTGCTATTTTACACCATATAATCGCTGAGTCAAACACTAAAAGAGTTTCAATCCTTACTTAACCATGGACTTCCAGAGTTCTAGAGCAAACGGTTTACGTTTTCCTTTTCTGTGACGAGACACCAAACAATATCATATACAAACAGACACACACACATGGTTCCTAGGAAAAAAAGCCAAACACACTTTCATTCAGCCTTCCCTGTCGCACCACAAGGACACAATGAACATTTAACATGACTCATGGTGAATGAGAGCAGTCACAGTCAGTGGCTTCAGGCTGGGTTGTGTTTAGCTGATTCAGATCAAATCGTACCTTTCAGCTGATACATTTTCTTTTGCTGTGTGATTCACAACACAGGAAACATGACTGTCAGAAATACATGTGCGTACTTTCGCATAGTCAAAGTGATTAAAGTTAATGGGATTTAAAGGGACTTGTTTCTCCTCTTAGAAAACCTTCCCTGGGAATGCTAAACCGCTAAAAGTTTGCAGTTGGTTTTTGTTGAGGTGCGGAAGAAGGAAGAAAGTCAGATGTGTTGCTTTAGCTGCGTTAGCATCTGATGCCTGCGCTGTTAAGGAATCCCCGCACTGCCGGTGCTGCCTGATGAATTTTCCATCAGATTCCCATTCTCATTATAATCCGATCTGATCTCATTCAAGTCACATGACTATCTAACGGATATACTGCATATCCGATTTAGGACCACATATGAATGTAACTCAGCTCTGATTTGAAAAACATCAGATTTGTGCGTACAGACAGCCATAAACATTTTAGAAACATGTCACATTCGGGTAAAACATCGATTCAGGCTGGTAGTGTGAACGCAGTCATACTGTATAAAGGTGACTCAGATCCGATCTGAAAAAAAAAAAAACATCATATTTGTGAATTCAACTAGCTGGATAATGTGCACGTAGCCCAAATGTACCTGGACCCGTACACTTACCCGTTAGAATCCATATTGCTGAGTCATTAAAAAAAAAAAAAAGATTGATTGATGGACGGGGAGAACAAACTTTCTCCTGTAAACTGTAAAATTTACAAGAACGCAATGGCATCAATTCTTATGAAGCAAACCCTTGGCCATTATTACGACCCGCAAGATGTTGGTCGCTGTATGTGTTTGTATTTGTATCTGTCTGTGTTTCTGTGCTTCGTTGCGCTCGCGTGTGTGTATCGTGTCCTGGTCACTCGCCACTCCAGACTCCAGGTTTTCTGATTGTCCCCACATGGTCGCTTCCGCCCTGAGAGTGACGTCATCAACCAGTGCGACCCTATATAAACCGGAGAGAGACGCGGGAAAGAGGAGGCGTGTAGGCGGGGTGTTGGTTGCGTTAGGGTTAGATCATTTTGGGATTGTGATTTGGATTATTGCTTTGCCCCTTTGGTTTGGTTGGTCTTTGTATATATTTATAGATTATTTCACTGTATGTTTGTGCACTCACCAGTCGTAGGGGCGTGGCTGCCATTTATTCTGGGAAGAGGGAATTTATTTACTGATTTGGGTTTAGGGAGTCGACAGCTTTATTATGCAAAGATGTTCCTTCAATTAAAAATAAGTGGTATGAGATTTATATCCGCTTGTCTTTTTTGATCTACACTAGAATCCCCCATCCCAAAAAAGTAACTCTAACTTTTACTTTGTGTAAATTTTTTATGAGCTACTTTTTACTTTTACTTGAGTAGATTTTTATAATGGTTTTTAAAGTTTTATAAACTTTACTTGTACTTCAGTAAGATTTTACTGAAGTAACAGTACTTTTACTTGATTTCAACAGTTTATTACTCTTTCCACCTCTGATTAAGTATAATGCAAAGGTGGATCTCTGAAGTAAACATTGTACAATATATACTTTGGGTTATGATCAGACATTGTACCTTTAGTTAAAAAAAAAAAATAGTGCATGTAACTCTGCTTCAAACACTGATAACGATACTGTTCCTGAATCAGTGCTGCATTTTCTTTTATGCGTTGCTATGTTACTCATTCTGAAATCGTGTGCTCAAGGCGATATAGAGTACAGGTTTGTACAAGTGATCGAGGTGATGACAGACAGATTCCAACCATAAGTGTATAAATAGTAAGTCAAGACTAAGACATTTTCCATACTTCCTGTTAGTGCTGAAATGTTTTGCCGTCACACCTTCAAAATCTGGTTTCAATTCCCATCTCGGGTTGGTGTGCATGGAATTCCCATGTTCTCCCTGTGCCTGGTGGGTTTCCTCTGGGTATTCCAGTTTCCTTCTACATTCCAAAGACATGCATGGTAGGCTAATTGGCGTTTCCAAATTCCTTGTAGTGCCTGATTGTGTAAGTGTGTGTGTGTGTGTGTGTGTGTGTGTGTGCGTGCCTGCCTGCACTGTGATAGATTGGCACCATGTCTAGATTGTACCCCACCTTCAATTAAATTTTATTTGTATAGCGTTTTTAACAATTGTCATTGTCGCAAAGCAGCTTTAACACAATCGAAAGAATTATTTAAGTTTGTATAGAATGTGAATTTGTATGAGTCAAAATGGTCAGATAGTCCCTGATGAGCAAGCCGAGGGCGACAGTAAGGAAAACTCCCTGAGATGGCAATAGGAAGAAACCTTGAAAGGAACCGAACTCAACAGGGAACCCATCCTCATTTGGGTGAAACCCTTGTGTCCCATGGGATATACTCCAGGCCTCCTGAGAGCCTGTCCAAGTATAGGCAGCATAAAAAGAGAGAGTGTGCATGTTTTCTCCGTGCTTGGTGGGTTTCCTCCGGGTACTCCGTTTTCTTCACACGTTCCAAATACATGTAGATTAGGATAATTGGCTTTCCCAAATGTGAATGAGAGTGTACGTGTGTGTGTGTGCCCTGTGATGGATTGGCACCCAGTCCAATCCAGTCTCCAGGGATGGGCTCCAGGCCTCCACGACCCTGCATACAGGATGAAAAGGTATAGACGATGAGTGAGTGAATAGTGGAGTAAACCGCTTGGGAGATGCTGTAATGGGAAAATAATCCCATGCTCCCGTAATCCCATCGGTGCTATTTTACACCATATAATCACTGAGTCAAACACCAAAAGAGTTTCAATCCTTCAAAACCATGGACTTCCAGAGCAAACTCTTTGATCGCTGGCCAGCTTTGTAATACAAGAGCGATATCGACTTGAAAAAATGTAAAGAAAAAAAAGAAAAAGGACACTACATTCTTTTACACATTTTCCTTTTCTGTGTCCATAGACCAAACAATATCATGTGATATATATGCACACACACACACACACACACACACACACACACACACACACACATGGTTCCTAGGAAAAAAGCCAAACACCCTTTCATTCAGCCTTCCCTGTCGCACCACAAGGACACAATGAACATTTAACATGACTCATGGTGAATGAGAGCAGTCACAGTCAGTGGCTTCAGGCTGGGTTGTGTTTAGCTGATTCAGATCAAATCGTACATGTCAGCTGATGCATTTTCTTTTGCTGTGTGATTCACAACACAGGAAACATGACTGTCAGAAACACTTGTGCATGCTTTTGCATAATCAAAGTGATTAAAGTTAATGGGATTTAAAGGGGCTTGTTTTTCCTCTTAGAAAACCTTCCCTGGGAATGCTAAACCGCTAAAGGGACAAAAGAAATAAATCAAATAAAGATGATGATTACTAAAGGAGAAGCTTCAAAAACACCTGAGGTTGGTTTACAAAGCGCACTACAAGGCCACATTGTTCAGTTCTGATTTTCTGAGTCAGGTTGGATTGGCATGTCATGACGGTTCATGTTTGTAACTACAGGTGGTTCTTATCTGAATGGCGTTTGGCAGACGCCCTTATCCAGTGAGTCACATAATTTTTGTCTTATAGTACACCTGAGCAGTTGTTTTTTGTTGAGGTGCAGAAGAAGGAAGAAGGTCTGATGTGTTGCTTTAGCTGCTTCAGCATCTGATGCTAGCGCTGTTAAGGAATCTCCGCACTGTTAAATGCCTGATGAATTCCCATCAGATTCCCTTTCTCATTATAATCCGATCTGATCTCATTCAAGTCACATGACTGTCTAACGGATATACTGCATATTCGATTTAGGACCACATACGAATGTAACTCAGCTCTGATTTGAAAAACATCAGATTTGGAAACATCAGGCTGGTAGTGTTAACGCAGTCATACTGTATAAAGGTGACTCAGGTCCGATCTGAAAAAAAAAAAACGCCCATCATATTTGTGGATTCAACCAGCCGGATAATGTGAACATAGCCCAAATGTACTTGGACCCGCACACTTACCCGTTAGAAACCATATTGCTGAGTCATTAAAAAAAAATCATACTGAATGCTGCTTTAGCAAACTTTAACAGAGATTAACATTACGCAGAAGGACTTTATTAAAATCGAAAAACATGGTCCACATCAAGTATAATGCAAAGGTGTATCTCTGAAGTAAACATTGTACAATATCTAGTTTGGGTTATGATCAGACATTGTATATTAGTTTTAAAAAAAATTCTAATAATAATAAAATAGTGATAGTGGATAGTTTAGCTAATTCAGAGAAATCTGCACTAATCATGTGCTTTATGGTGACAGAACTAAACACATGACTGTGTGCAACGGATCTCTAAACAGTTCTTTCCATAAAGTGACCTTTTTGAAAACAGGATCTCTATATAGAAAAATAGAGACTGGGTTTGGCTCAGGGTGTAACGTCATGCTGATGATGCTGGTTCTCGGGGAAAATCACTTATAGATGAGTTTTTGATTTAAGCTGAATCGAACAATCCGTATGGCCAGAAATTCATATGTGTTTATGTGACTGTTATGACTGTTATAATAACCTTCACCCTTTTGAAAAGGCTTTCGTTACACACCGGAGTTAAGTGGAGTATACAGAGTTTGGCCTCTTAGTTCAAGTGGAGGGAAATTCCAACTTTATAGCATTCCAACCAACAGCTTGGCTCAATGCCCATGTTTGGGTGTAATACTATGTGGTAAACTTGATATCAATGCCTCTGCCAACAGAAACTGTTAACACACATGCTGTTTTTTGACCTTTGACCTCAATCTGCATGCTAATTGCCTTTGTATAAGGAGGGACAAACCAGTTGAGATACTTACAGTAAATATTAGACAACGTGTTGCTTCATAATAGAATGTTTTCCTTTGTAAAGTGCTGACAGGTGCACATACAATGAACGTGTAATCTAAGTGTATAATTTTGGAACAATGTTTTTAAAATGCCAAATGTATTTAAAATAGGAATTTAGCTACAGTACAGTTGAACCTTGCATTGCGAGCATAATTCTTTCCGGAAGCATGTTTGTAAATCAAAACACTCGTACATCAAAGCGAATCTTCCTCTAAGAAATAATAGATGATTTGTTCCACAGCCCAAAAATATTAATATAAAAATAATTCATATAAAATATAAGGTAAAATGCCGGTCGGGCTCAGCACCTTACTTCCAGTGAAAGGAACTTCAGCAGAAGCTTCAGCATACCAAGAAAATTTCATGCTCCCAACTTTGTGGGAACAGTTTCCTGTTTCAACATGACTGCGCACCAGTGCACAAAGCAAGATCGATAAAGACATGGATGAGCGAGTTTGGTGTGGAAGAGCTTGACTGACCTGCACAGAGTCCTGACCTCAACCCGATGGAACAGTTTTGGAGTGAATTAAAGTGGAGACTGCGAGACAGGCCTTCTCGTCCAACATCAGTGTCACAAACGCCTCCCCTCACAAACGTGCTTCTGGAAGAACAGTCAAAAATTCCCATGAGCACACTCCTAAACCTTGTGGAAAGCCTTCCCAGTAGTGCTGGAGCTGTTATCGCTGCAAAGGAGGCGGGGCCAACATCATATTAAACCCTATGGATTAAGAAATGAAGAGACTGGATGTTACTCAAGTTCCCAGGCACACGCGGGGAATACTTTTGGCAATATAGTGTATATATCAAGTTTGGCTGTTAATGCACCAGACACTTTACTGCACCAATCACTTTACACCCAGACTGTGTTCTTATTAAAGCTCAGGAAGGCTAATCATTACTGGTTATCAGTATAACTTGTGCAATATTTTCTTATCTCAAGAAAATCATGACTGCACTTTTTGCACTCTGCTGTTTCAGGTCCCACTTCACATGCATTCCTTTGTATATATTGTTATATTTATTATATTTTAGTGTGATTATCATGTATTTATTCTTTTGTTTATTCTAACATTTCTTATTGCTGCTGGTCTCAGAGCTACCAAACACAATGAAAATAAAGTCTCTCTTTATCTCTTTAGATCTGAAAGGTCTATTGATAAGATAATGGCAAGAACCTACATTCTTTCGGCTAAGAAAATTGTGTGCTGTTGCTGACTCATGAATACATATTTACTTCAGGTACAAGGAAGTGGTTCAAAAGGGTGTGTGTGTGTGTGTGTGTGTGTGTGTGTGTGTGTGTGTGTGTGTGTGTGTGTGTGTGTGTGTGTGTGTGTGTGTGTGTGTGTGTATAAATTGTAAATAGGGAAACCCTTTTCCTTGTTCCTTATCATTAAAACAGAGTTAACCTGTCCGTAAGGACATGATGGATGAAGAGGAAAACATGACCTGACTTTGTCTAATTATTAAATAAATCTAATTATCTGTCATTATTCAGTGTTTGTGTTCTAAATGCGTCTATTCGTACAAAGGTCAAACACAATTATAGAATAGCTGCTGCCAGTTATGTATTGGCCATGATTCAACAAAACAGACCAGTGGATGTCAACTGCCCTAAACAACAATTATAACTACAGTCCTTACAGATGCATATTTAACATTTCAGCAAAGCTAGCTTGAATACGAATCTTGGAATTCATGATTGATTCAGAGCAAAACAAGGTGTGAGAACATTCCTGCAAATATTTAATCATTCCACTGTAGGAAACCTTCAAGACAGAGTCATATTTGGTGTATTGATTTAAAAAGAAAGTTTACACCTGTCAGTCATAACCTTAATACCAGGTGAAGTGAATAACATTAACTATTCCAAGCAGTGAGCAACTTATATTATATAAGTTGCCAATATAAGGATAGATGACGTGGTCAGAGCTTCTCCAGGTCTTGTGAGATATTCCTGGTCTGCAGTGGTTAGGATCTACAAAAAGTGGTCCAAGGAAGGAAAAACAGGGTCATGGACGAGCAAGTCTCACCGATGCATGTGGCGAGTGAAGGCTGGTCCATCAATAGTCCAATTGAATAGAAGAGCTGCTGAACAAATAGTCGTGGCTCTGATTGGAAGGTTTGTTGCATATAGGGCTACATACAGTAGCTGCAGACCAGTCACAGTGCCCATGCTGACCACCAAAAGCTCCTACAAAGGTCTTGTGAATATCAGAGCTGAACCACAAAGCAATGGAAGACTGTGGCCTGGTCAGATGAATTTGCATGCGCTACCATCAGTCCTGTGTCACACCAACAGTAAAGCATCCTGAGACCATTCTTGTGTGATGTTGCTTCTCAGCCAAGGGCATGGACTCAAGCACAATTTTGAAGAACACAGCCATCAATAAAGAATGGTACAAAAAACATCATCCAAGAACAGTTTGGTGACAAACAATGCCTTTTCCAGCATCATGGAGCACCTTGTCATAAGGCAAAAGTGATGACTAAGTGGCTTAGGATGCGAAACATCGAACATTTGGGTCCATGGCCGGGAAACTCCTCATATCTAAATTTCATTGAGAACTTGTGGTCAATCCTCAAGAGGCGGGTGGACAAACAAAAACTCCAAGCATCAATTATGTAAGAACAGGCTGCCATCAGTCAGGATGTGGCCCAGACTTTGATTGACAGCATGCCAGGGTGAATTGCAGAGGTCTTGAAGAAAAAGAAGGGTCAGCACTGCAAGTATTGACTCTTTCCCTAAACTAGGGACTGTGAAGGTCAATGGTGACCATTGTCTCTATTCCCATTTTTATGACCATGGTAGAACCTCCAGTCAACATTCACACTCTTATTTACACATAGTCTGCATGTCTTTGGAGTACCCAGAGCAAGCCAACCAAGCACTGGCAGAACATGAAACCTCCATGCACACAGACCCTGAGACGGGAATCAAACCTGGACACTGGAGGTGCAAAGCGACAGCGCTAACCACTAAGCCACCATGCTGCCCAATACAAACCTTTGACTCTTAATAAAATGTTTGTAAAATGCTAAATACCATAGTAACATCTGACAAAAATATTTAAAAACACTGAAGCAGCAGACTTTATGAAATGAATACTTGTGTCCATGGCTGTACACCACTTCATGGAAACATTAGTGTTCCCTAATGGCAGTGGTCTCTTTGAGCAGGATAATGCACCATGACACACTGCACACATTGTTCAGGAACATGACAAAGGATCAAGGGGTTGACACAACCTCCAAATTCTCCAGATCTTAATCCGGTCGAGCGTCTGTTGGATGTGCTGGAAGAAAAACAACTCCGATAATTTACAGTAAATGAAAGGATCTGATACTGGTGGCTTCAGAGGCCCTGTGGAGTCCAAGCCTTGTCGAGGGTTGGGCTGTTTTGATGAAACAAGGGGAACTACATGATTATATGAAAGATTTTTTTTTTTTAACCACCTTAACCTTTTGACTGACTGCTGCTTATCCAGTAGTACACATAGGGTGAAATCTATATTACATTGTTAAGAAGCCAGATGAGTTTTACATGAGCCTCCTCCAAGACATGTTGGAAGTTTGCTTATATTTTGTCTCCCGAAGCTGCGAGACTGAACAAGTAGCTAACAAATAAAAACGTTCGCAGCTGTGCAAGCCGCATGCCAAAATTAATTCTTGCGTCAAACTGTTTACGTTTTACAATACACCATAACTTCCCAGCAAGTTTTATTTTAAATCCGGTGTGTGCATTCATTAGAAAAATACACCCTGTGGTTTAATTGCTGGTTTATTTTTTTTAATACTTCTTACAGTAAATGCCAGGCATTTCACCACACTAGCTGTTCTTACTGAAGTGACACATCACATCAAGTTCCTCTTTATGGTGCATAAGCAGCTGATTTAGCACTTTTAAACGAAAGTTTACTTCGAGTCACACACCTTTTACAACAATCTTGCACTTTAATCATGTGGTAGAAAAGCAGTTTTTTTTGCAAATACAAAGCAACACATATGAAGGTCATGATGCAAGCAGACAAAGATAGAGTTTAGGATTTCAGTGTGTTTCCTGTTGCTCACTAGAGGGAAGATCTGAGCTGCATTCAGCAAACTGTGGAAAGTCCCTGACATTCTGTCTGACCGTAAACCAGACAAAGGTTAAAATGTGCTTCCCTCGGATGCCTATAAACTGAGAAGCCCTGTGTTGACCAATGTAATTGGCTTCTCTTTGCTTTTTGCTTTAGATACGGGAAGTAATATATATTCTTTTTTTTTATTTCATACAGAGTGGATCGGGAATTTGTCACCTCCATAATTAAGCACCTAACCCTGAAATTACTGCGAAGATAAATATAATTGTCTCATTCAGTGACACTAAATTTTAATAAAGCACCCAGTGAAAGAATTGTCTAAATTTAAAAGACACGCCACTGCAGCCTAGGGTTTGGGGGTGGATCTAAACCTGGTGGACGGAGTAACACATCCTGCTTCAATGTATGACTGCTGTATCATTTACAAAAATCCAAGTTATGAAAAAAGTGAAAATTCTGAATATTTAATAAACATTTATATGATAAAAAAAAACAACCTGCATCAAAAATCAACCTAAGAACAACCTTTATTGTGTTACTCTCAGTAGAGGATTCATTCATTTAAACTGTCATCTCAAGCAATCATAAGTCATTATTGATGTGCTCCAAAGCCGAGGACCACAACCTCTTGCAACCCACATACTTCACACCACAGAAAAAGTTTGAGAAGCCAATCAGCCTACATGTGTGTCTTTGAACCGTAAGAGAGCACAGACTACCCAGAGGAAGCCCACACACATTCAAAAAACAAAATGTATATATATAAAATGTATATATATATATATATATATATATATATATATATATATATATATATAGATATATATATAAACCCACAATATATATCAGAGTTGAGATTCAAACCCACAAACCAAACCATAACCCACCTGTATATTGCTTAGTTAAAAATGAAACTGTGTGTCAAAAGTCAATGCAATTCCCAAAACAAAACAAAAAATTTCACAGTAGAAAAATGTGTAAAAAACGTCTCTGCTGTCTATACCAATGGGGTTGAGATCAGGGCTCTGTGTAAGGGCCGATCAAGTTTTTCCAAACTGAACTCATCAAACCATGTCTTTATAGTCCTTGCTTTGTGCACTGGGTCATATACAATCATGTTGTAATAGAAAAGGGCCTTCACCAAACTGTTGCTACAAAGTTTAGTGAAGCATAACATTGCCCAAGATATCTTGGTGAATGCTATGCTGAAGCATTAAGATTGTCCTTCACTGGGAATAAGGGGCCTGATTGAAACATCTGAATTCAATAATTAACAGGTTTGGGCAAATACTTTTTCAATATAGTGTACTGTATGTGTTGCTTAATGTCCCTGTACATTACGTTGTATGTTCTATAAAACAGGACATTATGTGATTTGGGTGTTGTTCTGTGGTCATATTCAATCCGTTATTTTTCTCTGGTATAGACCGATACCGATACTGGATATTGAATTAATGCCACATTTAACAAAACATCTCACAAAATACAAATTCTGAAAATTATCATTTTGCGCAATAGCCGTCAGCAATTAGGGAACCTTTTGCACTGCATAACAATGTGTTTCATTTTCGAATGTGCTGAGTCAAAAGACTTATTATGCTTATCATGTTTTGGCTGAAACAAAAAGTCCCTAATAGAATTTTAATGTGGGAAAACATCAAACAATGCGGTTGAAAACATGAATTTAACCCTCACTGTCCCTTGAACAGAAATTATGAACTTCTGTATAACGATATACGTATTTTCCAGTGTTTTGCAGTAAATAATTTCACACTGGGTTTGTCTGATGTTCTGTATACACTTCATGTGCATACACTGTCTCTCCAGATCTTGCTAGTAGGGATGCCTTGGCACAACAGAATTACTAGAATATTTTGTCACGGGCAAGAGAACCTATATACAGAACAGTTCACTAATACATATACATGCCTACATGGAGAACAGTACACTAGTACAGTACATATACAGGCCTATATGCAGAACAGTACATTAGTACATATACAGGCCTATATACAGAACAGTACACTAGGGCATATGCAGGCCTATATGCAGAACAGTACACTAGTCCATATACAGGCCTATATGCAGAACAGTACATTAGTACAGTACATATACAGGCCTATATACAGAACAGTACACTAGTCCATATACATGCCTATATGGAGAACAGTACACTAGTACAGTACATATACAGGCCTATATACAGAACAGTAGATTAGTACATACAGTATACAGGCCTATATGCAGAACAGTACACTAGTACATATACAGGCCTATATGCAGAATATACATTATACAGAATATAGATCAGTACATATACAGGCCTATATGCAGAATATACATTATACAAAATATACATTATACAGAAGATACATTATACAGAATATACATTAATACATATACAGGCCTATATGCAGAATATACATTATACAGAATATACATTAGTACATATACAAGCCTATATGCAGAACAGTACATTGGTACATATACAGGCCTATATACAGAACAGTAAACTAGTACATATACAGGCCTATATGCAGAATATACATTATACAGAATATACATTAGTACATATACAGGCCTATATGCAGAACAGTACATTAGTACAAATACAGACCTATATGCAAAACAGTACATTGGTACATATACAGGCCTATATACAGAACAGTAAACTAGTACATATACAGGCCTATATGCAGAACAGTACATTAGTACATACTGTATACAGGCCTATATACTGTTTCCTATGTACAGAACAGTACACTAGTACATACAGTATACAGGCCTATATACAGAACAGTACATTAGTAGCTGTGGCACGGCGCATGCTGTTGTATACAGAAGTTAATTTGACTAGAGTTATTTCCTCTTGCGTTTAATCTTTCTTGACCATAAATATGGAAATCACATCATTTTTGCTTTGCTTGTTTTTCCTCTTCAGCTTGTGCATCCAAAGCGATTCTTCTCTCATGGTTCATCACACTTTTTCTAGGTGCATTATACTGTACGTATACCCATTGCATATCTTGCCCAGTCAACAATTTACTCTTTTTTTTCTTCAGTGTTTAATCATGGTTCAAACTTGACAAGAGATATTTATGTAATGGGGATTTTAGCCAGTCAGACTAACCGTGGCTAGATTTAGCAGAATGCAACATGCTCTAAGGTTTGGCTTTGACTAATTGATGATATATTAATTTTCCCCGAAACAGCTGAGCGATGATGGGAAGTAAATGAGGATGTTTGTAAGAATATTCAATTCTTACAAATTGAATATTGTGTAAGATTGCTCCGTTGGTATTTCCTTAACAATCGTGCCAAAGGAATTCCTCTTTCCGCTATCGGGTAATGTTTCCCTCTATAGACTCTGACGTACTATTGTCTGGCACAAATATCTGGCTGTGTCTGGCACAGCTACCATGGTATCAGCTACAGTATTGTGAAAAAGTATTTACCCCCTTCCTTATTTATTTATTTATTGGGATATTGGCCACAGTTTAATAATTCATAATAAAAATTAAAGAGATCATCAAATTAATTTGAATACTACACAACTATAACCTGAGCAAAAACAAAATGCAAAATGATTTAATTTGGTAGGGGGGAAAAAAAGCTGTCCAAATCTGCCTGTCCCTGAAAAGTAATTGCCTTCTAAAAGTAATAACTGTTTCTGCCACCCTTGGAGGCAAATACAAAGTTAACTGGCAATGAGTCTTTCGTATCGCTGTGGAGGAATTTTGACCCACTCTTCTTTGCAAAATTGTTTCAATTCAGCCTCACTGGGGGGTTTTCAAGCATGAACGGTCATCTCAATTGGATTTAAGTACAGACTTTGACTAAGCCACTCCAAAACCTTAATTGAATTTTTTTTTTAGACCTTCAGAGGTGGACTTGCCAGTGTGTTTCAGATCAGTGTCCTGCTGCACAACACAAGTGCGCTTGAGCTTAAGCTCACAAACTGATGGCTGGACATTCACCCTTAGAATTTTTTGGTAGAGCCCAAGAATCAGTTATGGGGAGTCACGCAAAGCATCTGCAGACCATTACACTACCACCACCATGTTTGACTGTTGGTTTGATGTACTTTTTATGAAATTCTGTGTTAGTTTTATACAAGAGTGATGGGATGCAAACCTTCCAAAAAGTTCAACTTTTGTCTCATCAGTCCATTGAATATTTGATATATATTTGAATATAAATGTTTTTTTTTTTTTTGCAAATGTGAGACAAGCCTTTGTGGGTTTTTTTTTTGCTCAGCAGTGGCTTTCACCCAAGGATGCCATTTTGCCCCCAGTCTGTTTCTTGTTGTTGAATCATTAACCGAGATAAGTGAAGCCTGCAGTTCTTTAGATGTTGTTCTTGGTTCTTTTATGAGGCCCTAGATGACTTTTGGTGTACTCTTGGCGTAATTCTGGTATTCAACGAACTTTGTTCTGTGCAAAAATGCATTCCAACACACAGCTGTGACTCATGTGAAACTTTTAAAGATCCACTGAGCTTAATCAGGGCTTTCACAGTTACAATATATATAGTACTAGTTTATCTCTTTTTCCCCCTGGAACTAGTCACATGGGTAATCAGAACTAGCAGTATGGCTAACAGGACCTAGATGTTCGGCTAACTCGAGCTAACCATACAGTTGTGCCTATGAATGGCCTGAAATTTTGCAAGGAATTTGCTCTGTATGTGAAGCATTTTCAGCATACAAGCAACCGAATCACACCAAACAAACGGCGGCTAAATCGCGTGTACGTTTGGGAGCCGTTCAAAACTTTTTTTGTGCTTTGCCTCTATGGAAAGCCAAGCAAAGTGAGTTTAGGTTTGTGTGTGTGTGTGTGTGTGTGTGTGTGTGTGTGTGTGTGTGTGTGTGTTTTTCTTTTGCTTTTTGTGCAAGATTTATTAAAGAAACCCCGGCACCCTGGGTTCTAAGAATGTGAAGAAAGGGAGCCGCTTTCGGTTTGGTTTTTAAAGCAGCCAGTGCCGAGAGGAACCATAAATTAAGATTAAGTGAAGTTTAATGTTTATTTATTTCATATTTTACTTCATTTACAGGCCAATTCTTAATGTTTTGATTGTTTTTTTTAATGAAAAAATATGATTATAGTAGGGCTGCAACAACTAATCGATAATGAAATTCGTTGTCAACGAATGCCGTTATCGATTAGTTGGACTGCTCACGTTACTGAGGAGCGCGACCACAAGATGCACAAATACACACAGATACACAGCCGCTCGCGCAATGGAGGTTACAGAAGCGTCTGCAGGAAAAAGCGCGCGCCTATGGCGTTATATTCCTGCCACAATTCTGAGCGCGCAGTTTGACTTTTGAGAGCAGACAAAGTACTCTATGCGCGTGCAGTGTCTCCACTGCGCGCTCAACAGCTCGATTCTGCACGTGCAGTGTCTCCCCTGCTCGCGCAACATCTTCTTCGCGCACGCGCGACTCTGCCTTCCCGCTCAAGCAACATTTATTTTCTGTGCGAACTCGACTCTGCCTGTACGCTTGGTCGATTTTGTCCATTGTTACAAAACTGCCACAAAACCAGCCAATCACAGACTTCCACACACTACTTCTGATTGGCTGTTCCTTCTCTATCAGCTGGCAATATCTGCAATTATTGTTAAAATGCTGTATTTTGCATACTTAAATGCTGTTGTTTATTTATTTATTTATTTATTTATTTTGAAAGAGACAAGTCAGCATAAGTGAGTTTAGCTTTTTTATTTATGTATTTATATTTTGGATATTTAGAAGAGTTTTACTGTTCAAAAACAAACTTTGTCTCTAATTTAAGGTTTAAAATGTCAAAATTAAAGAGCATTAAACTCTATATGTGGCTTTTGCATTTTTTTTAAGTTTAGTTTTATACATAACTAATACCCTGATTTATGGTTTTATATAGTTATAAGCAAAACATAAAATTAAAGAAGCATTTAGTTTTTATACGATTAATCGCAAAAATAATCAGCCAACTGATTGATTATCAAAATAATCGTTAGTTGCAGCCCTAGATTATAGTGTTGAAAAGTGGTAATATTGGTAATATTCTATGGCTGGTATGGTGGTATTATCAACATTTACATTATTTCTTAGGGGAAAATGCGTTTCGCAATACACCTAAAGAATTCGCCTCCGGATCGGATTCAATTTGTTTGCAGTAGTTCCACTGTATTTCCATTTACAGTGAAAAGAAAAGAGTTGTTGAATATATCGTGAAGCCACACCCACCGATCTGCATCCTCCAGCAACCTAATTCAGGAAAGAGAAGGATTTCTCTTGGCCTTGTTTGGTTCTGCTGTATTATGAGTAAATCCTCTTCCAAGATGAAGTGGCATTCATGGCCACTTCTTTATTCTGCAATGTAGAATAACTTTTTCTGTGAATGACCTCAGTTCGTATTAATGGGCTGTGGTTTCCTGTTTACGTGTATATGAATATGTCCCGGTGCTAATAAAGCCATGGTTTATCAGTTCATGCAGCGCCTCGTTACTGGTAGGGTTGTGCTGAAACACCCAAAGCCTTCTTGCAGTGCAGGAAATACTTGTTCCCCTATTTAGATTCCAGAGACAAAAAACTTTTCTGGTAAATCTGTTGAGATAAACAGAAAGTGAAAGTTAGCTACTGCCTAGTCCCTGAAGGCAAGCTCTTTAGTCAGACATTAGACTGAACCCATTATGCATATACAGGCTTTTCTTTGCAAGCAACAATCATGCACTTGTATGCATGATTTATTTTCCTGTCATGCACTTTTCAATACACCATATTCACCTGTCAAGGTTTCATCTTCAGAGTTTAGGCTTCCGCTCTTCAATAAGCATCTCACTGTAATGAGCACTGTTGATTGTTGAACCTTTTTCCTGATGATGTTCCAATACTTCTGGCCCTTGAGAATCCCAGAAAACTGTAAGCGTTGATGAATTTTCCAGCTGATGGTCGACTTCTGAACTTTTTCTCGGTCAGGATGTTTCCATTCCATCTCAGGCTCGTAATGATGAATTTGTGTCTCGAATAACCAGTAATGATTCTCTTTAGGAAACTTTCACCTTCCTTATTAGAGTATCACTAACTTTTGTGCTAACTAATAACTAATGAGGCATCAATTTGCTTGCACTGCAGTTACAAATGAGCTGATGTAAGAAGTTTACATCTGCACAGTAGCAACTGGAGAGACAGGAGGCTTGACCGGAAAGCTCTGATGAGACCATTTTTTTCTCATATTTAGATAATTTTCATCCTATCTCTTCTATTTTTGTTTAGTCAAGTTTTAGTTAGACTAAAAGTTTGGAGATTTTAGTCTAGTTTTAGTCAGAGGAACCTGTTTTAGTCAATGAAAACTTAACATTTTATATGCCGCGTGCCGTGACCCGGGAAACACCATAATGAATGAATATCGTATTGCAGCAGATTGTGACGAAAATTATATGTTGATGAAAATAAATACTTTTTTAAAGATTAAGATTTATTAAAGTTTTTTTTTTCATGTTTTTTTGCATGTGTGTGTGTGTGTGTGTGTGTGTGTGTGTGTGTGTGTGTGTGTGTGTGTGTGTGAGAAAGTTGTCTTACAGGGTAGCCCCTTTCCCCTTTCCTCCTCCTCTCTTGTCTCTGGTCTCAACCACTAAAGCCACAATTCTTTTCAAAGGTAAAGTGCAGGTTAATTTGCTTTATTTTTACTTCATATTATGTATTAATTATTCTTATAAGCTGTGATGGATTGGCACCCTGTCCAGAGTGTACAGCACGTCATGCCCTAGGTCTCCTGGGATAGATTCCAGCCCCCCGGTGATCCTGAATACATGATAAAGCGGTATAAATGATGATGTGGAACAAATACAAGCAATTCAAGGTTTAACTGTACATGAGAAACATCATCATTGATTGATTTTCCTGCCGAAACAACCTAAATAAGTTAAGTGTTTTTTGTTTTAATGCGTGAACAAACCAATTAAATTGACTGACCTGGAACGACAACACAAGTAGCTCTGCTACTAAATTTATTTGTGGACAAGTGGGGGGAAAATGTTTGTTTTTTTCTGCGGTACAGATTGACTTGCCATGCATTCTGAACATTAAGAAGCCCTGGATTAGAGGATTTTCTGTTAGGAACCTGGCTGCAGCATTGTGAAACTTATGTAAATGATCCAGGTAAGTCTTTCTCATACAGGTAAAACAATAGTCTAGATAGGATAACATAAACATGAGAATATTCTTCTCCAGTTCTATTTGGGGCCAAATGGGCCTGAACAAACCACATGGTTTACATGCAGGTCAATATTCAAAGCCTGGTTCACCTTGTCATCTATTATGGTTTATCAGGATATGAAAAAATATCCTTTAGACTTTCTCTCACCTTCAGAACAAAACAGCTCCAGTTTTATCTGGATGTCATCATAAAAATGATCACCCATATAATTTTTTACAGCATTGAATGTTGAATGTTTTAAAGGATTTTGTAGTACAGACAATTTTGCAATATTATGTGGCTTAAACAAGAAATATAGCTGATTATATTTTTTACCTATTTTATTTACAACATTATTTGATATTATAAAAAAAATTCTTTATATCTACTTTCTTATCTGCCCAGGAGGTAGCATGTACACAACAAACAAAATAGGATGCAAGAGAGAACCCTGAGGGACACCATAAAACAATGCTTGAGTTATTGAGACAGTTTTGAGAGGTTATTTCTTTCATACCTCTTTTAGAGAGGTAAGACAAGAACCACTCCAGGACTGATCTACAGACACCAACGCACTGTCAACCAAGCTGTGGTTCACCCTATCAAAGGCAACACAGAGGTCCAATAATAACATCAAATCCTGCACAGTAACTGGATAGCACATTTTGGCTCGAGGATAAAAAGGATGCGTCTAGGAGCAATAAGAGCTCAGGCATTAGGTGGTAGTGCATCACTCATTACAGATTTCCAGACGCAACATGAACGCGAGATACGTCTCTCAGGAACGTCATGAAATGGATTTTCACGGCCGAGCAGAACACACAAGCCTGAGATCACTATGCATATCAATGTTGGCCGGAGTGGTGTAAAGCATCGACATTCATTGGATTCTGAAGCAGTGGACCATCTGCAACTCTGATGGACAAATCTGATTTAAATGAATGCCAGAAGAACACAATACATGGTGCCGACAGCAAGTAATAATATATATGATATGGTAAAAGGAAACATATATCAATATACACATATAGCAAAAATATAAATGTTTTATTAAAACAAAAAAATACAGTGATCTTCGTAGAAGCAGTGCATTACAAAGTACATTGTTTTGATTGCTGCATGAACTGATAAACCATGACATTGTTTCCATTTTTGTTTTTGAGTTTTGTGAGGTGCAGTGACATACTGCAACGCTTCCCTCACTTGGTTAAAAAAAGCGCTTTTGAGTCATTTAATCCCGGCAGAAGTTGTGCAACACTACATAAGAAAGGAAACGGAAATCTGATAAAAAGAAAGAAAAACCTGATGTGTGAGTTGCTATATACAGAACATTTATAAACTACGGTATTATACAGAATTATACAGGAAGATGAAATTAAACACTGCTCTGTTGCACATAATATTTATGTGATATAAAGTACATACATTGATAAAAAAAAGTTTGACAAAACTTTTATAAAACATGTATCTGTGTGTGTGCGCTAATGGATAGTTTATAATGGAGAGTTTTGATTAAAGAAAAAGTGCCAGCACAAAGGTTAAAACCTCTATGAAATTTTTTTTAACTATATATAAACCATATATATATAACCAAAGTTATATTACATTATTACAAAAGCTATATAGACTAAAAAAGGATACCAAGTTACTGGTTGTCATTTTGGAGCTGCTGATACACACATACTGTAGGTGTTTTAACAAAGGTATAAAACCTCTATAAAAAACTTTTTATAAAAAGTGATAAAGTGACGCTGAATGTCTTTCTGATCTTAGGGCATGTGTGGTCTGACATTTTCTCAGTTATTATCTTCTATAAGTTACCATTAATTGTTTACAGGGTTGCATCTTGTCATGTACAGTACAACATGTTGTTATATGTATATAAAGACAGCACAAAGTAAAGTAAAACTTGGAAGAACATAGACATACAGGTAGTTTCCTTCAGTGTGTGCATGACTAGTGCAGTTAAATCAATTTGTTAACTTGTTAATAACGCTAGTTCAAATTCCATTTCTGGAGGTATATAGTGACTCAAGCTACTGCAGTTTCCTGGACACAACACAATGAACCTTCTAGTGTGACTATGAGTTAAGCCAAGACACTGAAATGAAAGGATATTTTCAACAAAGGGCAATTCAGTTCCTTGAATCCATCCAGCAATTCCATGGACTTTTCCACGCCTTTGAGAATTCACACCTTCACAGGACGTCATTATCTTCCTCTCCATCTTTCCCAGAATGCCATGCTCTCCACAGTAAGGCTCTCTGGCACTGGGCAGGAACATAACACGTGACTTAAACATTTCTCTGTCTCCTTCATTATTAGCATCTAGAATGATGAGATGGTTTCTGTTTCCTAGAAGAACATCTTGGAGATTTTTTGTCTGCAGTCCTGATTCCGCTTCGAAAGAAATCCCATTTCGGGTTCGTACTTCGTGCTACGAGGCTTTGTCGGGTCCTTCTTTTCCATCCTGGAACATATTTTCGCTTGGACCTAGGAGCTCGGACTGGATGTTGATAGGTTTATAGATGTTTTGTCTGTAACGCACAAAATAGGTTGAATTAATTATTTAGATAATTAATTAGGATTTGTCAGACATATTACTCATATCAAGCACATTGCATTATCCCATGTTGGGAAAAGACATGAAGCAAACACCACATGACATAATTCGGGATATAATTAAATCTTGTTCTTGAGTCATTTACAGTAGTTTGGGTAACTTTTAACCCCCCTTTCCTCCTTGCAGGTTTTATAAGTAAGAACTGAAAGAGACTTCATTTCGGATCATAGGTCATGAATCTACAAATACCCTGTAATGTTAAAGCAGGAGAAATCTAGGGTGTAATACAAAAATATAAATGATGTCATGTAAGTACAATATTCCACTACAATTGCACTGAAGTAATCAGACATCATTGGGTATGTGCTCGCGCCCTCATCGTCTGTACTCCCTGGGTGGTGTTCCAATCCATCACAGGGCACACATATACAGGCCAATTTGGGAACGCCAAGTACCCAGAGGAAACCCATCAAGCACAGGAAGAACATGCAAACTCCAGTCGTGAATCAAACACGGACCATGCAGGTGCAAGGCCGCAGTGTTAACCATTAAGCCACAGTGCCGCTGGGTATGTGCTCTGTTTGAAACTATTCCAACACCCCTCATCGCACTCATGACCATCTCCAGAGCATCATGCTGAGACTTATCCTCTGTGTCCATGACTAACGCTATGTACTGATTTTCTACTGTGCTCAATGACTCATTGCACCAGAAATAAATGCTTACCACTTGCTAAAACTTTTATTATTTTCATTTGTAAAACATTTCCAAACTATGTTGATTGTCCATTCCCCTTAAATGCGAGAAGCATTCAGGTCAACCTGGGACTTTTGATTGTGCAAAATAACAGCGCACAGTTCTGAGAGTAAAAATTACCTTTATTTCTCTATATAATCCCCTGCTACACTAATGCACTTTTCCCAGCGTTTCATTAGTGCTTGGATAAGTTCTCTTAGTAAAATGGAGCCATAATCAGACTGCATGCTTCACACCCGAAACGCTGGCCTCCCAGGAACTCCTATAACGTGGAAATGGCTTGGAGAGAGCCATGGATGTGGCGATAACTTCCGGCCGAGTTCCTGTAAGGTGCGAATGGTGCTGGTGAATGATCGTGGGTACAGTTCACACAGACAGACTCTTTTACAAGTTGGCAACGAGTTTTCAAGAATCAGGCGTTCCACCTCGGCTGGGATCGTCGTTCACAGACGTATGGACTTCTTTAAAACGTTTGCACAATTCAAATGTTTTACTCCGGTTAAGACTACTTCATTCATCAGAAATTCCATCACGGAGTCCCGGTTTGACTTGAACACCGTATAATGAATGGGATGTTTTGTGTGGCATATAATCCCAATGAAATCCAGCTCAGTTCCAGGTTATATCCAAAATTCCTAAAACTTTACTTCTGCAATACATTCACTTTGTACTTTCGTTTTTGTGACCATCTGCAATTCAACGTAGAGTTGAATTACAATTCATCACGTAGAGGTAAAAAATTTGACCCAGATGTACCGTAAAATCATGCCCATGTGTTTCGATCATGTGATCTCTGCTACAGTAGGTTTTAGGAATTATAACTTCCAGAGAGTTTGTGATGTTGAAGCTTTTTGGAAATATGATTAAATATGATTCGTTTAACTTTTCCAAAAAGGATTCTGGGTTTTTTTTTGCTTGACATTAAACATTATCTGCCCTGGCTCATATCATTATGTCTGTTATTAATCCTGGTGAGTCCAGTGTGGGTGGATTTATGGTACCAGTCTCTACCAGATTTTTTCATGCATTTAAGGTACAGTAACACAACAGTGCAAGGTACAACCGTGCTTTATTATGAGGAATGTAGTTCAAGTGCTTTTCAAGTGGGCTGCGCAAAAGAACATGATTTATTGTCTAGACGGCGTCAAAAATGACCATACATGCCTTTTACAGCACTGTTTTACAAGTGATGCACTCTGATCATGGATGGCTGAGCAGCTCGTTTCCACAGAACTCATATCAGTATGGTATACTGCACTTTCTGTTTTACAGTTCACAGGAAGTTGCTCTGCATGACGTTTTATTATTACTGTAGCATACTAACAAAATACACGCACACACACACACACACACACACACACACACACACACACTTTGATCACGCACAAACATGATTTTTCAAACAGCCTCCTCTCTTTTTCAAAGAACCCCCCCACCATCCTGCCCTCTCGCTCTTTTTCTCCCACATGTTTTTGTACAAAGGGGAAAAAAACCCCTCATACCTCATACCCTGAGAACAGTGGATGTAGGAGTGTGGAATCAGTCTTCGTCTCTGCAGTTTTTTTAGACTCAGGATGTCTTTGATTTACTACGTCTTGCTGAATAGCGCTTTTTCCATTCTGCACTGTGAAAAGGCGATCAAACTTTCAGGGCGGGGGATAAAGCAAGCAGGAAATGTCAAATGTCTCAATTGAATCACGCAGACGGAAAACACAGGCTGGCATTCAGGGGCTGAGAAAATGTATGACAAAGCTCCTTGTGCAATTTATTTACTATGTTTTTGGGGGAAAAGCGTTTTTTTTTTTTTACTGTAAATCATGAAGGAAATAGCTCTTACATTCTGATTTAATGATGTGAGTATTTTCCTTGGAATGAGAATTGTTTTGGAGTAAATCTGAAAGAAAAGGATAAAAACAACAGTTAAGGCTCATTAATTGAAGCAGATCATTCTCAAAATTTACCTGAAATAAGCTCTTGATTCATTTTCTATGAGCATGAATGCACTCATTCTAACACATTATCTATGGTTGCTATGGTAACAGCTTACTCCGGACTTACATAATGGATGATTAACATAAACAGTTTTTTTTTAAACGTAAGTGTTGATTTGAAGAATTTTTTGTCTTTCATTTTGTACACACATACAGTATTTACTTAACACTTTATGGAAGTCCCAACTATTGTCTTTTAAAGGCATGGTTCTCAAAAAGGTGTAATCTGGGAATTCCAAGGGGTTTGAGACAGACGTGTGTAATTTTAGTAACTTTTTTTTTAACACTAATAATCAGTAATCAGTAGTGATTGTTGGATTGGCAGTTATTGCCTAGGTACAGCAATAATAATATAATAATATGTATATAATAATAATAATAATAATAACAGTTTACTTGAATTTTTTTTAATGTTATACATTTATAATATCATTATAAATGTATACAAGTCTAACTAGTAAAATATATGTACATAAATATAAAAACTAATAATACTAAAAATAATATTAATAATAATAATAATATGTACATGACACTGTCATCTACATATCTGCTCTATTCTACTATACTCTATAAAACATTATTGTACAGTATTTAAGCATTATTATCCACTTATTTAGTACTATTGAATTAGTAATAATAATAATAGTAATAATCCATCTATGGTCTATACAGTGATCCTGTATAGGGTTGTGAGGGTCTGGAGCCTGTCCGAGGGCACCCTAGATGTGGGCACAAGTACCCAGACACTCACACACCCAGTCATACACTACAGGAAAATTTGGAAACACCAATCGTGCTATGGTGGCTGTCCTCGGACTGCGGGAGGAAACCGGACTACCGCAAGCATGGAGAGAACACACAACTCGACACAAACAGAACGGAGGTCAGATTCAATCTCCAGTCAAGGTTGGATGTGACAGTGCTAACCATTACAATAATAATAATTATAATAATAATAATAATAATAATAATAATAATGGTAATAATAATATGAGACAGAACTGTCACTTGAGATCATTGTAACTCCAGTAACACAGCACTTAAGGCTACAGTTTGAGCGCTCTTTATATCATTATAGTCAACATGGTACGGGCTGACTAAAAGAAGGATTGTACATTTAGCGATGCTCAGAAGTCACAGTCATTCTCGCAAGGAAAATCTGATACTAAAAGGCCGTCCCGTGTGCTCTGCTCTACCTGACTCAGTGGGAGTGGGACGTGTGTGGGTATTATATGTAGGAGGGTGTTATCTTTAGGTTTTAACCAATATTACGTTCATCTATACTTACGGTCAGTTGATGTAACTGTCAGGTTCTGTCCAGGTGATTCACACTCTTCTGTGGTTGTGTTCCGACTGGCTTTCCCTGTTAAAAAAAAAAAGGTCTTTCAGTTTAAGACACATCATAGTTTGATAGCTTTCCTAATAATCTGATTGAACTCATGATAGAAGTAATAAGAACCGTGAATTAAAAAAAGATAACGCCTCTGCGAAGTGGAAGAGAGAAATAAAGTCCCTTGGAATTATAAAGAAAAATGTGTAATTTATCGCTCATTCATCTTTAGAATGGTGGATTTGACCTACTGTAGGAACACACGCACTCACATGATCAATCATGAGGAAATTAGGATCATGGATCCTCGTGCATGAAACTGGAAAAAGGCTAAACTTAAATTAATGCTAATGGAGACTAAAAGACATTTCTTTTAACTTAAAAGAAGTTAAATAAATGAATTAATGAAATAAGTAAAGGTTATTACACACGACAAGCAAACCTAGTGCGGTTTCAAATCCCGTCTGATGGGAATCCCCAGGGAGCCGACGCAGGTAGCTGGTTTCTGTTTTCACGTATAGAAGCGGTCATATGACGCTACCTTTAAAAACCTTTGTCGTGTGCTAATGACAAGGCAGAAATTCTGTAGAAAGGACCTTAAATCATTGCTGGCTGATTACAATCTCGACAAGAGGAACTAAAAATAAAGCGGCTCTCCGAGGGGCTATTTTAATACTTGGGTGGAAAAATAAGAATACAGAACACACAAACAAAGCAGAAGGAGCGATGAGCGTCTGGATCGGAATGATGCGTGAATGTACAGCGTATGAATATACTGTACAAATAGAGATTAACCTTTTTTTCTCCTGCGCAGAAGAAAGAAGGCAAAGCCTGAAAACATGCACATCACGACGATCACCGCGATGCCTACATATCCTGACGTCGATTTCCTCTTCTCTGGAATTTCATCTAAACGACAACAAAATCAAAAAGCAAAAAAGAATTTGTCATTACTTACCCACAATGATTGTGCAAGAAATCAGATCCTAAACTAATACTATGTACAAACTCAGTGCAGTGCAGATTTCCAGCCCTGTCCAGGGTCAAATACAGAGTCTTAAGCTTTAGCATTCATTAGCTATTACTAGATATTAGCTGGAAATCACTAACATGGATAAACAAATCAGTAGCAAAGATCATTTAATTTCCAAAGCTGGTTAATTTTTTTCTTCTTCTTTGATTTGTTTTTACTTCACAGAAAATGCTGCGGTACAAACATCGGATTTTGCTAGCATGCGCTAAAAACATTGGGGTGCCAATCCATCGCATGGTACAGGTACACACTCACACTGAATGCCAATTGAAACACCTACTGTAATCTGCATGTCTTTGGACTGTGGGAGGAAACCCACCAAGCACAGGAACTAAACTAGCCAACTAGCAAAACTAGCCAACTAGCAAAACATCAATTACTACATCTTTAGCCTAGTTACAGGAATTAGGTTTCTAGGCAACTAAATGAAAAGATGGAATATCTTTTATATTATTCATGGCGTAGATAACGGCTTTATGACGTAACAAATGTCATGTAAAACGGCGAGACAAAACCTAAAATTTAAAGAGACTAATACATTTTCCATTTGGGATGGATGGCTAGTGGAAAATCTGACTTTCCTATTATGGCTTACATTCTGCAAGAGATAAGATAAAAATACTGTCTTTTGCTTTTCATAAACAGAGACTGTTTCTTTCTTGGCGTCAGTAAGCTTATCGAACACAGCAAACAGACCACGCGACTCATAAAACTACAGAAAGATAGAATAACCTAAAATATAATCATTCATAACATAATTTTCCTTAAATTAAAAAGAAAAACTATAAAAAAGAAAAATATCTGTTTAATGCTTATATAAGACCTTGATGAGTGTAAAAACAACCATTTTTGGGCATGTAAATGTGTGTTTGTGAATGTGAATGTGTTCATTAATCAAAACTTTAGGTAAAGTCCCATTGAGATCAAATAAATATCCCACGCAACAAACCTCAAAACCTCTGTGGTTTAGCGTGTAGGCAGGCATATTTGTACTTCCACATTGTTTGGAAACACAGATTAGTCATAAATACATGTAAACGAAATGATTTATATTTCCAGAATCATCATCTGTGGAAGACCTTCATTCGTGCTATTAGCATATCAGGTACCAGAACAAACACGGTCAGGACTAAGACAGACAGCACACGCCAGGACTCGAATCAAACCGCTCAACAGCACCCGAAATAAAAACATAAAAAATAAAAAGGACTCGAATTCCAACACTAAATGGAGCGCTCAACTCAAACCAAAACACTCAATTTGTTTAAACTCAAAACACTTCACGACACCCGACTCAAACAGCTCAACAGGACTCGGATCAAATGACTCAACGGGACGCAAACCGCTCAGTTGGTCTCAACTCAAGTCTCTTAAGAGCGCTCAAATTAAATGACGCAACCGTGCTCAACTTAAACTATTCAGTATTTGAAACTCAAACCACCCATTATTAAACCAATCAAATAATTCAAAGACAACTCAACTCAAATAAAAAAAGCCCACAACTTAATTAAATAATTCAGTTCAGGTCACTCGATAGCATTTTGCTTAACAGTAAATCGCTCATTATGACTCAACACATACAGCAGCACTCAATATACGGCTATGGCAATGTCTCAGTGGAAGGTTTCAGGTTCAATTCCCACCCAATGCTCAAACCCCAGCCAATGGATGCAGTGTTGGTCCCAAGCCCAGCTAAAGTGAGAGGTCAGACAAAACCTGTGCCAAGTTGTTGTGTGGCTTGAATGGCTCACTATGACAACCCCTTGCCAGGAACAGCCAAAAGACCAACAACATGGCACTCACTTTACAGTAATGTCTGACTTGGGCCCGTCTCACTGCACATCTGTAACTGGATAAAGGATTACCTCACACACTGGATTTGGATTTGGCCACAACTTCTCCTCTTCCCTAAACCCAGCCCTTCAGCTCCAAGATTAAATTTGCAGATCACACCACCATTGTTCGACTCATCACAAATGGAGATGAGTCAGTCTCCTGGGAATGATTGTCAGATCCACTTTACATCATTTATGAGGACTGAGTGGAGAGAGTTCAGTCCTTTAACTTCTGCAGAACTCATATCTCTAATCATCTAGCATGGTTGACTAACAATACTGCAACACAGCAGGGACTACACTTCCTGGGAATTCTCAGGAACAACTGCTGGCATCGTTCTACTGTTCCTCCACTAAGGCAGCTAATGCAGCATTTTTTTATGGATGAGATTTCCAGCTCTAAGCACCACTGCAGAGTCAAAACAAATCTGAAAGCCTCCTCACATCCAGGACATCGCGTGTTCAACCTTCTGCCCTATGGAAAGTACTAAAGGACCATGAAATAGACTCAGAATTAGGTCATTTACCTGCACCATAAACTGCGATTAGCACTGAATGACCCTCGATTAGCAATATGCTGTCTGTCGGTTGAACAGCCTGCTCAATATTAATTAGCATTCACGCTGCACTTTTGCATTGTTCCTTTCTTAATGTTGCTCGCTGCTCATAAAACTAAACTGGCTAGCTGCATTACATCACAAACACGACAAATGGTACTGATATCATCACACACACACACACACACACACACACACACACACACACACACACACACACACACACCTGGGATATTGAATGTAGCCGTCTTGCTACCATCAGTCCAATAGGAACAGGTGTAATTGTTGACGTCTTGCGTTACAGACAATCGGCTGGTGACGACGAAGACGCCGTCGCTGTTTTCCACAGAGCTGGTCTCAGAACGGTTTTTAAGATCTGGCTCCATGAGCTTGCCGTCACTCCAAGTCACACGGGCCAACGGCAAGCCTCGGGACTCACAGGTGAGCTCCACTTCCTTGTCACTTAGCGTCCTGACAGTCTTCTTAATCGCTTTATATGTCGCTGCAAAAGTATTAAAAGAACATGTTGAAAAAGTGCTTATGGAGAGAGTACACATGATCAGACAAATGTCATCATGAAATTGTTGTTAGCATTTGAAAAATCTTCGTTCGTAAAAGTCATTCTACTCCACAGTGATCGCTACAGTTTTTTTTTTTTCATTTATCATCATAATCAAAGCGTTGTGTGTTCACTTTGTTGAAAGTTTATTTAGCTAGCTAAGAGTACTGTCAAAGAAGACTTTGACAGTTTCTGCGGTGTGTCATATCTTCATGGCAAACCCTGGTGTGATGCGACCCTGATTTCATGAAGTCATAGTAAGTGCACCGAAAGTGCACCCTGCACTGCGATTTGTGAATTAAATACAGCAGGACTGAGAGAAGGGTGTGAGATACAGTACGAGTAATACAGCTCACACATTTTGTCACAAATTTAAAATCCCTGTAATGAATAAACAGAGCATTCTTTTTCTTAATTATTAGGAATTTCTAACTATTCGTAATTTCGTAAGAATACTTTTTCTTAATCAATGAGAAACATCTGGTACTGGAAAATGAGTCCAACACCAAAGTGAAGTGCCAAATTCCTCAAAACTCCAGCTCCAGTAACTGATGACCCAAAGACTTCAAAACTACACAACACTGCCCAAGATCTCCCTCTTGCTTCAGTCAATAATCCAGACTTGATAGTGTAGATTCACATTTGGCAGACGCCAATTTTATCTGATTATACATCTGAGTAGATGAGGGCTTTGCTCAAGTACCCAACAGGGACAAGTTGGTGGTTGTGGTGGTGGGGTTTGAACCTGGGACCTTCATCCAAAGCCTTAACCACTGAGCTACTCCTGCCCTCTTGTAGTAGATGAGGACCTACTACCCCTGCCCTCTGAGTAGATGAGGGCCTTGCTCAAGGGCCCAACAGGGACAAGTTGGTGGCGGTGGTGGGTTTTGAACCTGGGACCTTCGTCTAATGCATTAAGCACTGAACTACCCCTGCCCTCTTGTAGTAGATGACGGCCTACTACCCTGCCCTCTGAGGGCCTACTACCCCTGCCCTCTGAGTAGATGAGGGCCTTGCTCAAGGGCCCAACAGGGACAAGTTGGTGGAGGTGGTGGGTTTTGAACCTGGGACCTTCGTCCAATGCCTTAACCACTGAGCTACCCCTGCCCTCTTGTATCTAGTAGTAGTAGAAGTACCTTTTTTTTTTTAAACACATAGTTCCTGTTTGCCTTTACTCTAACTCTACACCTGTATACAACCCCTGTACTGTATATCACGATCTGCTGTCACTCAGAAGAGGTCGGGTTCCCTTTTGAATCTGGTTCCTCTCAAGTTTTCTTCCTCATACTTTCTCAGGGATTTTTTCTCTCTCTCACCACTATTGTCATTATGGATCTGCGCGACATCCGGATTTCTGTGAAGCTTCTTTGTTACAGTTTGCTTCAGGCAAACCAGATCAGATCAATCCGTCCAGAATATTTTACTCAAACAGACATAACTTCCAAGTCAAAACTCTATCCCATTAGGATAAGGTGGATTGTTCAAGGCTGCTAGTTCAATTTACTGAACTAAACCAACCTCGGACGGTGAGTGTGGTCTGCTTGTAGTCGCCATCATCCTGGATCACGACGCACCGGTAAGTTCCAGAGTCGTTCAGACGGAGCTGCGAGAGCTCGATTACAGCCCGGGAGTTCTCCAGCTCCTCCTTTAGGAGCCGCACTCGCCGCTGAAACTGCTCGTCTGTGAAGTCAGGGCTCTCGGAGCCCTGGTGCAGATGGTAGACGTTCACTGTCGGTTGAGGTTTGACACGCTCCCATGTGATGGATATGCGCGAGACATCCCGGACGGCCGTAAACTGGCATCCCATCGTGATCTTATCGTGCAGCTCTCCATCGTAGGAATCTTGCTCCGGATGCACAATGATGAGTGCTACGAGAGACCATTAACATTAACATTAAAACCATTAACAAAACACAATGGAAGGGAAAGCACAAACCTCCATTTGAAAAGTAATGGACTTTGAAATGAATAGAACAATGAGTCCAACTTAGTGTGGTTTAAATAACATAGAAAATCAGAAGACAGAAATGGAGAAGAAGAAGAAGAGGAAGAAGAATATGAAGAATGGCATATTTGTGATATTACTACTAAATATCACATAATATAATACATAATATAATAAATTTCGCAACTGAAAAAGCAATGTGTATGTCATGTACATAACCTACCCTGTAGACACGGCCACGTGACAAGGAGCAGTGTGAATATTTCACCCCTCATTGGTCCCTGTATTGAAAAAACCCAAACACACACACACACACACACACACACACACACACACACACACACACACAAATATACACAACACATCAGATGTCACAGAGTAACCTGGGAAAAGCCTGTTAGCGAAAAAGCATTGCATGAAAATATTTCAGTTCCTCTTTTTAATTTCCCACTGAAGCAGCTCAGCAAGTCTGCTGAATCATTGTTGATTATATCATAATTACAGGGCAAAAAGTCCACAGTGAGAACCTAGGAATTAAAGCTACCTGGACTGCCCTGGGTTCCACTGGTACGCATCATCTTCTGATATCATAAACAGAAATAGGTTTCCCAGTAACTAGAGGCTAGCGTTACACTCTGGACCAAGATACTGTAAATGGGAAGACACGGGTATCAGGAGGGCCACCTGGCAAAAAACATGCGCCACATCAGTTATTCAGGACCCGTGATGCATTGTAACGTGCTAACTCAGGTTTATCTGGAAAGCCATAAAACCTGGCATGAAGTGAAAAACACCAAGTCTGTTAAAACGCAAGATAATAAAAAGAAAACACGGTGTATGAAATATCTACTTTTCGCACCATCTTAACTACAAGTACATCAATATACAATTCAACATGACATTCTCACTTAGCTAGCAAGGTTTTACATCTCTCTGTAACTCAAGCAGCACAGGTCAATTTCGAATAATTTTTTTTAGTGCTTATATGGAAGCATTAAATATGTTTATAAAAAAACGGTTGTGTTCTGAGCTTTAAGGGGTTCAGCAGCTGCTTAAACAGCATGATCTTTACCGGAACAAAGCCAAGGCAAGGGCAGAAAGTCAACCATTTTTGGCTAAAACATATTTAAAGTTACTTATATATGAGCTTACATATCAAAATTTTTGCCCATTCTGACTCAAAATGTTTTTAGGCTCCAAAGGGTGCAAAGTTGTTGTTTTTTCCCAGACTACCACATATACAGTACAGAAGCCAATGTTTTTAAACTAAAAATGCATCAACCATAAATCATAAACCAAGTACACACCAATAAAGATATGATTAATAACTCTTTAATCAGTCATGTACTGTATTATTATTATTAGTAGTAGTAGTAGTATTAATTTACACTTGTAAAGTCACGGGTATTACTCTAGATAAAGATAAGGTCATTATCTTGACTGAGAGTTAGCAAAAACAACGTTTGCATTGCTTTCCCTTTTCTCATGCAAAGTTTGCCGAGAAGTAATTCCTTCTTCTTCGTCTTCCGGAAAGCTGCTTAAATGTTGTTGCATTGCAGTGCAGGTTAAAGTACTGTACATGTAAAACAAAAATGATTTGAGGTTTTCTCGGTCTCACTTTGATTTGCATGCTGTCTTGGCTCAACCTCAGCTTCCCTAAGACTCAAACTCAGCTCTTGGACTTGCTTGGACAATAATGATTTTGACAACAGCCTAGGGTGGGTAATTCTTCTTTCTCTCTTTTTTTTCCTTTTATTTACCTTTTCAACTAGAGTCATGATTACAGTGCAGCCGTAATAAGTAGGTAAGACACATCATTGGGCTATAATCACCTTTCAGAATGAAGCTTAACTACAGGCTACAGAATAAAGGCAAATCATATGGTATCATAGCTATTACAACGTTTTCAACATACTGCTTTAGAATTGTGTAAAATGAATAAATAAATAAATAAATAAATAAATGCATAATGCGTACGGAATGGGAGACGGGAGATTGCTTAAAACTTACTGATTGTTACAAAGCACTGACACCGGAGGCTCCTTCTATAAAGGTTATATAAACATCTCCTTTGAGAAAACATCACCAATCATCATCAATGACTATATGTTTTTCTTTTATAAATAATCATGCTTTTTAAATTAATTTATTACTAGTTGTAGATTATTACTAGAAGCATGTCTGTTATACAAATCCCTGTGTTACTATAGAAACCACAGCACGTCAGAGCGTTAATATAAACCGACCGTGTTAATTACAATCAAGGAAAATCCGTCCACACCTTGCGGGCAGTCCGATTCAAGAGCGGCACCATGGTATATAATCAAGGAAAAAACAAGAGCTTCGATGTCAGCGTAGGAACTGAAGTTGTCTCATGATTACTCAAAGTCACCCTTGACAGAACTTCTCTTTATTACTTTCTATTCACTGGAGGATAAACGGCATGACAAGTCTCATGCATGTGCTTTTTTTGTTCGTAAGCTTCTGCGCTAGTCTTTGCATGGTTCACTGAACAAAAGAGAAATGATGCAAAAGAAATCCGATGATTACGGTTTATCACTAGCGAGCTTCTGACAAAAGAAATTAAATAAACTATTTTATTTGCAAGAACAAGAAGCACATTGCATTTACTGTACAAATTGAAAGAAATAAGATTTTATGAATATAATGATGGGTTATTATCTCATTATTTTATGTTTTTATATCATGAGATAGTAAGCCATAATTGTGGGGTAATAAGTCATAATATAGTTAGTATGTCAGTTATGAGATAAGTCATAATTATAAGTAAGTCATAATTGCAATACCAGGCAATAGTGTACACACACCCTCTATACTTATGTTCTGTAAAGCTTCATAACGACTCTAATCTGATGTGCTGGTTGTTAATTGGTGATTTCTGAGGCTGGTGACTCTAAATGAACGACTTCTCTGCAGCAGAGCTAAGTTTTGGTCTTGCTTTCCTGGGAAGGTCTTCATGAGAAGTTTCATTTGCAAATGCACTTAACACCATACTGTTTTGCAAGAACTGATCCAGAAGAGCTGACCTTCGTGCCTTAAAACAACAACTGGCTGTTAGTGTTGTTGTCTTGTTCAAAATACATTGACTAGAAAGGTGTGTCCAGATTTTTGACAGGTATCGTAATAGATAAGCATAATTATGAAGTAATAAGTCATACTTATGAGACCAGGATGAATGAAGCTTCCATATTCTTTTCCCCCCACCCTTTTTTGGAAACACATGCCAGGCCAGTTCTATAAATCATGTTATATGGCATGAGTCAAGAAAAAAACATGCTCACACTTTATCCTGACCAAGTCATCCAGGTATAACACCTAATGCATGTTAGAGTGCCCTTAATACTAAACAGCTTGGCACTTTCCTCTGGTAAACTGGAGTTACACGACCTACATTTGCATACGCAAACCTTAATGGCTTGAATATTTTATGATGCCATAAGACCTGACCATTGCTGAATCCTAAGTTAGTGTTGCATGCATATGTTGATAGCAAGGTTGCGGGTTCAAGGCCCTTAACCCTATCTGCTCTCATCCTGTCTGACTTTGCGCTGCGACCCCAACTTCCTAACTGAGATATATGAAAAACAAATGTGCTGTATAAGTACATACAAATAATTGAATTATCAGAGTTCATTAAATAGGATAAAGTACTTAACTAAGATAAATGAAAGAATAAATAAATTAAGGAAAAGATACATATTATAATGTTTGGATGGTTTTAAGGACCAAAGAAACCCATTAGCCTCGTCTTATTTTGTTTAAATCATGCACATGTACAGCTCCTTGGTACATCGCTTATGAGCTAATCTGAAAGCAAGTTTTGACAAGAATGAAGGTTCATTCGCCTAGAAAAACAACCATAAATTAAACAGACGAGTTCGTTTTGAAGTTTTCAAGTGCTCACTAGGATTCGTGAACGGAATGAGGTTAGGAAGAATAATGTGAACATTATCCGGAATGATCTAACAATATAATAGTTAAACATTTATAGGTAATGCAGCATGGATTTTATCTAGGACCCTACAATGAGTTTGGAGTAACTGTTCAGGCTAGGATAGAAAAGCAGAACCTGTTCAATGACCTCAAGAAACCTTTTTTTTTTTTTTTTGCCACAGGGAGATCAGGGCACAAGGCAGGGGACACTCTGGATGGGCAAAGGAGCACACACAATCCCAATCACTATACTATAATACACTACACTAAAAGCAATTAGTGGGCATTGGTTCCTCACTGTTGGGCTTCTCTGCTACCATGTGGAAGGCCTGGATTTGATTCCCAGGGAATACCCAAACCCCAGACACTAACTGCAGTGCCAGTCTCAAGCCCAGATAAAATGGGAGGGTTGCATTAGGAAGTGCCTCCAGAAACCGGACTAACCAGAAACCCACAAATCGGATTCGAGATTCGAACCCCCAACCCTGGACGCCAAGATGACACAGCTAACTAGACACAGATGTTTGTGCAAATTACATTGAATCAGAACTGATGTGATGTTCTTCATGAGCTAATCTGAAATATAACATTTCTAAAGTATTAAACACAGAAAACATGCTTTTCAGTCATGCTTTTGGTGAAACATAAGTTTTATGTCTCCTTAAAAAAGCGAGAAGAGGGAACTAGGGAATTTTTTTTGGACATCAAACATACAGTAAAAGATGAGTAAGAATGTACTTGTGAAGAAATGTACTGAATGTGACAGTGTCAGTCAGACCGTTAATCCTTGACAATCTATACATCTGCTTCTCTCTCTATGAAAACAGTGCAGAATTCTGCAGAAATATTGTTGAAGTGCCTTCCTTCCAGGAAAGTCACACACACACACACACACACACACCTTTAAAGACAAACCCATGAACAACAACAACAAAAAGAAGCAAAAACGTGCGTGAGTGAGCTAAAAGAATCTTTTTAAGCACGTTATAGAACATTAAAGGGAAAAAAAAAACCTCTATTGATCAGATTGGTACTGGAAGGAAAATGAAAAGTAAGAGTATTTAAATAGATAGTTGAATTAATAATTTGAAGGGGGAAAAATAGACATTACTAAACCATTCCCAGACACGCGTGTGTGTATTACAGCAGGAATCCCACATAATGTAAATAATCCTTCAAAGTTTAAAGAAAGAACAAATAAAACTTCCCCCCAAACACACAGAAATCATACCTGTTTGATGTCCGAAATCCTCGGAGGTAAATTCTGTCCGTGAACATGTAAGTGTTACTGAGCTGTGTGTCTCACACATCGCGGACAAAAACAGCGCTGAGATAAAGAGACCGAAAAGAAGCGCGTTATGAAATTACGGTTAAAACTCCGCCTTCTCGCGCACATACACGCGCCCACACACGCGCGCGCGCTCTCTCTCTCTCTCTCTCTGTCTCTCTCACACACACACACACACACACACTGAGAGAGCAGGTGTGAGTGGGAGCGAGATTGTTCGATTTCATGCATTTTTTTTTTTACTTTTGTTACGTCAGAATTTCAAAGCACTCTACCCACTCGCGCGTTGGCACACACACACACACAAACACACACAAACTGTTGCTTCCTGGAGACAGAAATTACCGCAGACACCCTGACTTCCTGCGCCAACACACACACACTGATAAGCCATAACATTAATGATCACCCCGCCCCCCTCCCCCCTTTGCCCCCATAACAGTGATGTACTGTGTTTTCTGACTCCTTGGCATCAGAACCAGCATTGAACCAGAACCACATCAGAACCATACCAGTAGCTCATCTATTGGATCAGACTACACAAGCAAGCCCTCGATTCCCATGTAAATCACTGACTCTTGGTTGCCCATGACCCTGTCGCCGGTGCACCGGTTTTCCCACCTTGGATCACTTTTGGTATGTCCTGACCACTACAGACTGGGAAGAACCCACAAGAGCTGGAGTTTTGGACTTGCTCTGATCCAGTTCTTCTCACAGTAGCTACATTTTCGATATCACGTTACAATGGTGGCTGGAAGTCGGTGGGACATTTTAGGCAGCAAGTGAACCTTCTTTCCCAAAGTTGATGTGTTGACAAAAGAAAAAAAAAATGTAAAACTCAATATTAGGCAGGTGGTCATAATGTTATGGCTGATTGGTGTATATGGGGGAAATATCAGGTTTCTTTTATGTTGTGATTCACGTAGAACAGAAAATTATTCTAAGCAATTAAAAACACTCACTGCAACCCTGAATACAGGATAAAGCGGTATAGAAGAGTGCGTGAGTGGGTGAGTGAGTGAGTGAGTGAAAACACTCACAGCACATGCAGAATTACTTTTACAGTTATAATGACAGATTCAATAATTAACTAAATAATTTTCAACAATAAGGTTGTTGTCTTAAATAATAAATGTTTTCAATTTGTATTGTTTGACTTTTTGTCTCTGCAGATGGTGCTGAAGTTTAGACCCAGACTATATTTTTCTGTTCACTCATTAAAAATTTGTGTAATCAATTTATTTTTATGAAAACACACATAGGTTTTTATGAAGATATATGGTTAAAATGTCACGGATTCAATCACTATGGACAGGTCGTACAGTAGTATGATCTCAGGATTCAAGTTGAATTGTAAACAAGGTATGAAGCTGCAGACTAAAAACAACCTCAAACATACAGTGTCAGAAGTCATCTTGAGCCAAGAGATTCAGTATACGGTATCTAGACTAGGTGTGAATCTTGTATGTGTCATGTGTCACAGGACTGCAGCAGTGACACATACTGAAACTTCTTTGCAACTTAGCTGGAGCAAGTAAACTCTATAAGAATGCATTCAGAAATCCATTTCCCCTTATTCTTTTACTCTCTATTGCCCTTTGTACTTGTTTTCGGCATGGCCCGGATTTTCCATTGATCTCACGTGACGAGAACTTCATATTACTAGAATGAGCTCTTTGCGAGGAATGACACAATGCTGCATGTTGAATCAGGTCTGTTATGCTCATGAAACCGTAGAGTGGCGTGGCATGTCTATAACTGGAACTGAGAACTATGGAAAGTAGTGTTCGCTAGTGCCAAGTGATGACAGTTAAAAGGTAGTGGTAGTCTCAGAGATGACGATGGGGCCTGCTTTGTAATATTTTTAGACAATCTTGATTGTGGACGCCTTACATGGCACACTTACAGCTGAGGTGACTGTATACTGTATATGCAAATCAAATACCATTCCTGTGCAAGTCATCTGAACTTTAGTAATGGTATCTGCAATGACAGTGATGTCATCATAAAATTCCTTTATATTTACTACACCAGTAATCCAACCATATATGGTGCGTTTAAACACTTTTCACTGGTTAAGATAAAGTAAATAGCAATAAACCCTGATTTTATAAACCCTGAGTTTCCCCTCTATTACTGGCATGTTATTCAAAATTATTTTCATATAATAGCCACATAACACAATAATGACATTTTGTTTGCTGGTTAAATTAAAGCCCCTATTTTATCAATCTTAACATTCCATTACAAATATTGTAATAAGCGACACAATAATGAGATAAACAATAAACAATATTTAATGGGAGCAGAGAAAAGTTTTAGGTTTTATTTAATCAATAGATAAATTTAAGAAATCTAGCTTTTAGCAATCGTTCAATTGTTCAACAACTGACAAGTTTCTTTTCTATCTAAAGTAAAGGAAGCCCACATTACACAATCTCATATAATCTTTCAATCACTATGACACACACATGACACGGCTTTTTCTAAAACACACAATTCTCCATGAAATACAAACACCAAATAACAAAGGCTTTGTCCAGAGATTAAGTAAGGCAAGCCCCTTTTATAAATGACACAATACTGAAATTTCCTCTTTATTTAATATATAGGAAGACCCCTTTTACATAATATTAACGCTCAATGACGCATAAACAACACAAAACCATTTCCTTTTATACCTAAAATGAAGGAAGCCCCTTTTTCCCACAACATATTAAAGCTCTATGACATAAATAACGTGTTAGATGGTTTTCTCTATACCCAAGCTATTTAAAAGAATCTAAACACTATGGATTGTCTATTTGACACAGCAGTGGTATTTCTTTATAGAGCTAAAGTAAATCAACTATGTTTTTAACCCTGCTAATACATTCTTTGTATAAAATGTCTTTCTACGGCTTCAGTAAATGAATGAACCATCTTACTGTTCAATTTAACAGACAAATGACACAATCATGGCATTTATTATAATCGTAGCTAAATAAAGGGAGCCCATTATTAACACAATGAACAGTTTATAGAAGACACATAAGACAATAAAGACATTTATTTTTATACCTAAAGTTAAGCAAGCCCTTTTTCCATTGCTTTAGCATACTGTACAAATGTCACCTAGAGCTAACCCTAGGTTATAGAGCAAGCACTTTCTTAACACTGTTAACACTCTGTAAAAGATCCACAATGCAATAAATGATATTTCTTTTTATAGATGAGGTAAATCTACAATACTAACTATGTAACACACTATAATACACACACACAAAGAAAAAACACAATAATGACAACGGTTTAATGGCTAAAGTACATGTGTCTCCTTTATTGAACACACATGATAAAAAAGGACATTTCTTTCTATAGATAGATTTATGCATAATTAAGCATTTGAATTCAAATGCTTAATTATGAGCATTTGAATTCAAATTCAATTGGGGCGGTGTATGGGAGGGGCTGGAGCCTATCCCAGGAGACTTAGGGACACCCTGGACAGGTCACCAATCTGTCACAGGGCACACACAAACTACGGGCATTTTGCGAGCAGTGATTTACCTAATCCGCATGTCTTTGAACTGTGGGAGGAAACCGAAGTACCCAGAGGAAATCCACCAAGAACATGTAAAATCCACACACACAAGAGGCGGGACTTGAACCCTCGATCATAGCTAAACACTACACCACCAGAGGTGGAAAGAGTAATACATTTTGTACTCAAGTATAAGTACTGTTACTTCAATGAAATTTTACTGGAGTACAAGTAAAGTTACCATTATAAGAATCTACTCAAGTAAAAGTAAAAAGTAGCTCATTAAAAACTACTTTAAAAAAGAGTTATTTTTTTAACAGCGGGGTTGGGATGGGGGTTCTAGTGTAGTTCAAGCGGATATAAATCTCAAACTAGTTGTTTTTAATTGACGGAACACCTTAGCATAATAAAGCTGTTGCCTTTCTTGCGCTTGAAATCAAAGTGGTCTCTTGAATATGGCCAGGGGTTTGCTTCATAAGAATTTGATGGCATTTCGATATCAGCTGGGTCTGCATCACTGGCATCTGTTTTGTCCGTCTCCATCGTTCTTGTGAGTTTAGCACCCCGCCTCGCCCATCAGTCAATCAATGCAGTGGTTTCAAAGCGCCCAGAGACTTCCTTTGTTTTTTCTGTTTTCTTTGTGTTCTTTTCTGTGAAGGACTCAAATCCCCAGAATGCACCTCGGTCTGGTGATGTGGCGCTCACCTGAAATGAGGTTGCTAATTAGTGTTTGGTTATAAATGTTCTTGTGTTCAGTTTGTCCTTGTCTTGCATCTGTTCGTCTAGGGCTACTGTTTGTTCTGGTTTGTGGTTCAGTTTTCCTAGCTCTGTGTTCTCCCTGGCTCTGTGTTCTCCCTGGTTCACACCCTGTTGCATTATTTTTATTATTTACTTTTTTTATTCATTTATTTTTTTTACTCAGTAACGAATAGGAGTTAAAATGTAGCAAAGTACAATACGTCAAACAAAACCTACTTAAGTAAAAGTAACATTACAGATTTTAAAAACAACTGTAAAAAGTAGAATTACACAAAAAACTACTAATTACAGTAACATGAGTAAATGTAATTCGTTACTTTCCACTTCTGTACACCACTCTGCTTCCTTGACATAATCAAAACATTTGTAATTTTGCTAAAATACAGCGGCATACAGCATCTGTAACACTGTTAATACTTAATTGAAGAAACATGACACAATAAGTAAATTTCTTTCCATGGTTAAAGTGAAGTAAAACCCTTTTATTTATCACCCGATAGCAGACAAGTGACATGATGTTTCTTTCTATAGATTGAGTAAACAAACCACCTTTTCACATAATGGACAAATAACATGATAATGACATTCTTTCCTTTCTAATCTCAGCTTGTTAGGAATTAAACTACCAAAGATACAGCAACCATGGAGGAGAGAGTTCAAGAGCTCAAGTCCAACCCAGAGCCTTTATCTGCTGAACAACTAAAGTTCTTTCTAAAGCAAAAATGTAAGCATGCCCAATGTAACATTCATTAACAGACATATGACACAATAATGAAACTTCATTCCATAGATAAAGTAAAGCCAGGCCATTTTTATGTTTATAAGAATGAACAGTAGACACACAGCACAATAATGACATTTTTCTATAGTCAAGTTTAGTGAGAACCTTTTTAACAAATGTAATGCTCGATGACATTTACATTTACATTTAGACATTTGGCCACTCTAGCTATGAGTTAGCCACTTTGCCATACACATTCCGTATTGCTATTTATGTTAAAATAAGCAGTTGAGCTGAACAAACCAACATCCTCATCTCATGAGTCAGTTTCACATGCTCAAAAAACCAAGACCGTGAAATTTTCACCCGTCTCATGTGACCACCTAAATTTCTGCCAGTTTCAGATGTGCCTGTACTGCAGAGCCTCTGTGATTTTCAGGTAATTTGCTTGCAATACGCAGACCGAGTGATACTGTGAACGCTGAGACATCCCTAGGGGCTTTTTTTTAATTTTTTTTACTGTAATTATAGGGATCGTACTGTAACAACATGAGAAGATAATTTGAGTACCAGACAGAATTGTGGTTCCTGTTACTTATGTATAAACCTTTCGGGAACATGCATAGGCTTTTCCAATCCTGATCCTTATCTATTCATAATTATAACTCACAAAATGAAGAGACAAAAATCTGTTGTGATGGATATCGAATGGAATTTCTCACCTCTCTAACCACATAAACATTTGAAAAAATTTTATTGAACAGGTGAAAAATTGAGTATTTAGGGGATTTTTTTACATTTATTATTTTTTACATTTATTTTACATGATCATGCAATGAGTGTGCACTAACATAGGAAACTAAAACTGATGCATGCATTTAGTCACACTTTCATTATGTTTGTTACAAGCAAGCAATCTTTGATGGGAAAATAAAGGGGCCACCTAGAAGCGAGTGTATTGGGCATGATGTATATGTATGATGGTATTTCACAAACCAAGAAGTCAAGTTTTAGGGAAGTTGATGAATTTCTCTTTGTTTTTCTAGGAAAGGAAATGTCAGTAGTGTAATTGCAAATCAACTAAAGACACTGAGAAATAACATAGTCTTATGGACAAGAAAGAAAAGCTTTTTTTGTTTCATTTTATTAAATAATGGAAATAACCTTTAAGACTGACCCATATATCAAAGGTTAGGAATCAGATGTTTAAAACACATTTGTTATTCAATCCTCCATTTCTAAGGAAATGGCATTTTCTACTTTTCTGACTTTCCTAAATTTGGTTTCATTTTAGGCCTATATTTTAAAAAAAAAACTTTTGTTTCACTGTAAAAATCAATCTGGGATAAAATGAAAGCTTTCATTCTAATTGTTTTAATTCAAAATGCTATAATGTTGTCTTTACTATTTTACTAGTGACAAGTTCTATTGGTATACTGTAATTACTGGACACTGGTAGCTCAGTTGATTAAGGTTCTGAGGTCTAATAGGAGGGTTTGGGGTTCAAGCCACAAGTCACAACCACCAGGTCTCCACTGCTGGACCATTAACCCTACGCCCCACACACCCCAGCGACTGGATGCAGTGCCGGTTCCAAGCCTGGTTAGGAATATGCAGATTGTGACAGGAAGGTCATTCTGTGTAAAAACTGTGCCAGATCTTGCCAATTAAATGATCCAATGTGGCGACCCCTAGGATCCGACTGACCAAGGAAAGTCCAAGGGGAAAAGTATACAGATAAGCAACACTGCATAAAATCATTAAGTTTATGGGATATTTATCCAATGAAGAAGAAAGCAGAGTGCCTCTATATTTTAAAATCTAGTTTTTGTTCCTCAACATTAAAAGTTAGCTGGTTGAGAACAATACAAAACTCAAACGTGTCCCAGACCTCTAAAGAGCTTGTCCAAACTACTCATACCTTTGAAAACAATTAGCATGAAGACCACGTAGGAACTTTTACCATTACAATTATTATGTTTGCAGAAATAACATGTCAGACTGAAAAGGAATACTACTGATATTTTAGAGCTGGAGTAAACATTGTACAATATCAACCATATGGAAAACTAATAATTAGGGCCCAAGCACTATGACATCACACTATGACATCATGGCTCTGATAGTGCTGATATCATGTTCTTCTAAGGACTTTATTTTCAAACATCCAGGGCTCTTTGGAGGTCTTAACCTACTCATAAAGTCATGAAAATCAGCACACAGGTTTGAATTTGCTGCCATCATTACACCTGAGCGGCTGGGCCCTGGGCGTGGGAGAGCCTTCACAGGAGAGTTTGTTGCATAGCACATTTATACGATTGCCACTTACTGTAATCTTGCTATAAAGCAGACATTTGATTAATATTGCCAATGAAAACATTACACAACACCATGATGGTGCTACTGTTATGTCATCATTGCTACATTATGACAGATTTCCCCTTTTAAATGCCCCCTGTGCCCACTGTCTTTAAGGTGTGCCCAAGTGGCGATGGTGCAGGTGCTTGGGCCCAATCATCATTGCTTTGCAATAATATTTAGGAATTGAAAATTGAAAAAATTGAAAAAAAAAAAAAACTAAATCACTGTAATCAGTGAGTTTTTCAAAGGTCAAATGAGGGTTTTGTGACAGTGCAGTTTACATTATACAGTATTTTTAAGTGCACATGGTGTACTTTTCTAGTATGTGGAAACACTGAGATGGGTGTGTCTCCCTACAATCTTCAATCACTAATCCATACTACAGCCCTAACCCTTCCCCCCACCAGCCCCCAAACGGCAGGCTTGAAGTGAAGGTTGCTACATGAATTACTGTAAATATATGCAAATTCTACTGGGACATAAATCATGTCCATACATCAATCATCTGTCTTCCATTTCAGTAAGGAATATCTGAAATAATGAAGTAACTAAGATTTTTTTTCTGTTTTGGAAATGTATTATGCCTGTTCATACAGTAGTGTACATACTGTGTATCTTCAGGTTTACTGTGCACTCTTTCATATCTAAGAGGGTTCCAGGAAAACTGCAATCCAGAAATCTGTAAGAGTAAGACTGAAACTCTGAAGCTCTGAGGTGTGAAACTGTCTGAGGACACGTCAGTGAAGCATTTTTATTAATGAATATTATCTGTATTTTTTTTTTCATAAGAAGATAGATTTTTTAGAACTGGTGCGTCGTTGTTTTTTTAAACATTGGGCTCAGCCCTTTAGTTCCAGTGAAAGGAACTTTTAATGCTTCAGCATAGCCAGAAATTTTGGACAATTTCATGCTCCCAACTTTGTGGGAACAGTTTGGGGACGGCCCCTTCCTGCTCGAACATGACCTCGCACCAGTGCACGATGAGCCAGTTTGGCATGGAAGAACTTGACTGCTCTGACCTCAACTTGATAGAACACCTTTGGAATGAATTAGAGCAGAGATGGCAAGCAGGTCTTCTGACCTCAACAATGCGCTTCTGGAAGAATGCTCAAACAGCCTTGTGGAGAGCCTTCACAAAAGAGTTGAAGCTGTTATGGCTATAAAGGGTGGGTCAACATCATATTAAACCCTATGGATAATATAAAATAGATAATATAAATCCAAGATTTGTGGAATTGTACTTAAGACCTGATATGAGATGACTCAAAAGTAACACATAATGAAAAGTTGTTCAGCTTTTCCAGTGCAGTGAAGTGCTCATTTAATATTAGGAAAAATGTAGTGTTGAGTTAAAGCTTTTGCTGCCCTGCTGTGTTTGCTTCAAGAAGTGCAGCTCTCTTTGCCAGTCAAACAAATATTTAGATATACAGTACTGTAAAAAAGCTTTAGGCAGTCTATTGCCTATAAAAAATGGTTTTAAATGTCTATTTTTTGATTTATGCATAAAATATTAAGTGCCCAAACATTATTAAAAAAATAAATAAAAGAAGAAAAAAGAAAAGGAAAAAATGTTGTATGGCGTAAAGCAACATATTACATAATACCCCACAGTTCATCCAAAAATCATGAAGTCTATCCGGTTTTATCTGCAAAAACAGGATCCTGGGAACCAGTATGACAGCCAGAGTCCTTATATGAATTGCCCAACTGTACGTGAAACTACTGATACTTTTATTTCTTCTTTTTCTTTTTTTTTTTTTTTTTGCTTAACCATTATGATTTCGAATGTTCTCATGCTCACATCTTTCTGTATCAATTTATACCAGCTATAAATATCCAACATTGTCAGTAGAAACTGAATTAAAAAAAAAAGATTATTGAAACATTAGAAATCATTTACAGAATGACAATTACAGTGATTCTTACTTTAATATACCATATTCCAATATTTATGAGGGGGAGGGGGGGTGAATGCATAAAATATTTAGGACATTTAAGCAGACAAGCTTCTGACATCTTATACCTTTTAGTTCTATAGTTCTTAATATATGTGTGTGTGTGTGTGTGTGTGTGTGTGTGTGTGTGTGTGTGTGTGTGTGTGTGTGTGTGGCTTGTTAAATAGAACCTTTGAGGTTTAACAACATTTAGTTTTTAAAAAAAACTCAAGCTATACAGATTGTAGAGTTATTATGATTTCTATGCACCCAGCTCTTGAAATGTTCTCACAAAATCCTTTTAAATAAGCACCACATGTTTTGTGAAATTCCAACTTTGCATTCACATGATATAACTTCAGCCCACACCCTAAAGGTCCACTGGTCTACATGAGCCAAAAGGCTTGGTCCACCAACTTTCCTTTCTTTAGATATTTTTAAACAGTGGCATCTGTAAATGTTTTTCACTATATTTCCAGAATGTGTCAAAAAAGTCAAATTTACACCATCAGCAAATGCACAAGCTCTTGATGATTTAAAGAAAAGTATCATTTCAATTCAACCTTATAATGTTCATGAGTTAAATTTGGCAGCTACACTGCCACCTTGTGGCAGGTTGCTCTGAAACCTATTACACATTTTTTTCTTGTGATGCACGTGCTCACCAAGTTTCATTATAACTGGAAATTTTCTATGGTTATCACTGACTCACTCATCATCTGTACTGCTTTATCCTGTATACAGGTTCACAGGGCCTGGAGTATTTCTCGGGAGGCTTAGGGCACGAGGTGGGGTACACCCAGGATGAGGGGCACAAACACACACACACACACACACACACTCACATACTGACACTCTCCAGGGAGATTTGGAAACACCAGTTAGCAGTCACCTGGAGGAAACCCACTGAGAACAGAGAGAACTCCACACAGACCCCGCAGCGGGAATTGAACCCGAACTATCGAATCGAACATTAACCATTACACAAGCGTGCCGCCCATGGAAGCTATAAGCTGACTTATTCTGATTGGCTGGTGGCAGTCATGCTTGTTGATTGGTTCAAATGATATGTTAGCCAGTGATGTAATAAGCTCTTATGAGAAAGCAATTTGAATTTTCCCCAGCAAACATTCATGGATCTGTGAGCATTTTAAGTTATAACACCCCTTAAGGACATAACAAATGAAAGATGGTGCTTAGCATGGTGCTTTTGTTGCGTTGAGAAGCTACAGCTCACCTAATAATTACCCACACTGAATTTCATGGGAATTAAACCACCCGATAAAGGTTTTGAAGAAGACCTTTTTTTTTTTTTTTTTTTTACTGAGCCAACCGATTTACTTTAAGCCCATAAGACAAAACCTATAAGAGCATTACAGCGCCACCATCAGGCCAGTTGTAGTTCTAGTCTTGTGGGGGCATAAGGTATCTGTAGACCAAATTTCATAGCTCTTGGCATTACAGATTATTATGTCTGTATTCTTTTAAGGCAGAATAAAAATTTATCTTTTAAAATAAATAAATAAATAAATAAATAAATAAATAAAATAAAATAAAATCCCCCAGCTTCTCTACTAATCCCGAAATATAAGAGACTGTATTTCAAAGTGGCTTGTGTTGTTTGACCTCCATTAGTCTCCATAATATTTAGTTCACTATCATTGCATTAAAAAGCATTCATGCTGTGCTCTATGCATTCTCCAGCTGCACTTCACTCTCTATCTGTTGAAACATCTAACTCCTTCCTTAGTTCACCCTCTGTGTGCTGGGAAGAATCCAATCCCATCCTTAATTTCCTCTCTTTGTTGGGACGCTTTTTTAGTTCCATTCTCACATCCCACTTTCTTTCCTTCTTGTAAATGTCAAGTGGACGTTCCCTGACTTGAGATATATTTTTAATGCCCTTCCTTAGTTTTTTAACACCGTCCTGTTAACGCTCACAAGTTAAATAGTGAGGTAAATTAGTCAGAAATCTACATTAAATTCATGTTTACATTATGCATTTTTGAGTATTGACAAGAGAAAAAACGTTTTGCATTAAATACATACATAGCTGTATGTCCTTAACAAAAATGCTTGACATAAATGTTAGTTATATTGCAACACTAAGTGATGGTGTGTAATCCACAGGTGAACCAGCAAGATGGGAATGATATCTGCAAAATATGGAGATGACTGGAGCACTGTTCCACGTTTTGTGCCTTGGGAATGAGATAAAAGGGACTTGAAAGACCTTTTCCATTGTTGGAGGCAATGCTATTGATACATTCAGGCTTTTTGGTGAAGACCGTTGATGTTTGTTTTCATTTGTTTTTTTATCTTTGATGTTAAATACACAAAGCAGTGTCTTCTCACCTGCGAGTTTCTCCAGCACACTGTAGATCAGATTGATGGACATGATTACTGTTAGGTTTTTGAGGACAACAGTTTTTGTTTTTAATGTCATTTTAAGGAAATTAAATAGTAATAGTTAAATAACTAATAGTTAAGTATTAAAGTATACATTGAAGTATAAATATTAAGATGGGGGAATGTTTGATGTCATGTGTATGGAAGCAAATTAGCATCATAATTACTTGAATTATATCAGCCTTTGAAAAATACATTTTGAAATCTAATCACTGTTGAATTGTTAATTTTTAAATTTAAATAGTACTGAATTTATTAAATTTAAATATTTGACTTTAAAAAGCAACATCTTTGAATTTAAGTGATCTGAATGTCACACGAAAATTTCAACAATACATTTCAACTGTGAAATTCAGATAGAAAATTCAAGCTTGGAAATTCAAGTACAAATTCAATACAAAATTCAATACAGGAAAAGCAATCGAGCCAGAACGGAATCCCTTCGTCAGTCACGTGACCCTAGGAAGCGGCCGTCTTCGATACCGGCTCCAGGTGAGTCTCGCTACATGGCGAAGGGCAGCGGCTCGGTAAGTGCACCTGTAGTGTGTTACACTAATTATATATTATCAGATATTTTAGTCATTTTACTGTGATAAAGGAATTTAGTCAAAGTTTAGTTAAAGTGGGGCTAGTGAGCATGAGACACAGACTGATGTTTGACTTGTACTTTCTGAAGCCAGGGTGTCCACCTCTGTACAAAGTGCCTAACACTCTCAAGTGAATTGTGAACTTCTGTGGAAAATTTGTGTACATGATGTTCATGTTCATACACATCCTGCCAAATCTTTCCTACCTTTTAATTCCTGGTAAAATAATGAGAATAGCAGGTGAGAAAGGTCACAAATGTAGTCTGGCAAAAATTGATAATCTGCTACTAAAGTTTCTAAAAAGTGATGATTCTGAAATTAGTCACCTTCAAATAAATCTGGCTATTGCAAGTATTTATGGAACAGGTCAATTATATTCAGTACCACCAAAAGTCGGTAAATTGATAGCATTTGTGATATATATATATATATATATATATATATATATATATATATATATATAAATCTGTAATTGTGGAGGAAATGACACTTGAGAGTTTGTCAGTGTGCTCTGACTGTGTGCAGCTGCAGGAAAACTAGCTGTGATCTTACAGTAACTGTTAGGTTAAATGTTTACATTAACTTAAAACCGTCATAAAATTTGGGTTGGGGCTCATAAATAATGGGGAAAAATGGCTGACAAGTACTGTAGTTGCATGGCCAGGTGTAGCATGACTCAGCAAGTAAATAAAAGTAGAGCATGCTTTTCAATAAAGGAAGAACAAAGACTGAAAGCAGGAAGACTCACAAGTCTGGCAAAGCATCTAGAGGAAGGAAACTCGGCATTGGTCATGTCCATGAGTTTCAGACTTCAGGCAGTTGTTGACTTCAAAGAATTTTTATTCGAGTATTAAAGGCAATCCTTAAGTTTAATTGTTTTTCCCCATTATTTATGAACCCCCCAAATAAGTGTGTGTATGTGAACATGCCTGTAATTCCTGAATGGTTAATGCCACACTTTTCTTGCAATTTCAGTGGCATATTGAGTGTTTCATTTCAAATGAAATGCGGTGATGTACAGAGTCCAAACGCCAAAACATTACAAAATTTGCACTGGGTGTATGTTCGATTGTTATCGCATGTGTGATGTTCAATTAACTTATTCTGCATTATTTTCCCCCTACTTTTAAGGCTCTCAACAATCTCCTGATTGGGAGGACAGTAGAAAACCTCTTTCTGACCACTCCAGTACTGTGTCCCAAGTCTGGGAATCCCCCTCATCAATGGACAATTTTACAACATTAAGAGGCTGTACATCCAAGGGCTGCATCCCAGTGCTTTGGGTGTGACATTTACATTGCTGCATTTCAATCTTATGAATCTTTTGAACAATGAGTAATATTTATGACTGTTTGATCCTGTTCATACTTAAAATGGTATTTACAATTATTGTAAAATACTGTAGCTGCTGTTTTATGATCATAATATTCCTGATTAATGCTATTAACTATTGCAAGCCAATGCTCCCATTTATAAATTTTGTACTAAATGAGCACAGTGAAATGGTTGCATCTGCGATACAAGTTTGTTTTAACTAGTATGTGAATGGATGTGTGTCTACAATACAGAGTTGAAAAAGGTTTTGTGGTCAGAAAATGTTTAATGTTCTAGCACCTCTGCTCAGTGCTTGAATGAATTATTGATCCCAAATACTGTATGAATATGCAATATTTCAACCATAACTAACCACTGTAGGTCTACATTCTTCTAATATATAATCTGTATATTTACTACACTTACTTTCAATCTCATTTCAAGAGGATTATTATTATTATTATTATTATTTTTACAAATGCAGACAGTGTGGGCTTATATATTACAAAGTAGCACATTACAAATAAATATATACAATTAATTATAGTAATGGAGTAATGTATTACTATTCCTAAATTCAGCATTTACATTACAGTTAATAGTCAAGGAACTTGCTTTCCATAGCTTCAGTTATCTGCATAATGATCTCTGCTGACCACTGGGTGAATTGATTTCTCACCACAATGGGCTGTAGGATGCATCACTTCAGTGAGAATGACTTACTTGCTTTAGCTGATGAGAATACAGCTTCTCTCAAATGCGACACCGAGGTGACTAAATATTAAAAGTCAGATGGAGATCCTGAGCCATTTCCCTACAGTAAGTTTATATCCATGGAAATCAGCAGTAAGAGGAACCAAAGAGGAACAGTTTGTCTGACAAACAATTAGACAAACACCTCCTCATGAGATATAACCACTGCTTATCAAATAACTAGACTAATTTGGTATAAATACATGCTCTGGTGACTAAGCAAAGTGATCGTGCTTTTTGGCTGTAAAATACTTTGCAAAAAGTTAGACACCATCTAGATGAGAATACAGCTTCTCTTCCATCTACTGCTGTTAATTTTTATGAGTAACAACCCAGAACTTCTCACTGGACATGTCTTTAATATGTTTAAGTAATATCAACTCACATTTACATAAAGTATAGCATATTACAAAAGAGAAAATCTACATAAATCACACAAAATCTTTGATGAACTGACGATTGATAGCCTGGCATGCGCATCAAGTGAACAATCATCATCCTCACCTCCATTGTGAGGCCAGGAGATGTGCTGGAGAACAACCTGTACTGAAAGCAAAAAACTAAGATCAGGGACTAAATCAAGTTGTCCTGAGGCATTATATTCATACATGTTCAACATAATTACACCTAGCTTTATAATAATATATACAGTGGTGGACAAAAGTGAAAGTCACTGCTTTCATAACAACCTCAAACGTTTAAATAATGACTATACAGAAAAACTTATTTTATGCTACTAAATTGCCACACAACTATCAGTATTTAGTTTTGAAAGTCATTTTCTTCTAAACCAGAAGGTTTTGTACAGAGGTGGACACCCTGGCTTCAGAAAGTATAAGCCCTGCCATTTATCTGTTCCATCAATTAACTAAAGCAGCTGATTTTAATTAACACTTTTAATTAACTCTTCAGCCGGACCTGAACTAACTGGTGACGTCACCTGTTCTGTGCACAGAGAGAACTAATACATGGCACGTGCTGGCTTAATACTTTTGGCCACCACTGTGTATCTCTCTCTCTCTCTCTCTCTCTCTCTCTCGTGTGTGTATAACAAACATCAGTCTGTGTCTCATGCTCACTAGCCCCACTTTAACTAAACTTTGACTAAATTCCTTTATCACAGTAAAATGACTAAAATATCTGATAATATATAATTAGTGTAACACACTACAGGTGCACTCACCGAGCCGCTGCCCTCCGCCATGTAGCGAGACTCACCGGGAGCCGGTATCGAAGACGGTCGCTTCCCTGGGTCACGTGACTGACGAACGGATTCCGTTCTGGCTCGATTGCTTTTCCTGTATTGAATTTTGTATTGAATTTGTACTTGAATTTCCAAGCTTGAATTTTCTATCTGAATTTCACAGCTTGAAATGGATTGTTGAAAATTTTGTGTGACGTTCAGATCACTTAAATTCAAAGATGTTGCTTTTTAAAGTCAAATATTTCAATTTAATAAATTCAGTACTATTTAAATTTCAAAATTAACAATTCAACAGTGATTAGATTTCAAAATGTATTTTTCAAAGGATGATATAATTCAAGTAATTATGATGCTAATTTGCTTCCATACATGTGGGCATTACAGTATAAGATTGGTATTGAACATTTCTATATAAAAAGTGTTTAAACATTGTATTAAATGCAAAAAAATGCACATTTACAGGGGTCTTTTGTTTTTATTGTTTGTACAGTATGTTACATTCATTTAATATTTAACAAATGATCACCTTGGGATTATATGATTTTGTCTGACGTTTTTGTCAAAATTGAGTTATTCACATTTTCTTATTCTGTGACAATCTATTTACATTATGTGAAGTTGTGTACATTTTGCGTGTTTTTTGAAAAAAAAATCAAATGGAATATGTCAACCCAGCAAGAGTGTCAATTTAACCCACTGGTTGGGTCAGATAAACAACCTAGAATTCTGGGTTAAATGGTACAACCCAGCACTTGGGTAAAAACAACCCAGCAGCTGGGTTATGGTTGGGTTGTTTTTTAACCCAGCAGTTTTTAGAGTGTAGTGAGGGCTCTGTGTACGACACTCAAGTTCTTCCACTCCAAATTTAAAATAATACACAACCATGTTCTCCTCAACTTTATCCCTGAGCTGTCTGGTGTGTTCCTTAACTTCATGATGCTGTTTGTTCACTAATGTTCTCTAACAAACCTCTGAGTGCTTCACAGAACAGCTGTATTTAAACTGAGATTAAATTACAAACAGATCGACTCTGTTTACTAATTAGGTGACTTCTGAAGGCAATTGGTTCCACTGAATTTTAGTTAGAGGGATCAGAGTAAAGGGGGTGATATATTTTGTTATTGCAAACTACACTAATATCTCACTAACTACTACTTGAACTTAATTCTGAATCAATGCTGCTTAAAACCAAGGTGTTCTGTGACTAGCTAGTACAGGTCCAGTAGAATACTTTAGTAGTTAAGTTTTTGGCCTAAGAGTCTAGAGGAATCTTGACTGCACCTGAACCATTTTCTGTAAATATTTTGCTAAAATAAAGAGAAGCAAAAAAACTATATAATATCATCAATACTTTTTGGTGAAAATAATTTTGTCTCAGTGATTGATTGGCTTGTGGGCAGCCAGTCAGCATAGAGCACAATCAACGCAAAAGCTACATCTTAAACTACACTATGTAAAAGAAGTAAACTACAGCGGTGCCTCGGCATACAAATATAATCTGTTCCAGAGGCAAAAGGCAAAATTCTGTACAGTATTGCGAAACTCACTTTCCCTTAGGAAATAATGTAAATGCAGATAATCTGTTTCAGCCAACCAGAAATTTCACCAATATTACCAATTTCCAACACTATAATCATATTTTTACATATAAAAACAATCAAAACATTTAGAAAAGACATGTGACATTCCTCTTGGCATCAACTGCTTTAAAAACCAAATTGAAAGCGGCTCCCTTTTCCTCTTGCTACCATCCTTGATAACATTCTTGGGACACATGGTGCTATGTCTTGACTAAATCTTGCACACAATGAAAAAAAACCCCACAAAAATATTTTCGTAAAACTCATAAATTAGCTTCGCTTGGCTTTCCACTGACGCAAACAAGTTTTTAACAGCTCCGGGCCATACGTGCAACTTCAGTCCAGTTTGGCTCATTCGCGCGTATGTCAAAAATGCTTTGTATACTGAAGCAAATTTCTTGTAAAAGGTACCACTGTATATATATATATATTTTTTTTTTCCCGATTTGATTAAAAAAACAAAACAAAAAAACAAACAAACAAAAAAAAAAACACATGTACGTGATTTAACACACACAATTATATTACGGTAAAGTTCATTTGCTGATCCTCCAAAAGCTAAAGGCAAGCTATATCTAAACCAGGGAATGTGACAACCAACTCCATTCTTCCCTATCTAGCCTAATTATTACTCTACTACGGGTTTAAAGGAAAAGAACTGTTACTGTTATTTAAAAAAGATTTTTACATAGGGTGTTAACATATTACTGTAATTTATTTTCTGCAGTAAGTCATACATTTGTGTCTGTGTGTGTGTGGGTGGGGGGTGGGGGGGGCTGCTAAAATCGCTTAACTTTCTTTTGCAGTATCTGGTCCACTGTTTCTATACTATATACACTGTATAAACACACACTGTCTACACTTATCACTTACTTATCATTTTGCTCACTTTCCAAAAATATCTTGACACTTTCTACACCCGTATGACATTTAATACCAGGAGAACACCATGGACCTTCAATTTTTATGGGTTTATTTTGCTGACAAAAAGGAAGTGGGTAACCGGTTTCCTGTCAACACCTTCAAGCTTTGCAGTGCAGGGTCTTAAAATATTCAAGATTAACTTCCTCAGAGACAATGAGCTCATTCCCTGAGAGTAAAGCAATGTCTAAAATATTGTCTTTAATATTTGAGGTTAAGTTTATACTGTATGATGTACAGATGAATTACATGTGCATATGCATTAACTTTGCTATGAAGCCCCTCAAAAGTTCTAGTGCAATTGCTGCAAAAGGTGGCCCTACAAACTACTGACTTTAAAAATATATATATTTTGCATGATGTCAAACTTGATGATCCCTATAGAAGGTTTACAATATTTTAAACGTTGTTCTTTTTTTTAAATTAGCTGCACTGACACTAAGTTCAATTCATACAGGATAAGAATAGTTTTGTATGCATGTAAGCACTTACATATACAGTACATACATTCATATACAGTATGTGACTTATACTGTTCCCTGGCTTACCAGAAACTAAAGATGAAAGGTACCAAAGTCTGAGGCAGAACTCTCAGAACATTGTAGTATAACATTATTGCTGATCCAAATACACTGATTTCTGGTGTCACACTGTGCATCTCTTGTGCTAGTCATTTAATCTGCAGGTTTGTCTTTTGGCCTCAGTGTTTTTGCATTTTCATGTTTTGACATAATTATAAGAGATTGCAGGGAATACAAAGCTGTTACCGTAGTTCTGTGTACAGTGGAACCTTGAATTATGAGCATAATTCGTTCCAGAAGTGGGTTCATATTTCAAAACACTTGTAAACCAAATAATATTTTTTCCATAGGAAATAATGGAAACTCAAATTATTTGTTCCACAGCCCAAAAAATTAATAGATAAAAATAATTAATATGAAATATAAAGTAAAAATTAAAAATTAACCTGCACTTTACTAGAAAAGTAAAAATAAATCCCAACAGATAAGTGTTTCCGTTTGTGCATGCAGGTGCTGTGTATGTGTGTGTGTGTGTGTACGTGTGTGTGAAGCTAAAATAAGAGGAGAGGAATGAGCCCCTCCCCTCTCCCTCTTTTCGCCTTACACCGTAACACTTCCTCCTCTCTTATTTGAGTTTTACACACACGCACATACAACGGAAACACTGTTTTAACATTCAAAACAAGAAATAACACTCAAATGAGCGCAGACTAACGGAATCACTGCTATAAAGTAAAAATAAACCAAATTAACATGCTCTTTACCTTTGAAAACAATTGCCACAGAGCAGTGTTTCTGTGTAGAGCAGTGAGAGAGAGTGTGCATGTGTGTGTGTGTGTGTGTGTGTGTGTGTGTGAAAGCAAGGGGAGGAAGAGTGTGTGTGTGTGTGTGTGTGTGTGTGTGTGTGTGTGTGTGTGTGTGAAGAGGCACAGTGTCGGGTGCCACAGAGAGAGAGAAAATGGATCTTTAACCTCTCTAATGAGACCTTCTTTTGCTTTATACGCGTGCACACACGTCTGTTAAAATAAACAGTACACACATGCTGTACACACACACATACAGACACAAAATAAAAGATGTTTTACGTGCACATGCGTGGTCACAGTGTTATAGTAAACAGTACATGCGTACACGGACGTTGATTATACCAGTGAGAGACACGCACTAAGACTCAGCAGGGGAGACGATTACCCACAATTCTGCAGTGCAAGAGAGAGAAAAGCCATTGGCTCAGTTGTGATCATGTGACACAAGAAGCGCATGCTTGCTACATGATACTCGGTACTCGTAAACCAAGACTTGTTCGTGTAGGTGAAAATTTATTAAAAATCTTTGCTCGTCTTGCGGAATACTCGCACACCGCGTTACTCGCAATCCGAGGTTCCCCTGTATTTACACTTTCTTGACTTTTTTTTTTTTCTATTAACAGCATCCCAGCCTACATCTTGTTCAGTAGCTTATTGTGGGATTTCATGAGAGCAGTAGTCATTTAATGCTTCAATTAATCTAACGTGCATTCATCTTTGTTTTAAATTATCATAAAAACTAACCAAAATGCATCTTTTAGACAACAGAATAATGTTTTTAAACATTTACAAAAATCTACATTAAAGAAATATAATCACAACACCATATTTTACAAATAAAGCATTATATAAAATGAAAACAAAATAAAATAAAATTTCACTTTGCATGAACATAAAAAGTTAAAATGTTAAAAATAAGCTGGACTTGGCTTGGTCTTGACTGTGGCACCAGCCTCCCACTATGGCAGTTATTTTCCAGTGAGCTATAAAAAAGTATTAAAAATGAAAAATCAATACGCATATTAACTAAAAACATAACCTGATGTTTAAAAACCTGAAACAATGCTTCCTTCTTACTTTGTTTTCACAAACAGCAGACCAATAATATGATACATTTATTGTGCTGAAAATGATTTGTGTTGACTCTCAGTAGTGTGCATGTTGCTGTACTGTATTTATACTGTAGTATTACATTCCACTGGGACATTTTGCAGCAAAAACATGAACATAAACACACACCTTTAAAAAGCTACATTCTATTTTATTTGAGTACATGTACAGTATGGGATTAGATATAATTACTGTATGTATATATATATATATATATATATATATATATATATATATATATATATTACTTTTTTTCAGGAGGTTTGTAAGTTATATGGTTTTTGCTACTAATCAGGATCAAATGCATGTGTTTGTACTAAACTTAAACTTAAAGTAGTACTTAAACAATCAATTTAAGATAGAGCTCTTTTTTTCCCCTTTGTTCTGAACATCACATTGTGCTAAAATTCCCTCGTGAAACACTGTGAGTGTCTTCTCAGCAGCACTGTGTGTGTTTAAACAGAGCCAATGTCAAATTGTCAAATGTCAGGCAACACCCTCAATAATACGTTAGGAAAAACAAACCTGTAACCCATGAGCCACTAAATATACACACAAATATATTTTTTATAGTACAATGAATGCAGAAAACACCTTTTTAATTAAACTTTTATGTATGTATAAAATCAATATTACATATACTTATTGCAAAGTTTAGTGACTTTGCAATCAAAGTCCTTAAATCCCAGCCACATTGATATCCAGTATATTTAACATATTCACTATATTCACAGAGGTGGAAAGTAACGAATGACATTTACTCGCGTTATTGTAATTGAGTAGTTTTTTTGTGTACTTCTACTTGTTAAAGTAGTTTTAAAAATCTGTAATTTTACTTTTACTTAAGTATGTTTTGTTTGAAGTATTGTAATTCGCTACATTTTAAATCATATGCGCGACTGAGTAAAACAAATGAATGAAAATGCAAAAATTATTCTGCTTTGTATAAATCAGGGGTGGCCAAGTTCGGTCCTAGAGCGCCGCAACCTGCAGAGTTCAGCTCCAGCCTTGAAGAAAAAAAAACTCTCCTGCCAGTAGCCTTAGTAGTCCTCAAGACCTTGATTAGCTTGTTCAGCTGTGTTTGTTTAGGGTTGGAGCTGAACTCGGCCACCCCTGGTATAAATGCTTCGTCGCGCCCGCGTGTGTGTATCGTGTCCTGGTCGCGCGCCGCTCCAGACTCCACTCCAGGTTTTCTGACTGTCCCCACATCGGCATCTACCTGACCTTCCCACAGACGCTTCCACACTGAGAGTGACGTCATCAACCAGCGCGACCATATGTAAACCGGAGAGCGACGCGGGAAAGAGGACAGAGATTGTGGTTTTGGCGTTTAGATATTTGGTTGTGACTTTTTGCCTCCCATTGACTTTGATTATTGCTTTGGTTGCTCTTTGTATATATTTGTAGATTATTTCACTGTATGTTTGTGCACTCACCAGTAGTAGGGGCGTGGCTGCCATTTATTTTGGGAAGAGGGAATTTATACACTGTTTTTGGTTTAGTGAGTCAGGGAAGGTACCTGTATTTTTGTGTGTGTGTGTGTGTGTTTGCAGGTACTAAATATAAATACCATTTAGTTTATTATTTTGGCCTGAGTCCACCCTGACTCTGATCCTCCTCCTCCTGTTGTGTGTGTGTGTGTGTGTGTGTTTGCAAAGCAATACAAACCTCATTATTTAATCAGTTAATGACTGGATCTAGTTCTTTCTGCCATATACCACCGTCAGTTTAATCAGTATCAGTTTAGTTCCATATAGTTTAAAATAGAACCCTGAACCATTCTTTTGCTATACGGCCCGACACTAGACTGGGATGTAACGGCATATTTAAGTGACCACTTTGATTTTCAAGCACAAGAAAGACAACAGCTTTATTATGCAAAGGTGTTCCTTCAGTTGAAAACAACTAATTTGAGATTTATATCTGCTCATCTTTTTTGAACTGCGCTAGAATGCCTCATCCCACCCCCGCTGTTAAAAAAAAAAAGTTACTCAGTAACGTTTACTCTGAGTTACTTTTTATGAGCTACTTTTTACTTGAGTAGATATACAGTAATGGTATCTTTACTTGTACTTCAGTAAAATTTCACTGAAGTAACAGTACTTTTACTTGAGTACAAAATTTTAGTACTCTTTCCACCATTGTATATTCACATGTTAATATTCACATGCACTCTTGCTTAATTACTTAATTCATTTTTACTCACTGCTGTGTCAAATGTCTAATGAATCTGAATTCACATATACTAAAATATACATATATATAAATATTAACATATACAGTAGTATGTAAGCATACGGATACTCACTAAAGCTCTGTGTTCAGGTGATGTGAATCTCATATGCAGGATTTTCTGACACTATATGAAAAGAAACAAAAACAAAACCTTCTATACTCCTTTCAATAAATTCCATTCACACAAGTTTTATTAGCACTGTCAAACATTTCATTTTCTAAATCTATCATACTGCAAGTATGTTTTTATTTATTTATTTTAAAGTACTTACTGTTCGGCCGGTCTCTTGTGTTTCCGCTATTGCGTTTCACAGGTTTTAATTGTCCTGCTTCATAGACTTGTAAATCATTCAGCTGTTTCCTCAACTGTCTCTCAGCACTTCTGACTGCATCCAAATCATTACACAGCTGACTCTCGCGCTGCCTGGATGCTTGCAGCTCCTCTAATAAATCCGTCTCTTTACTTTTTGCTGTGTCCAAATCCTTCTGTAAAACAATCTCGCGGTGTTTGGATGCTTCCTGCTCCTTGAATAATTCTCTCTCAGTTTGTCTAAGTGTCTCGAGTTCTGTCTTCTGGTCTGCCAGTTCTTTCCTTAGCTTATTTTCATTGCACAACCGATTACTTTCCCATGATTCATAGGACATTTTCATGACTTTTTCATAGGAATGTTGAACAAACATCCTGGTTTCTTTCCTCTGTGACATTGCTTCGATGCTTCCGAAAAGCTCCTCAACACTTTCATCACTGTTCTCTAAATTAAAATATTTTTTTCCGCACATCTTTACGCAGCGGTTTTTCAGTGCATCTGTAGGATTTTCCCATTCATGTCCATGAACGAACAACACTATGGTGTACTGTAAAGCCTCCGCTCCAAACAAGTACGTTAATGCTTTTAAAAGATGATGTTCTTTCCCAGTAGCGTGTCCAGCTCGCATCACTAGCAGGAAAGCGTGAGGACCGGGGAACGTTACTGTTGTACAGTTTTGAATCTCATGTCTGATGGACTCGACTCCATTTCGGAAAAACATATAGGAGGCCAAATGGCTCATCCAGTAGGAAGGAGCCACAAATATAGAGACCTGTCTTCCGTTAATGGTCACTCCTCTACAGTGGCCTTTTTTTGGATTGTTTGCTAAATTGATGTCATGGGATCTGAGTATAAGGCCAGCTGCATGATTGTTATACATACAGTCTCCACCCAGCAAAACGAGCCGAAGATCCGAGCTGGTTTCATCTGATGGTAAGTCATCTGAATAAATATCATCTGGAAGAAACAGAAATGGCTAAAGATAAGCGATAAACCGATAATTTCCCAGCAATGTCTGACTTTAATGGGGTAAAATAACAGCAAAGAGCAGCAGTGGTAATAACAGCAAAGCCTATTGACCATCTGTCACCCTTGGCATTCTATAGGCTACTGTATAGTGATTTTTTTTGTTTAACCATGTGAAAGGCAGTTGAAAGTCAAGAACTGACAGTCATACAGTATAGCATATGTGTTTCACATGTGACATTAAGCTTAGAGTTGCCAGGTTTTAGTATAAATTCCTGCCCATCTCAAAAGCAGCTTTAAATGGTCTTTGAAATAGTGTGAAATTCAGAGTGTGAAATAATTGCTTCCCATATATTTCTGATATATGATTTTACCATATTATTTCCTCTTTCAGTCTTACTATCTTTTCATATATACTGTATCTTACAATGATTCTAAGCATCACTGGATACCCATAGTGTTCTGATTAATTGCTGTTAAAAAGAGCCTTTTCCAGCTTTTCCTGTGATCAAATGTTGTGTTCACTGCTCGTCCCCCACTGAAATCACTGTCCCAGTAGGCCTTTATTAGCTTATAAAAAGGGAATTATCAGTGGAACACTATGGCTGTACAGTATATACAATACTGTGCAGAAGGCACATGCAAATAACTGCTCTAGAGCAAGGATGTCTTAAAAAGAAGTTTCTGCATTTAAAACTCTACTCTAAATATCATAAATCGGTGTGACGACCCTTTGGTTAAAATGTAAAAAAAAAAAGTCTCAGGTACAATTTGCACAGTTTTTTTTTTTTTAAATAAAATAAGCTGCTTAGTTTTTATGAGAGTTTTTACTGAACATCCTGCCGAACTATTATTGTTATTATATATGATATAATTACCCAGAAATATCTGGTTGCTATAAAGTTGGAAGTCCCCTCCCCTGGAACCAGGATGCCAAACCCTGTTTTCTCCACTCAACTCCAGTGTGTAATGGAAAGCCTCTAAACGCTGGCGGTTATTAAAACAGAGGCCTAACAGTCACATGAGCCATACGGATTGTTTGGTTCCTGTAACATGTACCAAGTCACAAACTCCTCTATAAGAGATTTTCCCCAAGAATCAGCATCGTCGCATGGCGTTACACCCTGAGCCAAACCCAGTATCTACTTTTCTATATAGAGATCCTGTTTTTAAAAAGGTCACTTTATAGAAAGAAGAGATCCGTTGCACATGGTCACAGGCTTTTTTATTTATGCAGCAAAATTCAGAAACTTTCTTGTTATTTTTTGTCTGCATTTTTTGCTGTAATACTGAAGAAAGAAATATATTCCCCCATACCCCCATATATATATATATATATATATATATATATATAAAATATATTTAAAAAAAAATAAAATATATATATATATATATATATATATATATATATATATATATATATATATATATTAAGGTTTATATGCAAGAATATATATATATATATAATCATAATTACCACATCAGTGGAAGAAAGAATTAATTATCTACTGTACACCTCGATGTTTGCAGGCTGCAATATTTGTGGAGTACAGCGGCCTTTACACTCCCAAACATGTCACATATCACACAAGTGTACTGTGTGAACCTGATAAAACCCAACCACTGGCACTGACACTGTATGGTTTGTAGGTACCTTCGATGCCCTTGTGTGCACTGATTCATTCTGTCCTTATTTTCCCTACTTACTATATTTTCCTTAATTGAAATATAATAATAAAAGTGATGTGCAATACTTAATACTTAATATTTAGCTGATATTCAGCAGCCTACAACAGCACTCTGTAGGTTGTACTTTATTTCCTGCATTATTAAAAAAAAAAAAAAAAAGAAAGAAAACATCATAAAAGCGAGAATAACACATGACCAGTCTAGTTACAGACAACTAACAACGCAGGACAAAGTAACAGATTTAAAAGCGACCGCATTACGTCATTCCGCTTTAAGCCCGTTTATAAAAAATAATAACGGCGCTTTACGCTCGAATTAGGATCCTACATAATACACGCTATTTATATCACAAACATATGATGAAAAAAAACATCGTGGAAGGAAAGACTCGACAAACAATACAGTATCCAAAGTTTTTTTTTTTTTTTTTGTCCTGTACTGTAAATGAAAGCAAAAAAAAAAAAAAAATGGCTTACAGTTTGAGCGAAAGTAAAGTGAAAGGAAACATGTCGGATGATGTCAGTTTGCTCGGAGTGTTGTAAAATGATATTTAAAAAATCTGATCATATATAATGTTTTAAGATAACATATTAAATAGTCATCCCAAGTGAAAGAGTTAATCAATTATACAATAACTGAATACATTATAAACAGTAAAACGAAGCATGTAACGGTTCCTGCCTCCTACCTGTCGTTGATCTTTTTGGGCTTTGCGCCATTTCCTCAACGTTTAATCTATAGAATGTCTCCAGGATGCATTAAAATAATCCTTTCATTTTCAATAGGATCCCCAGCATAGCCCAGTGTTTAGTCTGTTCATTTCTCTGCATTCTTTGTGTTTGGGATGAACCGCACCAGTAATGGAAGTGTGAGGATGTGTCGTTTGGCCACGAGTCGACTCTTTGATTCGGCTCTTTCGAGTGAAAGTTACTGGCTTTGTGAAAACCTCTTGTGTATGAGAGAGGTGTGTGTCACTCATCAGGATTCTGTATTCATGATTCTCTGATTGGATTCCTACAGTGTAACTGATTCCAGACTTCATTATGTCTTCTGAGCAGCAGGACTCACCTGGACACTGACCTGAAGGATTAAGGTTTCAGCACATATGTGGCACAGACCTCAGTGAAAAGGGTCTATAGAGACAAACTGATTTTTCAATCATCTTCCTGCCTGTGGTGACGAGTGAAAGCCCTCGGCATTCTAATCAATTCTAATCAATTACTCGCTCACTCACCTTCTATACCGCTTAATCCTGTATTCAGGGTCTCGGGGGTCTGGAGCCTATCCCAGGAGGCTTAGGGCACAAGGCAGGGTACACCCTGGACAGGGCGCCAATCCATCGCAGGGCACACACACTCACACACTCATTCACACACTACGGGCAATTTGGGAACGGCAATTAGACTAATCTGCATGTCTTTGGACTGCGGGAGGAAACCGGAGTACCCGGAGGAAACCCACCAAGCACAGGGAGAACATGCAAACTCCATGCACATGTAGTGGATCTTCTTCTGCGTTGTGTTTCTCTCTCTTTCTTGTTTAAATGTATTTATTTATTTAGTTAGTTAAATTAGTTAGTTAGAATCCAATAATTTTCTCGTCACACAGCTGGTTTTCACCACAGGAGATTTATTATGATTTTATGTAATTGTCCTTTTTCACATCTTTCTCTTCTCTCTGAATAACAAAACAAAAAAAATGTACAGGCACTGGTATCAGGATCACTGACTCTGCATTGCCTCTCTCCACTACCAACATTTCCGGAAAGAGAGTGATCTCCGGTTTTAAAGCGAGTTTCACCTCTTACACGTACATGACGTCAGCCAACATGCATGCTAGGACAGTTACTTTAACCTAAGCTTCTTTTCCAACTAATAGTCCCCTGCAATACTAATACCAGAAAAGGAGTAAAATAAAGTAAAATTAAATAAATAAAATGCATAATCTGGTGTAACAACATATTCCATGCTACACACACAGACATGGGAATCGAACCTGGACCCTGGAGGTGCAAGTCGACAGTACTAACCACTACACCACCGTGCCCTCCGCCTAATCAATTAATGTATTAAAAAAAACTATTTGTCCTTTTGTCTATGATTTTTCCCTTCAATTATGGGAAACACACATTTGTGCAGTGTATTACTATAATGTACTAATTTAAATACTTACTGGTGCATCAAATCCATTTTCTTCTCTTATACATTTAAATCTATTTGAAACTATTCATTCCAAAATTTAAACATAATTTTTAACCAGTAGAGGGACCCAGTGCCATGATTTGAAAAACACCTGTAACAACAGCTTTTAACAATGGTCACTGTAGCAAAGCAGCTTTACACAATCAAAAGCAAATTATGCAAATTTGATGGAAATGTTATTACCAAATTTGATAGTCTGTGATGAGCCGAGAGTGATGGTGCTGAGGGAAAAACTCCCTGAGATGGAAACAGGAAGAAACCTCGAGAGGAACCAGACCCAACAGGGAACCCATCCTCATTTGGGTGATAACGGATAACAGGGATTGTCTTGCAGTCATATTGTGTGTTAGGAGCCTGGAAGGTCAATATAACAGTTGATGTCTTTAATACGGAGTCAAGTTCATTATTGGAGGCTCAGGGAGACTATAGGAAATGCTCAGCCTGTTTCAGTGAAATAAATGTCTCTTTTCTTTTTAAGAATTAAAAGCTAACTTCAGGTCAGTAGAGAATGTGATTTGTCATTGCATTCCTGCCACACTGAAATGAATTCACTGATAATCTACAGTTCACAGCAGGACCTAGAAATTAATAAATTATTATGATTTATGCCTATTATAGTATGCAGCACAATATACAGTACTTAAATGAAAAGACAAACAATATTACCTTGTTGTCATCTGAGTTTATTCACAACATCTTGTTTTCCTCTATTGACAGACCCATTTCCAACAACTGCACAACACAATTCACTTTTCACTTCTGGGAACACGTGTGTCTGCTGCTTTTCCCCCGTCAACAAACGCAGATGTCCTCTGAAATGTTTCAGTTTTGTATTTTTTGGCACATACTGTACTACTTCTACTATTACTAATACTACTACTAATAATAATATGTTTATTTGCATGCAACTTTCCATACACATATAAATCTTATCCAGCACACATTTATCTAAAACAGAAAATTAATACAAAAAGTTAAAACCACTATTTTATACAAAGTTCTGAAAAAATAAACAGTTCAGATTTTTAATAGAAAGTGATAAACATTAAAGAAAAAAAAGAAAAAGATTAAAAGATTAAAATATTACTACAGTATACAATACAACTCTGCTATATAAAAAGTTCACTTCAATAAAGTTCCATATTGTATTTCAAAAATACAGGTTTACACAAAATATTTTCACATCACACAAGTGTGAAGCATCTGTCAGACTTCCAGTGCTGTAAATTTTTGTGTTCTACTTGTATTTAGTAATATGTAGTAATCCGGTCTGAAATGCATTAGAGATGATCTATATGGTTTACGTAACATCTGTACATTCAGGAGAATATCTAATCAGCCGTGACAGCTCCACAATGATTAAAAATAAAAACGATAGAGATAAATGTACTGAGCCTCAGGAAATGGTCACATCAAATATCAGAACAAAGAGAACCTGTGATCTCAGTGTCTTTAACTGTGGTATGACTGTTGAAGTCAGATGAGCATTTCAGCATGGACAAGACATATTACAAGGCTATGTAGTAAAAATGTGCAGTACATAAGAGATGGATATGCTGTCATATTTTATATATTGTGCTGTGAAAAAGTATTTGCCTTTCCTAATTTTTTTTTTTTTTTGCTTATTTGTCACACTTACATAAAGGATTGAAATCATCAAACAAATTGTAATATTACACAAAGATAACCCGAATGTGAGCCCTATGTGAAAAAGTATTTGCCCCTAAACCTAATAACTGATTGTGCCACCCTTGCTGGCAACAGCTGCAATTAAGTATTCACGATAACTGGCAATGATTCTTTACATTTTTCTCACTCTTCTTTGTAGAATTCTTTTAAGTCAGCCACACTGAAGGGTTTTCAAGCATGAACGACCTGTTTAAGGTCAGGCCACAACATCTCAATATTTTCTTTTTGTTTGAGCCATTCAGCGGTGAACTTACTGATGATTAGCAGCACCTGGCAGTAACTAGGTGAGTTTATGTATGTGTTTGTTTATTTATTTATTTTTCTAAGTCTGTGCCCCTGACATTCCCAGATTCCAGATTATCTAAATTAAAATATCCTTCCATATCTTCAGCCAGCTTGGTCATTTTCCTCTCCTATCACCGAGGTAAACTCACTGTGAGAGAGTCTGTGTAAACTCTCAGAGCATGTGCACTTGAGCTGGCTCCATGTGATCTCTTCAGCCTAAAAAAAAGAAATATAAGCAATTATTTGCTCAGCAGCTTTGTTTTTAGCCATATTACATTTAATATAGAGTTATTCCACATATGCTCTTGAAGTATACATTTTTAAATAAAAGTCCACAAACCCAATCCTTAACACACTTTAAATACATTTGAATATGTCCATCTTAAGCAGCCGCTCAATATGTGCCAAAGTCACATTCATTGAAGGGAAAGTTAGAATTTCAGAAATAGATTACATGATTTAAATTTTATGGTAATGATTCCTACTTTAATAATAATAATAATAATAATAATAATAATAATAACTTTTAAAGTTAAATATACACATGTGTTGCTTGACATACAGTATATAATATAATATAATATAATATAATATAATATAATATAATATAATATAATCAGAGTAAAACTCTACAATAAAATATTATTAATTATAGAAAATGTGTAATAATTTATGTTTGTTCAAAAAAATGCTGTTGAAACTGAACAATAGGACGCTTACAATTTGGAAGAAATGTGTCTTTGCTGTCCCTGCGTTTCCTTTCTTCAGTGACTTGTGCTGTTTGCTTTTTGTTGTCACACTTCCTCCCACTGTCCTTCTTTGTAACCTCACTCTCTAGGTGGGAAAGACGACTTGTTTTTTGCTGGAAGATAAATCTTGCTTTTAGTTCATTCTGGTGCTGGGAAGCATGCAACTTTTCGCTTAGCTCTTTAACAAGCTTGTCTTTCTCGGCTACCACCTTATTTAACTCTTCAGTGAGCTTGTCTTTCTCGTCCCCACATTTAGCCAGTAATTCCTTTATATCTGAAATTCTTTTCTTTTCCCATGATTCAAAATCAGCTTCCATAAACTCTGCATAGGCTGATGGAATGAAGAACTTACTCTTTGTCTTAGCCACCATGTTCTCAACTTTGCTGAAAAGTTCCTGAACACTGCTATCAGTGTCCTTTAAAAGGTGATGCCTTCTCTCACACATCTTCACACACTTCATCGAGGTAGGATCTGACTGCAATACTCCAGCTCCTCCAATGAACAGCGCCATGCTGTAGTCTAAGGCCTTTTTCCCAAACACTGAAGCGACTGCTTTTAACAGGTAATGAGCTTTTCCAGAATCACGTCCGTCTCTAATCACCAGTAGGAATGCATGAGGCCCAGGAAACACCTCTGATACACATTTCTGAATGTCATTTTTTATTTTTTTGACTCCTCTGGAAAAAAATAAGGTTGATTGTAAGCGTTCCAACCAAGGAGAAGGACTAACTGCCACAGTGACATGTCTTCCTAGAACCAAATTCTTCTTCACTTGCCAATCATCCAGATCAGCTCCTTGCCGCACCTGCCCAGTCCTAAGGATGAAGTTGCACGCGTTGTACTTTACAAAGTCATCACCTCCCAGCAGGACAAATCTACACTCTTCTTTGAGGTCAGCTGAATGGGTCACTTTGGGGTGAGATGCTTCACCTAAGATACACATTAATCACATAAAAATGCTAAATTATAAAAAATTATAATACCATTAAATACTTTTTTAAAAAACATATAAATTTAATGAGGCAGCATGGTGCAGTAGTGATTAGCACTGTGGCCTCACCTCTCCAGGGTCTAGGGTTCGAGTTGCGCCCTGGCTCTGTGTGCGGGGAGTTTGCACATTCTCCCTGTGCCGGATGGGTTTGTTCCGGATACTTCAGTTTCCTCCCTCCATAAAGGAATTTTGACTTGTATTTTATTAATTTACAGTAAAGTAATTATAGTATAATGCATAAATAAAATAAGAATTACTTACCACTCCCAAGTAAGGGATCTGTTTATAGAAATTAGTATATAAGAAAAGTACACAGTTCCCTAGATTTAAAAAAATGAATACTAATAAAAAAACTCTGAAACCACTCATAATTTATGAAAAAAAAAAATTTTGGTTCATTAATTTATGTATATTAAAGGGTTTACATTTTATGTTTTACACAAATTTAAATTGTTAATTAATATTTTTTTAATTATCTAATTTAAATAAATAAGGTATTGTATTCATTTAAAGGAAAGGAACAAACATTATTTTAAGTTTAAGTTCAAAAGTACAGCGAAATGTGTAATAAATTTCTGTCTTTTTATTTTATAAAAAATGACAAGAGCAGTATTAAAGTGCCTTCCAAAAATGTATTAAAGTGCCTTCCAAAAATAGTACTATCAATGCAATGTAACTTACTTAATTCATGTTCATCCCCACGTGCTGTAAAAAAGAAAGAAAATATATTTTACTAAACACAATACTGCTCCTTTACATGAAGTAATACAGCAGTGCATGTTTAGGGTTTTATCTGAGGCAAACTCTGTACTGTGTAATAAAGAAAATAGACTAATAAACCTGTACATAACATTTGGATATAATTTGAAAATAAATAAATAAATAAATAAATGATGAACACATTACAAAGTGTAATGGGGTTATGGTTTCTTTTTCTTTGAAGTTAAGGAGAGTACAACCATCACTATTTAACATGAAGTGCTTTGTTCTTCAAAACCTGCTGAATCCGGTTGGATTTAGAGTTGCCTTTTAAAAAGTTGTAATTTAGAAGATGTCTGCGGTACTCTGGTGTGACTCGCTTAATCCACACCTGCTTGATCACTTCCTGAAGATCATGTACAGAAATTTGCTACAGAATACACAATTTGATTGAGAATTCCGGAATTTTAGTGATTTTTGTGCAGAGGTGGACACGATGGCTTCAGAAAGTAAAAATCCTGCTGCATATGTGTTTTATCCATTAACTAACCCATCTGATTGTAGTAAACTCTAATGTGATGTCAGCTGTCTCCCTGTGCACAGACATGTCAATCATAAATGACTGACATTTATGATTGACATATAGACATATAGACATAATATAATGACCACCGCTTTAGGGTATTGCTTAAACCTACCTGTAGTGAGGTTAATCTGTCAGAATAATTCGGACAAACATAAGTTTAAGAAGCAAAAGATATGGCCAGTGTTGGAATAAAATCAAAACCAAAACTTTATTATTATTATAATTTTTTTTTCATAAAAAAAAAAAAATTTTGTAGGGCATGAAAGTGGCCGAGGAAAAAGCAAACAAGTCACTTTATTTCTTACCTGTGCGTGGCAATCTCCGCCACATCGCTTCAGTTAAGGAAAGTATCCCCTGTTAGTGAAAAAAGGAAAAGTAAGCATATTCAAGTTCAAGATTAGTTTTGTAAGACGCCAACAGATGGCTGCACAAGACATCACAGGAAGCACCGCCCTCCCAAAGAAACTGTGGGGTAAAAAAAGCAGCAAAGAATGTAGGGTTTTCTGCATTAAACCAAAAACGACATTAGCATGAGTTCTGTAATAAAATGATCCAGCACTGGGTAACAGAAATGAGTTCAATTAGGTTACAGTTATTCACTTGGCTATGAAGAGTAATGCAGTAATGAGAAACCAGTATGACTTACAGTACTTCTATAGCACTGTGTCTGGATGCACAGGAATACAGTGCTCAGCATAAATGAGTACATCGCACTACATTTGTCAGAAAACCTTTAGTTTCCTTTCAGAATCAACATTATCTATGAGATACTATACTACAAAATACTCCCACAAATGTGGGCCATTGATTGCAAACAAGATTTGTTAATTTGCACACACAAAAAAAGTGATTTTCCTAACAAATTCATTCAAGCCCACGTTGCAAAAATGAGTATACCCCAATTATAGTGTTAGGAGAAAAGCCACACTTAAGACCAGAAAATTCTAATTAACAGACATTCGACCACTGGTGAGTCTACTGATTCATTTAAGAGGTGCCCAGCACACAGGTGACTATAAAAGGGCATTACTTAACAAAGAAAAGCCATTCCCATTTCATGCTGTCAGCAATAGCTCCACATAGAAGAGAAATGTCACAAAATCTGAGAAAGGAAATCATTTCTTTACACTAAAAAGGTGAGGGCTACAAGAAGATCAGCAAAGCTTTACATATCAATCAAAATACTGTAACAAAAATTATCCAAAAATTTAAGAAAGATGGAAGTGCAACCATCTTACAGAGACATTCAGGATTGAAGAAAATCGCCATGCAAGTTTACTGCAGTTAGCTAACCTGGAGTGACCGTTTCCCGTGACACCATACGGCACACCCTGCATGCATGGGTAACATCCACAAAGGAAGCCTCTCCTAAGGATCCTCTCCTGAGGATTTCAAAGAAAAACGCATGGTGCCTACAGTAAAACATGGTGGTGGCAGTGTCCTTATGTGGGGCTGCATGAGTGCTGTTGGTGTTGGGGAGCTGCATTTCATTGATGGTATCATGAACTCAACAACGTACTGCTCTATACTGAAGGAGAAGATGCTGTCATCACTCCGTGCACTTGGTCGTCGTGCACTTTTCCAACACGACAATAATAAAAAAACACAAATCTAAAGCTACTGTTGCATTTCTGAAGAAGAACAGGGTGAAGGTGATTGAATGGCCAAGTATGTCTCCTGATCTGAACCCAGTCGAACACCTGTGGGGAATTCTGAAGCGACAAGTTGAGCATCACTCTCCATCCAGCATCCAGGCTCTAAAAGAGGTTATTCTTGAAAAATGGAAAAAGATAGATGTTGCAATATGTTGCTAAATGAATATGAACATGAACAGTAATTAAAAATAATATACTAATGGTATTAATATCGTAACACTAATAACAATAAGGTAACTATGATATTAATATAAGTATATTAAAATATGTGAACCAATCTTGAGTTGTAGCTATTGTTTTAATTATATTTTATGTAAATACTGTAGAATATCTTAGAAGGTCCAATCACACCACTAACACCACCATCATGCGGGGCCGAGACAATCCTTTCATTGAGGTTTTGATCCTCTAGCTGATGATTTAAGGGTTTTTCTTAATTAATTCTGAGGTTATCCTACGTTTTCATTATTCATCCCTTTCTGTGCAATGTACCTGTTCCACTGGCAGCCTCAAAGCACGATACTATCACCATCATGCTTAACAGCTGCTACAGTGTTCTTGAGGTTGAATACCTCACCTTTACACCTCCAAACATACCTCTGGTCAACATTTCAACCCAGAAGCTTTTTCATTGTCCATGCGGTCAGCTACAAACTTACAAACTAAAAAGTCAAGCTTGAAGATGTGATTTTGATGCAGGGGCTTCTTTCTTGGACAGCAGTTATGGTGCTGTGGATCTGTACACAATAAAATTCATGGTCTCCGCTTTGGTGATTCCTGGGTTGTGCCTGACCATCTAAGATAATTTCCTCTCAGCTGAAGGAGACAGTTTAGGTCTTATTCAAGACTTTGGCAAAGTCGCTCTACCTCCCAATAACCTGGACTTACTGTATCTACATTATTGGTGGCATGTTTCTTGTCTGCCATGCGAAAGTCCCGGGTTCTATTCCCAGCCAATCCCCAAACCCCAGCCACTGGATGCAGTGCCGGTCCCTAGCAAAAAACCTGTGCTAAGCATGTGTGCGGACTGGGTTGTCCCATATGGCGACACCTTGCCGGGAACAGTGGAAGGACTAACAATAACTGAACAGAAGATGGAATAAATAGAAATTGCGTCCTTAACCTGCACAATCGGTTACAAGCACATTAGGTCATTCTACATTAATAGACTTATAAAGATTCTGCTTATACTGTATGTGTCTATAAATAAGTCATAATCAACACTGTTGCCTCATTCTGATATTGGACATTTTAAAATTCCTTGGCAATGCATTCATTCAAAAATATTAAATTATGAAATCAGAATCAGAATACAACAGATAACATGACAGAAAATAACATATGAGTGCAGGAGAAGCATTCTTAATATTATGAGAAAAGCATCTTGCTATTTAACATTAAATTGCTTACCTGTTAAACATCACACTGTCCAGAAGAGTGAGAAAGTGGTGATGACTGTAAGTAATCACATATATACTGAAGGTGGCAAAGAGTTTTTTTAAAGACACAAGATTCAGAAAGTTAACTATGAAAATTTAAATGTAGACCAGTCAAATACACATCAACTTTACCACCTGAAACTATTAATGCATTAGAGACTGGTGGCGCAAATTGATGGTGATGGAAAGAGTTGGAACTGTGTATATGCCTTTGCTTATTTATATGACATGATAATATACAGTAATGATTTATTGTAAAATGTGAAGCATATAAGGGCAGTCCTAGAAGAGGATGGGTTTCTCTCCATAAAATGAGATACTGTTTATAATGTTTTATACTACTCCAGCAGTTATTACTAAGACATAACAAAAGTGCTACCATGAGTAAAATACTTACATTATACGGAAATAATAACCCTTATGACCATTTATTTAATTGCATGGTGTGAGTGGTGTGAATGGTGGCTGATATTCAGCACAACAGCATGACCTCATGTTTGATATTGATTAAATATATAAATATATATATTAGTGATGCTACTGCTACTTCCTGGCCCTCTGAAGCTTACTTTTGTTTCATAATGTCTATAAACTGTACACATTTAGAGAAAATATCATAGTAGATAATAACTTCTATGTTCTTCTATATAACGTTCTTGCATTTTTTTTTAGTCAAGCACTACCTATAAATAAACTCCCATAACTAGCAAAATGATATGCCCGCCAGTAGAAAATCTTAAGATCTTAAGAAAATTTTCAAGATTCAACAACAATTACTGTTATTTAAAAAGAATCTAATGTAGGGTGTTAACATATTACTGTAATTTGCTATCTGTAATAAGTCATACAGTACCTGTGTGTGTGTGTGTCTGTGTGTGTGTGTGTGTGTGTGTGTGTGTGTGTGTGTGTGTGTGTGTGTGTGTGTGTGTGTGTGAAGGCTGCTAAAATTGCTTACCTTTCTCTTGCAGTATCTGTCCATTATTTCCATTAACAATATAAACACACACTGATACTATCACTCCCTCCTACCATGTACAAAAATATTTAGACTCCTGGTGTCGCTCGTTTGACATTTTATGCCTGCAGAACACCATAAAGGACCTCCAAATTTTTTTGTTTCACTTTGATGAAAAGAGGAAATGGGTAACTGGTTTCCTGTCGAAACCTTCAACCTTTGCCTCGCAGATCTTAAAAATATTTGAGATTATCAAGTTCATTCAGAGACAATGAGCTGAAAGTAAAGCAGTGTCTAAAATGTGGACTTTAGTTAAAAGGAAATACAACATGGAATAATCATACTGCATCAGAACTCTTTTTAATAACTCTTCAAGAACATACTATACATATACAGTACATATAATAATCAACATTATGGGACTTATTCTGTTCTCTGGCTTAGCAGAAGCAAAAGGTTAAAGGTACCAAAGCCTCAGCCCAAACTAAGCATTGTGGTAAAATCTTCTTTCTGATCCATCACATGGAAATTTTGTGTCACACTGATCTCTGGTTTACCCTCATTGTTTTTCTGCTTCCTGTTTGAACAAGAACACTGTGCAGGAACACTAAGATACAGTAATAGTCTGTGGATGTAGAGTCTCTGGGATTTATTCTTGGCATCCACAATTATGACATACCAATTTATACAAATACAAATACATATACTGTATAAATCAATACCAATGTATATGAACCAATACATACAGTATAAACCAATGTACAGCACTGTGCGAGTCTTGAGTCCTCGATTGTATATTTTGCTTGCACAGAGCCATGACCGAGCATGTGAGATGATTACCCACAATCCTGCAGCATGAGAGTGAGAAGAACCATTGGCTCAGTAGTGATCACATGATGCTTGGCAGACAAAGCGTTACGTACTGTACTACTCGTACTACTTTGTATGAGACCTTGACCGTTTATCAAGTTAAAATTTATTTTAAAAATTTTTGGTTGTCTTGCAAAACACATTTGCAGACCAAGTTACTCGCAATTCAAGGTTTCACTGTATCTACCATTAACCTCTTTAGTTATCTCATAAACCAGTTCATATACACAGAGCAAGTATGAATTCATTTCTGAAAGTTACCCCTTACTATGCCTTAGGGGACAGGTGGGAGATTTTAGCTGCCATTGTGAATTTAAAATGTAACTTTTCAGTCAAAGCCATTTACTGTAATGCACACACTCTGGGGCTGCCACTGAACTTCTCTCTCTGGTTCTTTCTCTGGGCTTCTCTCTGCCAAAACAAAAAAACAACAATAAATAGTTCTAATAAACAGCAATGGGTGGAAAGCAATAGGTATTCATAATCAGAGTGAAAAAAGTGTAGTGTAGTATTGTTAAAATAAATATAAAAGGACTTATGTGCTATTTTTCTTAATGTTTTTATTTATTCCTTTGGAAATTGTTGGAGAGTGTTTGTCATGAAAATTTGAGAACTGACACTTGATTGGACAAAAATATGGATAACACCTGAGCACAATTAAATAAAATTAATGCATGTATTTAAAATTATTAACAACTGGGCCTCCGAGTGGCGCAGTGGTTAAAGCGCTCGCCCTATCATCCGGAGATCGCTAGTTCGAATCCCGGGTGGTGTGGAGGAAACACGTGATAGTCTTCGGCCCTCCCGGCTGAGTGGTAGTAGTAGCCTTAATGTGGACATGAATTGGACATGACTAAATTAGGGAGAAAATCGGGGAAAAATCCAAAAAAAAAATATATATATTATTAATAACTACTGTAGGTATCTGTCACAAGGCGAGGCGGAATGAGGTGAATCCAAGTGCATAGGTATAATCGCAACGTTAAACGGAAGTCAAAAGCCGGAAGATCAATCAGGATCTATCCTGGTAAAAAAAACGGGCTGACAGGCGTGGATCATGACAGTATCCATCATTGACGGTTAAAGAATTTGTAGAAATTGTAACGCTACGCCAAGCCATGCCCTCTGCTCGAGCCAAGTCATGATCACCTGCACTCCTTCCCACATTCCTTTCCACGGCTTCCGTTTTGCCGCTTCATTCACAGGCATGAGCACACCTGCTCCGTATTTCATTCATTAGTTTTCGCTCTATATAATTCGCCCAGGAACAACCGTCCGGTGCCGAATTATTTCGTGCTCCAAGCCTAGTGTCTAGAGTAGTTTTTTGTGTCTAGTGTATCTGCGAAATATACCTGTGCCTTCTACGTTGCTGACCCCTTTTTTCCTCTGATTACGTCCTTAGCCTCACGACTCGGAATTGTTTGCTGCGCTGATTGACTACCCGGTTTTGACCCTCTGCTTTCGCTTTTGTCTCCGACTCGCTTTCAAACTACACGCCGGATTCAGCGCGCGCGGCAGCCTTCGCCTCTCCACACAGCCGCGCTCACACGGCCGCTGCGCCCTTTTCAACCTGCGCGTCGGATCGTGCACGCGCGCTGCATCTTTCATCTTTCCACACAGCCGCGCTCACACAGCCGCTGTTCTCTCTCAACCTGCGCGCCGGATTGTGCACGCGCGCTGCAGCCCTCATCTCCCCACACAGCCGTGCTCACTCTGCTGCTTCTCTGTGCCACTCATTCCTTAACCCCTGTCTACAGCCCCTGCCAAGCCACGACACTGCCCACTCCAGACAGCATCCCAAAGTACTGTATCCTTGGTTGAACTTCTCTTTTGGCTAACTCTTATATTTTTCATTAAAGTATAATATTGAACCCTATCTGTTGTGTCTGCTTCTGGGTCCGCCACGCCCGTCTCACACGGACCAGCCGTGACAGAATAATTCGGCCAAGATGGACCCAGCAGACTTGGGACAGCTCAGGACCGCCTTGGAGGCCCAGGGCACCCTCCTCGGCACACACCAGGGGGAGATTCAGCAGGTCAACCAAAACCTTAAGCTTATGGCAGATACCCTCACTGCACTAACCTCTCGGATCGAACAGCTTCAGGCTACATCACCTCCGCCGCCAGTTCAATCTCCACCACCGCCTATTCGAGAACCTCGCCTGCCACCACCTCAGTCCTACAGCGGAGAACCTGGCACCTGCCGATCTTTCCTTTCCCAATGCTCACTGTCTCTCGAGCTCCAAGCCTCAACATTCCCCACAGAACGTTCCAAGATAGCATATGTCATCACCCTCCTCTCTGGAAGGGCCCGTGAGTGGGGAACGGCGCTTTGGGACGCCGATGATCCCCGTTGCACCAATTATCAAGCGTTCACAAAGGAGATGAGAAGAGTCTTTGATCGCTCACTCTCAGGCCGAGAGGCGGCAGGGCAGATGTTGAGACTCCGCCAAGGAACACGTTCAGCATATGAATATGCCATTGAGTTCCGCACCCTGGCGGCTTCTTGTGGATGGAACGATTGTGCCATGTATGATGTGTTTTTTCACGGACTGAGTGAGGCTGTCAAGGATGAGTTGGTCTCTCGGGAGCACCCTGAGGACCTAGATGGACTCATGGATCTAGCCGGCCGCATCGACGCACGCCTCCGAGCTAGGCGTCGTGAACACACACCACCCCTGGTGAGAGCAGGACCAATCACCCCCCCACGAACCACAAGTCCCCCTGCAGAACCTATGCAGATCGACCGGACCCGAATCTTGCCCGAGGAGCGCCAACGTCGGTGGGATAAGGAGGCCTGCTTCTACTGCGGCCAAGGAGGACATTTCCGTCTTCAGTGTCCGTTAAAAAGGTAGGCCCCCCAATGAAACTGGGAGTCTTGGAGGGCCGTTCACAAGAAAACCTCTCAGATAAACGTTCCTTACTACCCATCATGATCGTCTGGAATAACCAAGCCCAACCATTCAAGGCTCTCATTGACTCTGGATCCGACCAAAACCTGATCTGTGGCGTTACAGCAAGGGACCTGGGAATCCCTCGTCTGCCCCTAGACAAACCCCTGTCTGTCCAAGCCCTTGATGGAAGCACTCTACCTCCCATTACTCACTGCACACCCCTTGTCACCCTTAGAACCTCAGGTAACCATGTAGAGACCATATCCTTTTTCATCATGAAAAGCTCTCATGCTCCAGTCGTTCTTGGGAATCCATGGCTGGTCAGACACAATCCCAACATTGATTGGACCAAGAACACCATTCGCGATTGGAGTCCTGCCTGTCTGTCTTCATGCCTTCACTTTGCGAGAGCTCATTCACCACCCTCTGTTGTTAATGAGGAAGCTCCTGATCTGTCCAATGTCCCGCCCGAGTATAGCGACCTCCGGCTAGTTTTCAGTAAGTCACATGCTCTCTCTCTGCCACCCCACAGACCCTACGACTGTTCCATCAATCTCCTCCCAGGCACTGTTCCCCCGAGAGGGCACTTATACTCCCTTTCGGCCCCCGAGAGGGAGGCTATGAACAAGTACATCACTGAGTCACTGGCAGCAGGGATCATCCGCCCTTCGTCCTCCCCAGCGGGGGCCGGTTTCTTTTTTGTGGCCAAGAAGGATAAGTCCCTTCGTCCCTGCATCGATTACAGGGGCCTAAATGCCATCACTATCAAGAACCGGTATCCCCTGCCTCTCATGTCTACAGCTTTTGAACTCTTGCAAGGAGCATGTGTTTTCACCAAGCTGGACTTGCGCAACGCATACCATCTAGTGAGAATACAAGAGGGAGATGAGTGGAAGACCGCCTTTAATACCCCAACAGGCCACTATGAGTATCTGGTGGTCCCCTTCGGGCTGACCAATGCTCCTGCGGTGTTTCAAGCCCTGGTCAACGACGTCCTGAGAGACCTCCTGAACATCTCTGTCTTTGTCTATCTAGATGACATTTTAATCTTTTCTCGTTCCCTGAGGGAGCACAGGGTGCATGTGCGACAGGTCTTGCAAAGACTCCTTGAGAACAATCTTTATGTCAAGGCGGAGAAATGTGAATTTCACAGAGACTCTGTGTCATTCCTGGGATTTATTATCTCCCCTTCCAGTTTACAAATGGAGCCATCTAAATTAACTGCCGTCACAGAATGGCCCACTCCTACCTCCAGACGGGACCTCCAACGATTCTTGGGATTTGCTAATTTTTACAGGCGCTTTGTCAGAAACTATAGTTCCGTAGCAGCCCCTCTCACTGCTCTAACCTCCACAAAGATCCCCTTCTCCTGGAGCAAACGGGCTGATAATGCGTTCAATGACCTGAAGCACAGGTTCACTTCTGCCCCCATACTAATCATCCCAGATCCTACCCTTCAGTTCGTGGTGGAGGTAGATGCCTCCGAATCAGGGGTCGGAGCCATCTTGTCCCAAACATCCCCCAAGGACAGTAAGTTACACCCCTGCTCCTTCTTCTCCCGTCGCCTCTCCCCAGCAGAGAGGAACTATGACATAGGAGATCGAGAGCTATTGGCTATAAAACTAGCACTGGAAGAGTGGAGACACTGGCTGGAGGGAACTGCTGCTCCGTTCTTAGTCTGGACTGACCATAAGAACCTGGAGTACCTCAGGTCAGCCAAGCGGCTCAATGCCCGTCAGGCCAGGTGGAGCCTGTTTTTCTCCCGTTTTAACTTCACACTCTCGTATCGCCCGGGCTCCAGAAATGGAAAACCTGACGCCCTGTCCCGGCAGTTCTCCACACCCCATGAACCAGTGCCGGCCGAGACGATCCTGCCCCCTCGTTGCCTTGTGGCGGCCGCTCTCATGGACATCGAAACGCAGGTGAAGAAGGCACTCAGTCGGGAACCAGGTCCAAGCAACGTTCCCCCCGGCCTTCTCTTTGTCCCAGCGTCGGTCCGATCTCAGGTGCTGGGATGGGGGCACAGCTCCCGAATTGCCTGTCACCCGGGGAGAGCCCGCACTCTTTCCCTCCTTCAGCAACGGTTCTGGTGGCCATCTATGAAGACCGATGTTGATGGGTTTGTGACAGCCTGTGACACTTGCGTCCGGAACAAGTCGACCAACAAACCTCCGGCTGGTTTCCTGAATCCTCTCCCAGCCCCTCACCGGCCTTGGTCTCATATCGCTCTGGATTTTGTTACCGGTCTCCCCAATTCTGATGGAAATACATGCATACTGTCCATAGTGGATCGCTTCTCCAAGTCTGCCCATTTCATCCCCTTGCCTAAGCTCCCGTCAGCCAAGGAAACGGCTGAGTTGATGATCCTCCACGTCTTCCGTCTGCATGGTCTCCCCTCCGACATTGTCTCTGACCGCGGCCCCCAGTTCTCCGCAGGGTTCTGGAGGGCATTTTGCAAGTTAATCGGAGCAACGCCCAGTCTATCCTCTGGTTATCACCCTCAGTCAAACGGGCAGACGGAGAGATTGAACCAGGAACTGGAAAAGACCCTAAGGTGCATGGCCTCACGTGATGCGACCACCTGGAGCAGGACACTCCCCTGGATCGAGTACGCACACAACTCTCTACCGACCTCTGCCACAGGTCTTTCTCCCTTCCAATGCTGCTTGGGCTATCAGCCACCACTGTTCCCATCCCAAGAGGAGGAGGTAAACATGCCGTCAGCCCTGTCTTTTGTACGCCGTTGCAAGAGAGTGTGGTCCCAGGCCAGAACCCGTCTCCTGCGCACCATCAGCACCTTTAAACGGCAAGCTGACCGGCGCCGCTCGGCAGCCCCCAGATACAGAGTGGGTCAGAGGGTGATGCTGTCTACCCGAGACATTCCCATCAAGACAATCTCCCACAAATTGTCCCCCAGATTCATTGGACCATTCACGGTCACCAAGATAATTAACCCTGTTTCCGTTAGACTTTCCCTACCTCTCTCTATGCGCCGCGTCAACCCGACGTTTCACGTGTCGCAACTCCGACGACTGGTCCCCAGCCCTCTATCCCAACCCCCCCGCCCTCCCCCTCCTCCTAAACTCATTGACGGTGGTGAGGTTTTTTCCGTGCGCAAGCTGCTAAGAGCTCGACGCCGAGGCAGAGGCCTACAGTACCTCGTCGACTGGGATGGTTATGGGCCTGAAGAGAGGAGTTGGGTCCCCGCCAGGTTCATTGTCGACCCGAATCTAATCTCTGATTTCCACCGGCAACACCCAGAAGCACCAGCTAGGACGCCCGGTGGCGCCCATAGGAGGGGGGGTACTGTAACGCTACGCCAAGCCATGCCCTCTGCTCGAGCCAAGTCATGATCACCTGCACTCCTTCCCACATTCCTTTCCACGGCTTCCGTTTTGCCGCTTCATTCACAGGCATGAGCACACCTGCTCCGTATTTCATTCATTAGTTTTCGCTCTATATAATTTGCCCAGGAACAACCGTCCGGTGCCGAATTATTTCGTGCTCCAAGCCTAGTGTCTAGAGTAGTTTTTTTGTCTAGTGTATCTGCGAAATATACCTGTGCCTTCTACGTTGCTGACCCCTTTTTTCCTCTGATTACGTCCTTAGCCTCACGACTCGGAATTGTTTGCTGCGCTGATTGACTACCCGGTTTTTACCCTCTGCTTTCGCTTTTGTCTCCGACTCGCTTTCAAACTGCACGCCGGATTCAGCGCGCGCGGCAGCCTTCGCCTCTCCACACAGCCGCGCTCACACGGCCGCTGCGCCCTTTTCAACCTGCGCGTTGGATCGTGCACGCGCGCTGCATCTTTCATCTTTCCACACAGCCGCGCTCACACAGCCGCTGTTCTCTCTCAACCTGCGCGCCGGATTGTGCACGCGCGCTGCAGCCCTCATCTCCCCACACAGCCGTGCTCACTCTGCTGCTTCTCTGTGCCACTCATTCCTTAACCCCTGTCTACAGCCCCTGCCAAGCCACGACACTGCCCACTCCAGACAGCATCCCAAAGTACTGTATCCTTGGTTGAACTTCTCTTTTGGCTAACTCTTATATTTTTCATTAAAGTATAATATTGAACCCTATCTGTTGTGTCTGCTTCTGGGTCCGCCACGCCCATCTCACACGGACCAGCCGTGACAGAAATAGTTAAAGGTTTAAACTATAAATAAGTTTTAATTTCATCAGTGATATTATGTCAGGTTGAAGCCCACTTACATGTCTGCTTACAACAAAGATGAACCCTTTTTTTTTGTAGCACATAGAAATCTAAATAGTAGATCGGATAAACATCAAGTTTCGTCATAAAACACCTCCAGCATGTTAAAATTAATTAAGATGACTTCGGCGCTGTTATTTCAGCTATGAATATATTAAATAATCCCAGTAAAACATTCAGTTAAGCTTTTCTAATTAATATCTATTGGTGCAGATGTTTGTTTACATTAAACAAGTAGCTTATTAGTCGTATATTTAAAGTAGATTATTAAATTCGTCACATACAGGTGAAACTCGAAAAAATTTTATATCGATTTATTTCAGTAATGCAACTTAAAAGGTGAAACTAATATATGAGATAGACTCATTACAGGCAAAGCAAGATTGTTCATGCCATGATTTGTCATAATTGAGATGATTATGGCTTACAGCTCGTGAAAACCCACAATCCCACAATCTCAGAAAATTAGAATATTGTGAAAAGGTTCAATATTTTAGGATCAAAGTGTCCCACTCTAATCAGCTAATTAAGCCATAACACCCGCAAAGGCCTCCTGAGCCTTTAAATGGTCTCTTAGTCTGGTTCAGTAGGAAGCACAATCATGGGAAAGACTGCTGACCTGACAGTTGTGCAGAAAACCATTGTTGACATTCTCCATAAGGAAGGAAAAGGTAATGTGTGGGAAAAAAGGTACACAAGCAGCAGGGATGAATAATAGACAGGCATAGGCTAATTCCTGAGAGGATTATTAGGAAAAGGCCATTCAAAAATGCTGGGGACTTTCACAAGGAGTGGACTGAGACTTGAGTCAGTGCATCAAGAGCCACCACACATAGATGGATCCTGAACATGGGCTTCAAATGTTGTATTCCTCTTGTCAAACCGCTCCTGAACAACAAACAACGTCAGAAACGTCTAACCTGGGCTAAAGAAAAAAAAAAACTGGTCTGTTGCTCAGTGGTCCAAAGTCCTCTTTTCTGATCAGAGCAACTTTTGCATCTCATTTGGAAACCAAGGACCCAGAGTCTGGAGGAAGAATGGAGAGGCACACACTGCAAGATGCTTGAAGTCCAGTGTGATTTTTCCAGTCTGTGTTGATTTGGGGAGCCATGTCATCTTCTGGTGTTGGTCTGTGCTTCCTTAAGTCCAGGGTCAATGCAGCCATCTACCAGGAGATTTAACTTCACCCTCCCCTATCGTCCTGGGCCTGAGAATTCACGACTCCACGTCAAGTGACACTATCCCATACCACTCATGGTCACACATTGCACTGGACTTCATCACAGGATTACCCCACTCTGACAGCCACACCTGCATCATGACCGTGGTCTATCAGTTCTTCAAAGCAGCACACTTCATTCCTTTGCCAAAACTCCGGTCCTCCAAAGGAACCTCGTGACCCTCCACGTTTTCAAGCTCCACACAACCTCCCCAAGGAGACTGTCTCAGATCATGGTCCGCAGTTCACCTTGCAGTTATGGTAGGCATTCTGTAAGGTCATTGGAGCTTACGGAACCCCCAGTCTGTTTTTGGGGTTCCACACCCAGTCCAATGGTCAGACTGAGAGGAAGTTCCAGTCCCCCAAGGTTTCCCTGAGATACATGGCCTCCCAGGATGTCACCTCTTGGAGCAAGTTCCAGCCTTGGGTGGAGTACGCCCATAACTAAATCCCATTATCTACCAGTTTGGCCCCCTTCACATTGCTGCTTGGGTTACCAACCACCCTTGTTCCCTTCCCAGGAAGAGGAGGTCAACCTCCCATCTGCTCAATTCTTCATCCGCTGTTGTTGGAAGACCTGGCTACAAGCCAGAAATGCATTGCTATGAGCTAGCAAAGCCTACAAAGAACAAGCAGATCATAGGAGTTCTTAGGCTCCGAAATGCACGATGGGACAGAGAGTCATACTTTTTAGAGTCATACCTCTAAACACCACCTCCCGCAAAATCTCCCCGTTACATCGGTCCATTCACGGTAATCAAGATTGTCAACCACTGCTTTGTGAAGCTCTTACTCCACTTGACTATGCGGTGAGTCAACCCTACATCATTATCTTAATTTCAAATCTCTGGTTTATGTGAAAATAATAATTCTTACCAAATTTCTTCCATATCATCTAGAGGCTTATTACTCTGATCTTCCTTCACTACACATAAAGAAACAAGTCAACAAAATAAATCATTTACATTATGCTTCACAAATATTTGTACCATTTTAATAAGATTCATGTCATTATATTATATGCATACAAGTTTTAATACAAATGCCAATACTGTCAATAATTTTTTAAACCTATAATAAAGTTGGATTTTAAAGTAACTTACTTATTGGTGGTAAACCATCAATGCTGCTGCGCCGTACAGATTTCAATACTCCTGCTTTACTGATTTTTAACACATCCTCCATCTCTTTCCTTAAATGTATTTCACTTTGCTTAACTCTGTCCAATTCCTTCTGTAACACACTCTCATAATCTTTGGATGCTTTTAATTCATTCCTTAACTGTCTCTCATTACACATAGCTGTGTCCAAATCCTTCTGTAACACACTTTCATTATCTCTGGTTGCTTTTAGTTCATTCCTTGACTGTCTCTCATTAGACATAGCTGTGGCCAAATCCTTCTGTAACGCACTTTCACTGTCTCTGGATGCTTTTAATTCATTCTTTAACTGTATCTCAGTACTCATAGCTGTGTCCAAATCCTTCTGTAACACACTCTCATAATGTCTAGATGCTTTTAGTTCATTCCTTAACTGTCTCTCAATAGACATAGCTGTGTCCAATTCCTTCCGTAACATACTCTCATGATCTCTGGATGCTTTTAGTTCATTCCTTAACTGCCTCTCATTACACATAGCTGTGTCCAAATCCTTCTGTAACACATTCTCATAATGTCTAGATGCTTCCAGCTTCTTCCTTAAATCTCTCTCAATTCTAGGTGAATCAAATTCAGCCTTCATGTCCTCCCTTAGACATTGCTCTGTCTTTGTTTCTTCTAGTTCTTTTTGTAATTTTGCTTCCTTGGACACCTGAGCCCTTTCCCAGGGTTCAAAGCACATTTTCATAACGTTTTCGTACGACTTCTGAACAAAAAAGCTGTTACTTTTCATTCGTGTCATTGCATTAATTTGTTTGAAAAGCTCCTTGATATTTTCATTACTGTTCTCCAGAATGAAGTGTCTCGCTCCACACATCTTCATGCAGCAGTTCTTTAGATGCTCTTCTGGATTTTCCCATTCATGTCCATGAACAAACAACACCATGGTGTACTGTAACGCCTCAGCTCCAAACATGTAGGTTATTGCTTTTAAAAGATGATGTTCTTTCCCAGTAGTGTGTCCAGGTCGCATCACTAGCAGGAAAGCGTGAGGACCGGGGAATGTTACTGTTGTACAGTTTTGAATCTCATGTCTGATGGACTCGACTCCATTTCGGAAAAACATATAGGAGGCCAAATGGTTCATCCAGTAGGAAGGAGTCACAAATACAGAGACCTGTCTTCCATCAACAGTCCCCTCTCTAATGTTGCCTTTTTTTGGATTGATGGCACACTCTGTGTGAACCGTCCTGAGTATCATGTTTGATGCATAACAGTTATAAGCACAATCGCCACCCAGCAAAACAAGCCGAAGATCTGATTTCGGTTCTTCTGTTGCTGGCCTATTTAAAGGAACATCTGTAATGAAGAAATAGTTAGACTTTATTTAAAGACTTTTTTTTTAATTGATAAAGATTTCTGCCTTAAGGTCTATGGGTTGAGACTGTTGTCTGACTATAAATCTAAGTACATAGCATTAATTTATGTTTAATAAGCATTTAATCCTACTCAGTGTCAAAGTGGCACTAAAGCTCGTCCCAGGAGTGCAGGAACACGTACTTAATGATATAAGTAATATTTTTATTACCAACTATAAAGCATAAAATAAAGAAAATTACTTACCGCGTCTAGGTAGTGGTGCTGTTTAAAAAAAGAATATTAAAGCATTACGATTATTAGTAAATATAACAATTTTTAAAATACACATGCCTCATGACTTTTTTTTTCTTTCTTTTCTTTAAATGAAAACATTTATGCAAATATTTTAATAGTTTTGGTTTTAACTGCTCTCGTTAAGGTTCGTCACAGCAAATCACCAGGTCCATATTTTTGATGTGGCACAGGATTTACAGATGCACTTTCTCAACCCCAGTGGCAGGGATTGGTTCCCTGTCTGGGAACGTAAAAATGTAAACTAAAAGATCACAGCGCTGAGTGTGAAATAAGACATTTTAGACATTTCGTCCGCTGCTTGGAAACTGTTTCTTGTGTGTAAGTTGTGAGATACATTTACCTAATTGTGTTATTGTATTTTAATTTTGTTCATAACATTAAGAACAATAACTATAAAATAGAATAGTAGAATGTCCGACTGAGCAACAGTAAAATACAACAATAATTAACAGTAACTTACTTAACTCTGTTTCTTCTATTCCTGCTGTAAAAAGAACAAATACGAAACATCTAATTATTACAAGAACAAAGAGCTAATAATACATATTTACATGGTTAGAAATAAATGGATCGTTTATGTCTATAGATTAATTTGGCAAAGACTGTAACCTAAATAATTACATAAAACTACTTTGGGTTAATCTACATCAAAGCAGATATAAAGAAGCTATATTTATATATACACTGATCCACCATAACATTAAAACTCCTGACAGGTAAAGTAAATAACATTATTTCGTTACAGTGGAAGCTGTGAACGTGTGACATGAATTAGACATCAGATAATCAATCAGTTGAGGTTGATGTGTTGGAAGCAGAAAAATGGGCGACTGTAAGGATCTGGGTCAGAGATCTGGAGCAGATCTTATGGGCTTTTTCCAATACGCAGTATTAACTACCAATAGTGCTCCAAGGAAGTCGAACCAGTGGACCAGGAACATGGGTGAAGTGAAGGTTTGCCTGTCTGTTCAGATCCTACAGAAGATCCGTTGTAGTAGAATTACTGAAATAGTTAATGCTGGTTCAGATGGAAAAGTGCCAGAACACAATGCATCATGCATGCTTGTGTAGCAGCTGCTTAGTATGGGACATGCTGACCAGTGTCCACCAGTAAAAGCTCATGCAATGGGCAAATGAGCATCAGAACTGTAGTGTAATGGTAGAAGGAGGCTTTGGCTGATGAATCACATCATCCAAATCTATATTCCAATAGAACGGATGAAATTTAAGTAGCAGCACAGCGCTGTATAGATGTGAACATGTAATTATAAATTATTTCTATTGATTGATCATATTGATTTCCAATGCCCAGTTTTACATTTTGCAGGACAGTAGACAAATAATTTTAAAAAATTTAAGTCGGCTTATTAACAAAACGTACATTCTAATGGATAACATTCATTGTACTGTATTAACAAACTGCAGCTTTCTTTTTTAACAGTGAAGTTTGCTTAAATGTATTACCTTTCTTCTGCTGCCTCCGCCACATTGTTTCAGGATTCAGAATGTCCATTATTAAAACATACACCCCTCTAAAAAATAATTTGAAAAATGATACAAGCCTATAATGCAGACGACGTACTGTATATCCAAACTTTTATAAGTGCTAAATATGACTTCCACTTTTCTAGGTTTTGCTTTCAGTAAGGATATCGTCATGGGGAAGAAGTCACGAGCAGATAGTTTTATATAGAAATTCTCAATTCATGTGGAGCAGTGCAGACTTTAATATGTTCCTGAAATCAATGATTCATGACTAGTACATTATTTGACACAACCGGGATACTAATGTCTTAACCTCCACAATTAAGTTTATATAATGTTTTTCCGAGACTAGATCCAGGAAGAGCTTTGTTCATGATATTGTGTGTGTGTGTGTTTATAGACAGTAAGAAACAAGGCATTATGTCCCTGTATTAGAGGAAAGAGTACTGTACCAGTGGAATTGTAACAGTGGCTGGGTAATGTACTGTAGCTGTGATTTACCCAGGTCAGCAGACTTATACACTACGATTGTGGTGTGTGAACTACACTGAGAGGTGCACAGTGTTTATGCTGCATGAATAGTAATTTACTCAAACGAAAAATGAATATTCGAAAAAAGTTTGAGATGTACAGTACATATGTATCAGTTTAGGCTGAACTATCACTCTTCTCCCCAGATTCAATGTGTATAATGTGTATATTTGTGTGCTCTTACAGTACAGATGTTATAGTATAATTACTGTTCAGCCTACCTACATGTAAACTTTGCCCTCACTGTTTTGTTAAAACTGTTAAAAAGTGGTTATAAGCAGTTCTTCTTTAATGCAGAGGACATCAATAACAATTCCTAGTTTCATTTCTTCTAAGCAGAATCTTTCACTGTTCATGATTTCCTGTTAACATTATGAACTGCTGGCACAATAACATAAGAGTCATGCTTTGTGGGATTTAATCAAATTTCACAAGACATGGGCAAAAAAAGGGCTAATCACTCCCATCCACTCACTCATTGTCTGTACTGCTTTGTTCTGTATACAGGGTCCATATTAGTGTAGTGTATGTGTATTTGATGTGATGTGATTTGATTCTGTCTGTTTTCTGATCTTGGTCATGGATAATAATTATGAACGTTCCCACCATTCTAGCTTAGTTAATGCTATTTGGCCTCAGGGTTTGTGGGGTGTAGAAGTAATAATGGGAATAACATTTTACAGTTTTTCTGTCACATGAGTGAGTGGGTGGGAATGATTAGCCCTTTTTTTGCCCATGTCTTGTGAAATTTGATTAAATCCCACAAAGCATGACTCACTCATTCATCGTCTATACCACTTTATCCTGTACTCAGGGTCACAGGAGGCCTGGAGCTTATCCAGGAGGCGGTGTACACCCTGGATGGAGTGCCAATCCATCACATGGCACACATACATTCACAACAGGCTATTTGGGAATGCCAATTAGCTAAACTCCATGCACCCAGAGAGGGAATCGAACCTGGGCGGGAATCAGACGTTGTTAAAAGTGAATTTCTCAAAGCAATTGATACAAACAGTTCAACATAATAGATTACCTGAAAGCCTTGCATAAACTTGCTTAAAATAATTATACTGCCTCTCAAAATTAAGAATTTATGTCAATGAACATGTCAGTGTTTTCAGAATGACAAGTCGTGTGGAATTACACTGCTGTTACTCTACACCTCTTAATGATTCTCTTCCGCTTCACAACACAGCACTGAAAAAATCTCTCGGAGTGTCTTATCCGTCCTCTGCAGGTGTCTGCTGTGACACTGAACTGCCTCATCATTAGTTGATTTGCTTTAAACGTTCCTCTCCATTGGTGAAGTCAAGACTCACCTGAGAGCAGCTCAATTTCACATTTACAGAAATCTAAAATCTAAAAGAAATGTATAGAATATATGTCGACATATTAAAATTATGTCACCTGTTTCAATCATTTTGCATGCACTGACATATCTACACTACCGTCCTTGCTAACATTCTTGGGACCCAAGGTGCTTTGTCTTCACTGAATCGTGAATAAAATGAAAAAAAAAAAAAAAGATACAAAAAAATATGTAAACTCGCTTTGCTCGGCTTTCCACTGCTGCAAAAGAATTTTGCTTGGCTAATATTAATATTACAGTATGTCCCTTCCACTTGGATGGAAAAAGAGCCTTAAAACACCTTTGTAGTGAAGTAAAAGCGGTTCACAGCTGACTCGTCAGAAAGAGTCTGGAGCGTGAAAGAGTGAATTTTTTTTATATAAATAAGTGATCTGCTGTAGCACTGCCATAGCACTGTGTTTGGAGCACAGAAATACTTACGCATATAAAGAAATAAAATTAAAAAACTGTATAAATTGTGTATTGAGACAGAATAAACTGAATACTGAATACTGCTTCACATCAGAAACACTGGCCTCCCAGGAACTCCTTTAGTGGCCCAAACATGTGGAAATGGCTTGAATGGAGGTCAGGATTGTACTGGGGATGAGACATGCCTCAGGCCAAAAACAAGCGAGTGAGGGGCAGTAAGAGCAGGGGTTCGTTTTTCGTACGTCACTTGACACATCCAAGATGAATTGACACATCTAAGATGAGATCATCGTGCTAATTACGATGCAGCTAATTTGGTTCTTCAAGCACACCTGTTGTTGATGATTAGTATAGCTGGACTGAGTTTTCTAGGATTATTGCGCGTTCATGCGTTGGTTTAAAAGGCGATATGCATCGACAGTAGAAACGCTGATCACATCCCCTTCGATCTCAAATCCTATTTGCATTAATTGCTCTTTTTGTCATCTTTAATTTCAGAGCCAGCAGTGGACCCAGGCGAACATGGGAACAATTAAAAGTGAAGTACAAGAACAAGTATAGTAAGAAGTATATTGTCATGCTGTGCTAAAGGATCCTGTCTATCACGCAATAGACGATCAATTTGAAAAACTCTGCGTATAATCATGACACCTTCAGTAACCGGTTGCTCTCTCATAAACAGACAAGACATGACTGCGACAGATTTGAGAAAATTACCTCCACTTATATAGATTGTTACATATGATTAGACACACACGGAGATTAACACACGAATGATGACCACAGCCACACACACGTATACATATACGGTATGTATGTTTAAATGCATGGTCATCATTCGTGTGTTAATCAAATATATATATCATCATTTTTGTCCAGGCCTGTTCCATGAGTTTATTTTTTTTAATAATTCTGTTGAAGCATGGTTGAAAAGCAATGTCTGACTTTCATTGGTTAACATTCATAGTACTTTTTTTATTATTACTTTTGTCAGATTAAAGTTACTTATGTGACCTTTGTGACCTTATGTGAGTTTTTCTTTCATTGCCTGAAGGGCACCAACAATTTTGTCCACGTGTGTGTGTATATATATATATATATGTGCAAGATACTTTTCTTTATCCACATGAGTCAGTCCGCGTCAGTCATGCTTTTTAACCAATCAGATGTCACCTCGCCATTTCAACCAATCATAACCCACGATGAGCGCAGCCTAAATCCTATTTACATGAAATAAACCTGCTTCCGACAGGTTTAAGCTTACGGACATTTTGCTATGAGAGCAAGTGCGAGATGCGCATCGAAGAACGAAACAATCCAAGATCAGGACAAATCCACAACAATCAAAACCAGCTAACTGAGTTAGTGACGTACGAAGAACGGACCACAGGTGCTTTTGGTGCAGGTCCCCAACAAACCATCATTTGGGGGGGGGGGAGTTTATACCGAGGTTGGCTTACAGCTGATTTTGGGATCTGGATGAAAGTTTAAAAATAGTTGTGGGGGTGTGATACAGCTGTCTATATTGATACAGCCAATATTTTAACCACAATAGAACATAAAGAAAAGAACAAATGTTTAAACTGAGAAATTTTATTGATGCATCATTTTGTATTTCACATGCATTAAAATTGGAGGAAAGATGTACTCTGGTTGTGTAGGAGTTCAGGTAGGTGTGCAGGTACTGTAAATAATGAAACTAAGTCACAGGGTCTGAGCTAATAGGACTGGAAAGTATCAATTTCTAGAAGGTGTTACTGTCCAGATAATGAAATGTTATTTATAGTTTTTATTTAGATTGATTGATATTTATTTAGTTGATACACCTAATCAACAAGCTTTTCACAATTTTAATAAATGTGACAAAAGTAAAAGTGAAATAAATCAGAAGTAATAATAATAATAATAATAAAGGAGGTTTATTTATATAATACATTTCATAAACAGATGTAATGAATAAATATATTTTTATACAAAGTCAAGTTTGGAAATAATTAAATTCAACTCGGTTCCCTCTAAAAACAACTTTTAGATTGATTTATTATAATTTTGAGATTTTTTCAAATAATGAAAAGAATAAAAAAGATTACATTATGGAATGTTCAATACCTTCATCAAGGTGATGATAAAAAATTGTGGCAAACACAGTGTGCTTTTTACTATTTTTAGATAAATATTTTCTCTCCAGCCACATTCTTGTTTTGTTTTGTTTTGCTTGTAAACGCTTAAAATTCCTAGCGTTTGTTATTTTTCTGTTTTTGGTATATGGTTCCCAAGTTTAACCCACATGTCTTCCATTTGATAGTGTACGCTCTTTACTTCTGGAAGTGTCCAGCACCCTTTGTAGTTCACATTCCCTCAGTTGAGAGGCATCAAACTTTGTTTTTAGTTCTTTAATAAGTTGGTCTTTTTTATCCAGTAAAGTATTTATATCTGAAATAATTTTCTTTTCCCATGATTCAAATTCATCTTCCATAAACTCTGCGTAGGCTGATGGAATGAAGAACTTACTCCTTTTCCTAGTCACCATACCATCAACTTTACTAAAAAGTTTCTGAACACTGCTATCAGTGTCCTGTAAAAAATGACACCTTCTCCCACACATTTTCACACACGTCATCGAGGTAGGCTCTGACTGCAGTTCTCCAGCTCCTCCAATGAACAGCACCATGCTGTAGTCTAAAGCCTCGTCCCCAAACACTGAAGCGACTGCTTTTAAAAGGTAATGAGCTTTTTCAGCTTCATGTCTATCTCTAATCACCAGAAGGAATGCATGAGGCCCAGGAAACACCACTGATACACATTTCTGAATGTCATTATTAATACTTTTGACTCCTCTGGAAAAAAAAGAAGTATGATTTTAAGTGCTCCAACCAAAAAGAAGGACTAACTACCACAGTGACACGTCTTCCCAGGACACAGTTCTCCTTCACCTCCGAATCTTCCAGATCAAGTACTTGTTGGCTCTGCCCAATCCTGAGTATGGTGTTGCACGCCTCAGCCTTTAAAAGCTTCTCAGCTCCCAGCAGAACAAGTCGACACTCTTCTTTGGGGTCAGCTGAATGTGTCACCTTAGTTGAAGATAGTTCACCTGAAATGCAAACTGAACAAATCACAATGCTAATTTATAAAAGAACAAAAGCATTCAACGGCCAAAGAATAGGACAGCAATAACCATTCTAATTTTATGATCAGTATTTTGTTATTGGAAAAAGTCAATAAAAGTTTAACAATAAACGATAATGTTCATTATCATACAATAGGCGTTCAAGTCAAAGTTAAAGACAGTACAAACTCCCTTTACTTCTCTATATAATCCCCTGCTACAGTAATGCACTTATGCCAGTGTTTCATTAGTGCTCGGACACCATCAAGGTAAAAAGTTTTCTCTGTACAACAGAGCCTGTCCTGACCTCACTCCAAGTCATTTCCACATGTTTGGGACATTTAAGGAGTTCCTGGGAGGCTAGTGTTTGAAACGTAAAGCAGGCAGTCAGATCCTGGCTTCGGCATACTGAGAAACATGTGTTATTCTTGGCAGAATAACAATTCTGTTTTTACATTAGAAATATATTAATGGGAAAATGCTTATCCTACGGGTTGGCAACGCATGGCTCCAGAGCTGCCTGTGGCTCTTTTATCCCCCTGCTGCGGCTTTGGAATAATGAGTATTTAGTTGAAATGTGTTTTCTTTTAATCCGTTAGCTTTTTCAAATGTAATTGAACATTTGAAGATTATGGTAAAATAAAATGTGTTTAATTTTTTTATCCCTCAAAATATGCATCTGCAGATATAAATGTATAAAGCTCTAGAAAATACATATACTGTAAGACCTTCAAGCATCCAATCACATTTTTGACACTTAGACAGTATATTATATTTCTATAATTTTATGTTTTACTTCATAAACAGAAAAAAGCGCAGGAAGCGTCTGCAGGAAAAAGCGCGCGCCTATGGCGTTATATTTCTGCCACAATTCTGAGCGCGCGGTTTGACATTTTGAGAGCAGACAAAGCACTCTATGCGCGTGCAGTATCTGCGCGCTCAACAGCTCGATTCTGCGCGCGCAATGTCTCCCCTGCTCGCTCGCGCAACATGTTCTCCGCACGCGCGACTTCTCGTTTCTGTGCGCGCTCCCCTGCTCGGTCAACATGTTTTCCGTGCACGCGCGACTCTGCCTTCACGCTCAAGCAGCATTAATTTTCTGCGCGAACTCGACTCTGCCTGTACGCTTGGTCGATTTTGTCCAGTGTTACAAAACTGCCACAAAACCAGCCAATCACAGACTGCCACACACTACTTCTGATTGGCTGTTCCTTCTCTATCAGCTGGCAATATCTGCAATTATTGTTAAAATGCTGTATTTTGCATACTCAAATGTTGTTGTTTATTTATTATTGTTTTTTTTTGAAAGAGACAAGTCAGCATAAGTGAGTTCATTCAAAAAAGAAATCCCCCATGCACTCCACAACAAGCAACCATTATAACAGGTGCCATCCAATATAATAAGAGTACAACAATTGTTTAGCTTTTTTACTTATGTATTTATATTTTGGATATTTAGAAGAGTTTTACTGTTCAAAAACAAACTTTGTCTTTAATTTAAGGTTTAAAATGTCAAAATTAAAGAGCATTAAACTCTATATGTGGCTTTTGCATTTTTTAAAGTTTAGTTTTATACATAACTAATACCCTGATTTATGGTTTTATATAGTTATAAGCAAAACATCAAATTAAAGAAGCATTTAGTTTTTTTATCCGATTAATCAATTAATCGAAAAAATAATCGCTCAACTAATCGATTATCAAAATAATCGTTAGTTGCAGCCCTACTGTACACGCTGGTTTAAAAAACAGGTCAGATAAATGAAAAATTTCTACCTGAAAATTAAAAGATTCTACCTTATAGTACGCTTAATCATTCTGTGAAAATAGTTATGAAGCCTATACATGTGAACACTTCAGAAGGCCTGAAGCCTGGTATGTTAGGAGTTTGTCACACAGCTTTAATGACGTGAATTCCTCATAGCTACTGTTAATTTATTGAAATTAAGTTTACAGACTAAGCACATCTAAGTAGTATAAAATAGTTTATTGCACTTTAACAGAGAGTCTGCCTATGCAGCTACCTTTATTATAGCTTAATGTATTTTTCTCATATGGTTTTAACATTAGCTGTCTATAATCTATATAAAGTAAAGATTTCATGATTTCATTTATGTTTCAGAATATACAGTATGTTCAGACTATTTTTGTCTCAATAAAATAAAAACTTTTTTCATCCCTCGTAGGATTACAGCAGATCATCTAGATCGTCTACCAAAAACAAACAGGTTGCTTTATTTCTTACCTTCGTCTGTGATTCTCTGCTGCTTCATTTTAGTTAATACCTCCCAATCTTCCAGATCAAGTACCTGTTGGCTCTGCCCAATCCTGAGTATGGAGTTGCACTCCTCAGCCTTTAAAAGCTTCTCACCACCCAGCAGAACAAATCTAGACTCTTCTTTGGTGTCAGCTGAATGTTTCATTTTAGTTGAAGATGCTTCACCTGAGATGCAAATTGAACAAATCATTTATAAAAGCAAAAATGCATTGGATGACCAAAGAATAGTAAAGCAATAACAATTAAATAAAAAAAAATTATTAGGAAAATTAATTAAAAGTCTTTAAATCATAAACGATAACAATGTTCAATTATTAAATCTTAAACAGACTATAGTACATACAATAGGCGTTCAAGTCAAAGTTAATGACAGTACAAACTCCCTTTATTTCTCTATATAATATCCTGCTACACTAATGCACCTATGCTAGTGTTTCACTTGTGCTTGGACACCATCAAGGTAGAAAGTTTTCTCAGTACACCAGAGCCACGTCTCCCCGTCAGTCCTGACCTCACTCCAAGCCATTTCCACAAGTTTGGGCCATTTAAGGAGTTCCTGGGAGGCCAGTGTTTGAGACGTGAAGCAGGCAGTCAGATCATGGCACCTGTGTACTGAGAGACATGGGTCTTGGCAGATCAAGAATTCTGTTTTTACATTAGAATTGTTAAACTGTTAAGCCTGTATTCTGATTGTTTAACACTGGACAATAAAAATGTTGATGATTATTCTACATTAAAAGCTATTAATTAGCCATAATTATGATTATGAATTATGATTCCTTGCTAATGGCGACATATAAGATACACGCTGGTTTAAAAAACAGGTCAGATAAATGAAAAAGTTCTACCTGAAAATGAAAAGATTCTACTTTATAGTACGCTTAATCATTCTGTGAAAATAATCCACATCATATCAATAGTTATGAAGCCTATACATGTGAACGCTTCAGACGGCTTGAAGTCTGGTATGTTAGCATTTTGTCACGCAGCTTTAATGACGTGAATTCCTCATAGCTACAGTGTCAATTTATTGAAATTAATCTCACAGACAAAGCACATCTCAGATTATTGACCTTGCAGTATGGTCTGCGTTTGGGGCTGCATCTTAAAAAAAAAAAAAAAAAGAGTTTAAAAATAGTATAAAATAGTTTATTGCACTTTAACACAGAACGTCCCTATGCAGCTACTCTACCTTTAACGTAGCTTAATGTATTTTTCTTATATGATTTATAATAATCTATATATATAAATTTGTTTCAGAATATACAGTATGTTCAGATAAGACTATTTTTGTCACAATAAAACAAAAAACTAACAGGTTGCTTTAACCCACCAAGCACAGGGATAACATGCAAACCACCCACACACAGACCTGAGGCCAGAATCAATCCCTTGACCACTCCACAAAGAAATCCAGAAGGCCTTTATACTCCGACTCTTCTCCATTCCTGATACACGCCACCACTGCAGAGTAATCAAAGAACTTCTGCAGGTCGCGGGACTCAGAGTTGTTTTGGAAACACATAGTGTACAGAGTGAACAGAAATGGAGAAAGGACAGTCCACTGAGGTGCTCCTGTGTTACTGACCACCACATCAGACAGGGAATTCCCCAACCTTACAAACTGGGGCCCTGACCTGAACCCCATAGAGCACATAGAGCATAGGTCTGGGACCAGTTGAAGCAGAGACTGGATGATCGAACCCCACCCCCACGTGACCTGGCAGAACTGCGTGTAGCTCTTGTGGAAGAGTGGAACAACAAGAACAACATCTTGAGGCTGGTTAGAAGCACGTGACGTCGCTGTCAAGCTGTCATTGTGGCAAATGGTGGAAACACCCGCTGCTGACATTGTTATTGTCTAAATTTTGTGGGTAATAAATATTCAACTAATGAAAATGGTGTTTCTTTTCATACAGTATTAGTAATATCAAAGGGAACTTTTATTTATTTCATTAAAATTCAGAGCAAATAGGAAGATCACTCATGTAAATAACAATATTCCTAACTTATTGTGAATAATGTATATATATCCCGACTTTGTATTATTAGTTCTGATTACTATTCAAATATTATTAATATAACATAATAATCATAAATATTTAATAGTAATTGCGAACTTACTGTAGTTACCCAAATAAAAAAATTATATCTTCATTTATTTCTTGCAAATGATCTCTTGCAGCACACCTGCAATAGCATCACCGCCCACCAGAGAAAGTTTTGTGAAACCAGATTTGAGAAACACTGCATAAATGTATTCTACAGTTTTCTTTAATCGTGTTCTTCAGTCCTGTCACCATATACAATATATTGATCAATTTCGTTTTCTTCATGATTCTACCTTATAGTACGCTTAATCATTCTGTGAGAATAATCCACATCATATCAATAGTTATGAAGCCTATACATGTGAAGGCCTGAAGCCTGGTATGTTAGCATTTTGTCACACAGTTTTAATGATGTGAATTCCTTATAGCTACAGTGTCAATTTATTAAAATTAATTTTACAGACTAAGTATATAAAACCAGAACTTTTTTCATCCCTCGTAGAATTACAGCAGATCATCTAGATCGTCTACCAAAAAAAAACAGGTTGCTTTATTTCTTACCTGCGTCTGGGATTCTCCGCCGCTTCATTTCAGTTAATAAATGTGTTAGTGAAACAAAGTAAATATAGGTGGTCAATTTGAGGTTGTGTGTTTCCTAATCCTACAGTTTGTCTTCACTCCTTTTACTTTCAGCAGGTGCGTCAAAACTCTCTAAACACGGTTTTCTTATCTTACAGGGAGGTTTGCTCCTTCATATAAATAAATGATCTGCTACAGTATGTACAGTCAGTTAACAGAGAAGGTTGGATCTACTTTAGAGTAGTCAATATGCAGCTTGTATATCAGTACAGATTTACTGTCCTCTAACAGTAACTCAACATGCAGACTTTATCGTCTAAATAACTGGCAACAAAAATAAGTACACCCCAAGTGAATGTGTCAAAACTGTGTCCAAAGAGTCAATATTTTGTGTGAGCACCATTGTTATCTAGCACGGCCTTAATCCTCCTGGGCCTGGAGTTCACCAGAGCTGCGCATTTTGTTGCTGGGCTCCTCTTCTACTCCTCCGTAATGACATCACGGAGCTGCTGGATGTCAGACACACGGCGCTTCACCACCTTCCACTTGAGAACGCCTCACAGGTGCTCGATAGGGTTCAGGTCTGGAGACATTCTTGTCCAATGACACACACATGAACGTTATGAGCGTTGTGACTTAAAGATGCACGGTTAAAGATGTACAGCTGTTATCACTTAGGGTGTACTCACTTTTGTTGCCAGATATTTTGACAATAATGACTGTATGTTGAGCTATTTTCAGAGGGCAGTAAATCTGTACTGTTATACAAGCTGCACATTGACTACTCTAAAATATATCCCAGTTTTATTTCTAAAGTATTGTGCTTTGAAAAGATGAAATTGCTGAAATTAGAGGAGTGTACTCACTTTTGTGTGTATATATATATATATATATACTGTATAAGGAAAAGAAAAAACAAATACTGTACAAATTGAGTCAGAATAAAGGACAATGTGATGTACTGAATATGAATATGGATACTAATTAAATATACACAGTATATATGCGCCTAGAAACTAGTAGAGTTCTTGCACTGTTCCAAGTTTATATATAAACACACAAGACACGACCATCAGTTTTACCCCACAAAGCTGCATTTCCGTTGACACAAAAACTAGTTGAGCCTGTCCAGCTTTGTCACTAAATGACTCTGTGCAAACAAGGACACAAGCCAAAATCATGCAAAGTCAACAGATTATAGTAAAGTTTGGTTTTTGTGTTTTTTTTTGTTTGTTTTTTCGGTAGTGTAGTAGTGTACATTTAAATAGGTCTTGGTTGTTATAAATTTTCTTACACTGCACACCAACTGTGAAATTTCTCCCCCAGAACGTGAGTAAAATTTAAGTAATTGGCAGCAAATACACAACCCTCGTTCCGTACATAAATGCATGGCAAAGATCAGCTGAGACTCGTATGGAGTTTCTGCAGGCCCACTGAGATAAATCAGGTTGGTATCTTTCAAAGTTGTGGTGTATTTATCTAGTACAAATTACGCTTTTTTAAATTTTTTATTTCACAAGAAAAGATAGCTAGCGGACTGAGAGAAGATATTCTTTATTTGTTCTTAGAATATAATAAATTACTGAACCTTTACTGTTTATAATAATGGGTGCGGTAAACAACACTACAGCTTATGTTTTTTATACAGGTACATCTCAATTAAGCTTAACTCAGCCGTTTAGTTCATTTCATCTAGTCCATTTTTCTTATCCATATAAAATAAAATTTTAATGTCAAAGTAAAAACAAGAATAATGTTTTATTTAAAATAATACAAGTCCTTTATCTGGAGCATATATTCCACATATTATCTATCTATTGTAAATTCCATTTTGTGTATTTGTATATACCTTCTGTACACTGTATCGTGCATAAGTAAAACAGCCAAGAAGTTTTTCTACATAAACCCAAAAATTAAGTAAGCATGAGTTCTGTAATATTTACTAACAAAGAACAAAGTGCAATATAAAATTAGGATATCTTTAGATCCTAGAATCGCCCCTGCTTGCACAGACGGCAGGAGCTCTATATATTTTTGTGTTTTCAGCTTTTCTTTAGTTTCCTTATTAGTTTCTAATTAATAATCCTACACTATCTCCAAATGGGAGGGTTTTCCCATGCGTGTCATAAGCCCTCTCGCAGCCCCCCATTTCATTGTCCCCTTCTGAAGCCCTGCATTAGGGCTATTATAAATATTATCACATCTTCTGGTGCGACTCTCCAACTGAACCACGTATTGTAACAACAACAAATGTGCAATTAAACCTTCAAGACAAAGTGTGATTTGTAAATTTAAAGAAGTGCAATGGATCAATATCTGGAGATCATCGATAAAATATATAAATATACATACAATATACAATATAAAAACATAAAATATACCACAACATACTAGTCAAGTGTTATAGTTTGTTATAGTCTGTTATCTTACATCCTTCTTCTATTTATTCCTGTATTATTCTTGCATTCTAATTTTTTTCACTCACTCAGAGAGCTTCTGCACAAAAAATAACAATGCACTCATACTGGTACAAAAAGCAAATAAAGTCTCATGAATCTCTTGATATGCAAGGTGAACCAGTGACATAAAGTGTCCTTTAAAGGTTTCATTATTATTATCATTATTATTGTTGTATGTTCAAGTTCTATAACACACTTAAAGATCAGGAATGGACATACTTATACAGAACTAATTTAAGGGTAAATAATTATGCAATGACACATTGAGGTGAAACTTAATGAGCCATTTAAATACAGTATATAACTAATCTCAGATCTGTAAGAATTCTCAGATTTAAGTCTATGAAGTCAAACTGGAATATTATTACTCAAGGCATGACAGGAACATTAAAGGTTTGTAAGATTCAGTTGTCCTAGCTGTCTGCTCTGCTCGAGCTTCCTCCTATTCACACGTGGAGCTTGCATATTCTTCTAATCTTGGTGGATTTCCTCCAGGTACTCCGGCGTCCTCCTGCAGTCCAAAGACATGGAGCTTACGGTTACCTTTACATTTAGGCATTTGACAGACGCTCTAACCCAAAGCTACTTACAAAAGTGATTTGAAGTTTCTGTTCAAATCACTTTTGAAGGATAGATCCTTACACTGGTAAATAACTCCAATCAGTCAAACACTGTGTGTGAATGTCGACCGGAGGTCCTACCATGGTTGTAAAATGGGTCACCACTGACCTCCACAATCCCTAGTTGGACTGGACGGATAGAAATATGAGGCTCATTCTATAATTAGGGGAAGACGTTATGTCCATGGGCTGTATTTATAAATTTTACTACTAATTACTTTAAGCAATGATGAGTCTTATATTAGACCATATTTCTTCTTCATTAAATACAAAAAGTCAATAGATCACATCATTTTTTTTTGCAAAACAAATTGCCTGGTTTGGCTCATCAGATTAACTCTAACTAACATGATTTTGTATATAGTTTTTATTTTCAAATGTTTGTTCAAAATAATGATTAAAATATACGAAACAAAAATAATTTTGCTCATTCCTTTAAAGCAAATCATCCACTTTGTGTGTGTCCAAGATATCTCTGTCAACTGTGTTACCTATTGGAACATTCCCAATAAATCAGCAATGGTTTGGTACAAAGTCACATTTTCAACATCATTCTACTCCTCCTCTTCAATATTTTATAAATATTATTGTGTGTACATAAAGAGGATTATTAAATCATCAACTGTGTTATCAACATGTTCTTGCAAACTTGCTTTAGATGTTATAGTTAACAATACACAGGGGACAATATTGGCAGTTCGTTATCATACTGTAATTTATGAGTGCTGTTAATAAAAATCAGATGTACAAATTCCACATTATAACACAGGAAAATTAATGTAAAGTTAAAATAAAAGGAAATAATTGTCTATAATTGTCTGTTAGTTGACGTGCGAGTTCAGTTCGATGTTCAGTTCAAAGAGAACTGTGAACAATGTAGGGAACGAGTCAACAACAGGTCTTCAATTTACTGAAAAAGAGAATAACAATGTCACATACTGTAAGTCATTGCGTCTCGTCGGAATCTGAAAAAAAAACAGAGATCGGAAAAGGTTATTATCTTAGGATTATCTTATTATCTTAGGATTTATTCTCTTTATTATAGAGAACAACATTATATTAAAAGGACATAATAATTTAAACTTTAATTTACTCAAGAAATCTTAAGTATTATATAGGCTAGTAATGTGTAAACAAAAGAAATCTGTACATCTGTACAACAATTAATCAATCATGTAGTTTACAAGTTATACACGTTTCAACAGTATATTTTATAATGTTATCCGAGATGCTTATGTTACTTGATGGAGGTTATGTGATGGAACTTCCCTCGACAAAACTCCACTTCACCAGCGCAGACGTCACTTCCTCCGTGCGTTACCTGTCGCTGCTGCTATGGAAATTAAACATTGAATATTTATTAAAACAAAAACTGATATCAATATAAATCATACTATTGAAACATGTATACCTTGTAAATATATTATTGATTAATATATATTAAAGTATCTGTTAATTTTTTTGACTAAATTTAAATTTTAATTGTTGTGTCCTTTTAATAATATATAATAATAATGATAATAAATATATAAATCCTTTTTTGAGCTCCATTTTTTCATGCTCCCATTTTTTATTCACTTTTCCGGTGAAGTGAAGACCTTATGTTCATTTGTTTCCTACACTGTTCGCAGTTCCCTTTGAACTGAACATTTTTGCTCCCTGCGATTAAAAGATATAATTTCAAGTATCATCAGTGATGATAATTTGGTCTCCTAGACAAGTAAAAGGGATTTTTTTGTAAATATAAACTTTGTCAGTTATCTATTTCCTATAGTAAACAGGTAAACAAAAATCATATCACAGAATGGGCCTCCATTATTAAAGAAATAACTGAAATATTTAAAAATAAATTTAAATAAATTTAACTGAAGATTATAAATTAAGATTGTTAATTTTGCAATCACAATTGGATGAGGTTTATATGAGAAATGCCAAAGGGGTAATATTAGACCAAAAACTAAATGGATGGAAGAAAGAAAAAATACAGCTTATTTCTGTAGGCTAAAAAAAATACATCAAGAAAGGAACTCTATTTTCTATCCCTCAAATAGACGAACAGTTCAAACTGACAGGTGATGCAGAAATAACAATTGAAGAGCTTGATTCTGCAGTTATGTGTTTGTCATTAGATAAATCACCTGGCCGATGGTATTACATAACATTTTTGGGATTTGTTAAGGGAATTTCTTTTTGCAGCTTTTCAGGAAATTATTAGTCCCTCCTATTAGTTTTGCCAAACTCGATGAGACAAGGGCTAATCATGCTCATACTCATTCCCAAACCAGCAAAGGGTGTTAGACTGTTGGATAATTTGTGACCTATATCTTTATTAAACAATGACTATAAATTATTAACTGATATACTGTATATAATAATAGCTTAAAATCACATTTATCAAAAATTATTGGGGAGACTCAAACTGGGTTTATCAGAGGCCGATCAATACAAAATAATATATTATATTATAACCAAGCAACTAAGGATGATGGGGTAGTTTTATTTTTATAAATCCTTTGATATGTTAGAACACTCCTTTATTTTTAAATGTTTTCAAAAGTATGGGTTTGGTGAGAGTTTTTGTAATGTTATTCAGCTATTCTACACAAATACAGTACTAATAGCTCAGTTGCTCTATCAGCAGGTACTTCATCCAGATTTTATATTAAAAGAGGAGTTAAACCATGCTGCCCAATCTCACCTTTAGTATTTATTCTGGCTACCGCGATGTTGGCCCTTCTTATCAAAATGTAAAAAGTTTGGTCAGGAAATTATCATTAGTCAGTTAGCTGATGATACAACATTATTTTTTTAAAATGATCAGATCCCTAAAACAATTTAGATAGTTGATTACTTTTCCAAATTTCCAGGCTTAAAACTTAATTCAGAAAAATGTGAAATTATTACCATACATGAATGTCATCTTACAACTGCATGTAATATTCCAATTAAATCAAGTGTTAAATATGTAGGCATACACATTTCTAAAGATGAGATCAAGATGGGGAAGCTAAATGTCTGGGACAGATGCAATAACTCCAAAAATAGACTTGAGGTATGGATGCAGAGAGATTTATCCATTTTTTTGGTAGGATTTATTTAACTAAAATGAAAAGTATGTCTAGAGACATTTCTCAGGCATCTTACCTTTCTATTTCTAATAGAGCCATTAAGACCATCAAAAAATATTTTATTTTCAACTTTATATGGAAAAAACCATGTGCATTACTGTATATCAGATTATGAATGGTCGATTACAGTCCTTCGACTTTTCTAGTATACATGGTATTTTAAAAATTAAATGACTAAAACATTTTGTAACAAATGAAAATAACTTTTGGTTTTCTGTTCCTAGAAGTTTATTTTAAAAATTGGGTGGATTTTCTATTTAAGATGCAGTTTCACTGTTTCCAGATAATCTTTATTTAACCAAAAGCTTTTGCTATATTGGAAATTATTATACAACTTCACTCCACACCAAACCTCAATGTGTAACAATAGATTTATTCTATTTAGATATAAATCTCTGTGCATTCTTTTTTGGCATGAAAAAGCAGTTTGGCCAGTTCAACAATTAATGAATGAGGATGGGAGCTTGTTAACATTCAGTGGTTTCTGTTCGAAATACAACTGTAAACGTAAACAATTTGAAAGTGTCTTAAAAGCCATTCCGAAAAGTTTCATAAACCTTGCACAAAACAGCTTTACCAACATTTCAGATGGGTCATGTGATCTCCCATCACTTCTTTTTAATGGTAATACCCTCAAAGCAACAAAATCATCCGCTCTTGTTTTAAGACTATACCATATCCGACATCGTTATATTATAACAATATTTTGCAATCTTATGATAAACCAACGAACACAATATATTGATTTTTCCAGTGGCTCCTACAGCAAAGGAACCCCTTGTTTACTCAAACTTAGTGATGCTGTTATAAATGTACATTTATAAATGTGTTTTAATTTTGTTCAATAAAAAAAAAAGTTTTGGAATTATGGAATCACACTTAACATGGCTGAACCCCCTGTGAAGAGTACTTCGCAGGACACTTCAGGCCGATTGAAACGCACCTTTGGTGGCATGGCCTCGGATTTCCCCTCCCCTTCCCCCTCAATCACGTGAACCAGGCATGCTGCGTGAGGTCACCGTCAGTGGGCGTGTTCTTTCACTTCGTTGACGCCATTGTTGAGGGTGGATTACACCAGTATCCTATAACCGTGTTCCCTTAGCACGGTCTGTACAGCGGATAAGAAATGAAGGTAGGACATTTTACTCTCCACTACTTCTTAAATCATTAATGTTGTTTTGTAAATGTTAGCATTTTACCCGAGCGTTTCTTTTGACCTTGGCTAAATTTGGATTGCGGAAGTGCAGAAACGGATACGTCGTAGCTAGCTCACAATTGAATTGTGGGTGTATTTTTCCCTACCCGTTTTCCGGATTGCGCGATATGATTGGCGGATAACATACGTCCGGCTCCACACAACCTATCATTTTATTGGGATTTGGAAAGGGTACCCAATCGTGGGTGAGTAGGCGGGGTTTTGTCGCATTACGGGTGAGGAAAAGCAGGCTAGGCTGGTTTGACATACAGATATGACATGTTAGTTGATATAGACTTTGTTTTAAGGATATATTATTATAGGTAAAGATTAATTAAGCCTTATATAACTGATAGAGCTGATATAACAAGTCTGTTTTAATGTTAAAATGTGTGTACATATAGAAGTTGCACAGTTGTGTGTTATATACATCATATTTACTTTATATATACTGTGTGTGTATGAAATAGGCTGTACTTTACCAACCCTCCAAATCACCTACATCTCCTCCATTAAATGTCTCATTCGCTCCTCTTCCTTTCTTGATCCCATATCTTTCACTTTTCACTGTCACTAATACCCTGGGTAGTCAGCCCCACTTTCCCCCCTATCAACCCCCCAGGATAGGGCAATAGTTATTTATACACCGGCCAGAGAAAATTGCAATGTTTACATTGAATTTAATTATACACAAAATAACATATAACTATTTATGTTCACAAGACTTGAAAAAAAAATGCTACATGGTGACACGCTAACGCTACATCACTCCTGTTACACATTCTCTTTAAACGTGAAACTTGTAAATTGTGAGCCTGGAAGTCAATGATGCAAATAAGATAAATTCATTACATTTAGTCAGGATTTCTGCTGTAACGATTTCTGATGCTAACGTTTAAATAAGAAACTTTAGAATATCGTATTATTGTGTTCCTAACGCAAGGGTACGAATCGACTTGCCGTCCGGTCTGGCTGTGGTGTATATCGTATAGGGCTGAAACGATTCCTCGAGTAAATCGAGTAATTCGATTACAAAAAGTGATCGAGGCAAAATCTTCTGCCGCGAAGCTACATTTAATTAATTTTAAAAGCTTGCGTTATGTTTTTGCACAATTATTTGTTGACAGCACGCTTTTGACACAGCGCGCTTCCGGGTGCAAGCAGTCAGTAAACACCAAAGAAGAAGTGCTTACTTCACCCACAAAGCGGAAAGAGACGCAAACAGTTAGCTGTGTATTGATTTGAGGGAGCGTTCTGTTGCGGGATGCAAAATGGAAAAGAGCGATTAAAAATATCAGCGAGCCAAGAGAAGACGAAAGCAGCAAGAGAAAACGACAGAAATGATCAGTAAAGGCTTATGTTATGCCTGAGATGTAGATTTTGAAACTTTTAATTCTGAAAGTTTAGTTGCACAACTTTAGTGTTTTTGTCTAATTATTTATTTTAATGTGTGCCTTAATTTTTTTAATCCTTAAAGTAATTTGAAATACCTTTTTTTGCATCCGAGAAAAGGCTTTAAAATAAGAATGCATGGTGCTGTAATGCACTTAATTAATCTCAATCTCTATCCTCTATCTCACCTACACGGTTTCGCGCGGTGGCCGGAAGTACGGTTATTCATGATTCACCGCAAGTTTTGGCGCTGCGATTACATTTCCATCTTTCTGCATGAAAAATTAAATATGTTTAAGCCGCCTTAAAAGCATGTTTAATTTTTTGTCGGACCTTGCAGAACTTTGCGAAACATCGGCGGCGGCTCACAGTGCCTAACACTGCATCTCACTGCGAGTCAAACCGCATAGGTGAGATAGGGGTATAAGCTATTCCTTGTATTGTGAATAATGACAATGTTTATTTTTGATAAAATGCTGTATGCATTTAAAAAATAAACACTGATTTTTCTAAAAGGAAAACCAATGAATCTTTGTTTCTCTTAACAAACATTAATATTAACATTGCTGTTTAATTAAGCAAAAGTACATTTTACCCGATTACTTGATGAAATTTTTGGTAGAATACTTGATTACTAAGATTTTCGATAGCTACAGCCCTAATAGAGTATATGATTCCTGTTATTTATGTTAAGCAAGAACACTTGAATAAACACTCTCAGCAGGATGATAAAGCCGTTTTTAGTAGAATCTCAACTGTAATCAGTTCACATCTTCTTTGGTGTGTTTGTTGATGATTTCTTTGTCTCTCTCTCTCTCTGTTTCCAGGTGACCAGTTGAAACCCTGTTACCGTGACGATGCTGAGACGCTTATTCAGGCTGCACGGCCTGTTCGTGGCCTCCCATCCCCTGGAGGTCATCGTGGGCACGATTGCTCTGACCATCTGTCTCATGTCCATGAACGCCATCGCCGGCGGCGACCAAATCTGTGACTGGAAGCACCAGTGCCCTAAAGCGCAAGAGGTACGGTTGGTTCTGACTTCTCGTGTTCATTTGTATGCTTTTTAATAATGAGCTCTGAGTAGTGACATCATCCTGATAATAACACCAACCCTTTTCTTTCACTTTTGCAGAAAATTCCGAGCAGTGACATCATCCTCCTAACGGTCACCCGGTGCACGGCCATCATCTACATCTACGTGCAGTTCAAAAACCTCAGGCAGCTCGGCTCCAAGTACATGCTCGGTGCGTCTCACGTCCTCGACGCCTTTATAAAACGGTTTTATTATTAACTTCACTCACGTCTCGCTTACTTTTCTGTCCTTGCAGGCATCGCCGGGGTCTTCACCGTCTTCTCCAGCCTGGTCTTTAGCATCGTGGTCATTCATTTCCTCGGCAAAGAGCTCACAGGACTCAAGTAAATCATGCCGTGAATGTTTTATTTTTTTTGCTCACTGTGTTAATTTAAGTTATTAAGAAATATTAATACTTGTCTTTTTTTTCCCTCTCTATAGTGAAGCGCTGCCTTTCTTCCTGCTGCTGATTGACCTGTCTAAAGCCTGCACGCTAGCCAAGTTCGCCCTCAGCTCGAACTCTCAGGTACTGTAGGGCGGAGACGAGTGCTGTCGAGTTCATGATTTCTGATTGGTCAGATGGTGATGGTCATCAGTGACACGTCACGTGTTAACTTGGTTTGAGGACAACATTTGAGGAGCAATAAATGCGTTAAGAAATACATTGTATTTCTTAACGCATTTATTAACGTATTTCTTGTATAGAAAAATTACTGTGTCATAACAAGATCATTAAAAGACTTCAAAATGTGCTGTTATTGAAAAATAATTCACTTCAGTGTGATAACAGTAACTCCACTTGATCACCATTAGTGATTTATTTTGTATAACAACACCTCCCCAATTGTTTTATTATTGATTTAAGGATGTCATGAACAGGATTCTTAGTAGAAATGTTACTTTTCTATATATTTTTTTATTGATAGAAGGGCCCAAAAAATGTATACATACTTCAACATGAAAAATATATGCAAGTCACATGATTGTGTGACTACTGATAACTTAAAAGAAAACAATACTATAATGTTTGCATTTCAGGATTCTTCCATAGTCCTGCAGGTGGCTGCTCTGGAGTGAATTATTTTGTTTGTTTAAAATTGTTAAAAAATAAAAATAAAAAAACGCAATATGGAGGTATCGTGACAACGTATCGAGAGGTCCCTGGTGATTTCTTAGTATTGTTGTCTTCTCAGTGTTTACCGGCGGTTGGCAACATGCATTAACGCCACCTACTTGTCTTGCACGTCATCTTAACTTAAGTAAAACTTCCACCAGTGTAAACTCTATAGAGCACTCGTAGCGCAGTGGTAAGTGTTTCACCTCTCATGTGGAAAGCCCCAGGTTCGATTCCCGTGCTGGAAGGTCTACAACAATTTTTTTTATTTGTTCAACAAACTAAAAAATTGATGGTTCTGTTTACTTAAAATTGGAAAATTGGGTTTACAGCGTAGGGTTTTGGGTCATCTTAAATTTTGTGTTCTTTAAATTTGTAGTAGATAATACCGAAATAAATTAAACTAAATGACTATAAAATAAAAACATTGTCAGGACGTGCTACTGCGTAAGCAGATGTCGTTGTCATTCAGCCCCGCTTGTGTTTTTGCGGTATTATGGGAGTGAAATGCAGTACAATGTTATGATCATCATAATTTTCTTTAATAAATAATGACCCCCGTTGCGCTGTACCACCGCTGGCAAAACCTTATAAAATACAATCACAGTACTAAACTTATAGTAATACATATAGCCGTTTCTTATTTGCATCAAATTTAAGCAAAGTAAATGTATACTTGTGTCACGGCGTGTGCCCAAATCAATATCGCTCCTCACTCATTCCGAAGCTCACTAGGTAGGCGGCCGATAGCTCACCAGCCGTGCCTAATTCCGTGGCCCTGCTCCTTCGCGCACCAGGCCGCCTACCTAGTGAGCGAGGAGCGATATTGATTTGGGCGCAGCCCATCACAGGCGCATGCTGTGACAACTTGTAACACAATAACAATAATATTTAAAACATTTTGCAGGCTGCTGTTTGGAGGAAACCGATAATAAAGAATAAACCTTGTTAAATAAAATTGTTGGGTCAAAATAACCTAACCAGGTGTTCATTTGTAAATGACTCACTACATCTCATTTGACCCAACATGAGCAACCCAACAATGTGTTTAAAGTGCCCGAAATAACCCAGAATTTTGACCCAGCATAAACAACCCAACAATGTGTTTACAAAAACAACACAGCGTTTTTAGAGTATTTTTTTATTTTTTGACTAATGATGTTTCCAATTTTAAGTAAAAACAACTATAAATTTTTGAGTTTGTTGAACAAATAAAAAAATAAAAAAATTGTTGCAGACCATCCAGCACGGGAATCGAATCCGGGCTGTCCGCATGGCAGGCGAGACACTTACCACTACACCACAAGTGCTCTATAGAGTTTACATTGGTGGAAGTTTTACTTAAGTTATTGTTACTTACGTACTCAAAATTATTACTCATTCAATTATTTAGGGTAACAGTACTCAATGTGTTTAATTACTTTGAGCATTAGGGTTTACAGTGTAGTGTACTAGTTTTAATGTTCAACTTCAATGTTTTTTTTTACTCATTACACTATTGTACAGCAAATATCAGTAGCTCTGATTCAGATTTTTCATGCTTGTTGAATAAAATACACAGATGTGGAAATTACCATTACTGTAGTATTTCTTTGATGCAGCATATTGTTTTGACTTTTTTATGACTTTAATCATTTTTTAAAAACCGAGGTGACGGAAAATGTCACTTTGCGCCACCTGGCGGTCATTTCACGAATTACTTTGAAATGCAACTGATTTATTTTGGCCGCTGTCGTTTTGTCGCGGCGGTGAGCGCGGCGGTAATAGACATTCCCCTCTTCACACCTCTGTAAATATCTGTTGTTGAACCCACAGGAGGAGGTGAGGGAGAACATCGCTCAAGGCATGGCCATCCTGGGGCCGACCTTCACCCTGGACGCCGTGGTGGAGTGCCTGGTCATCGGCGTCGGAACCATGTCTGGTAAGATCTGATAGACCGTAACGTTTATACGTAACTGTAGCACAGGTATCTGCTTTCTAGCGCAAAGTAAAATCACCCTTTGTCTCAAAAAACTCACAAACATTGTGTGTGTGAGCAGGCGTGCGGCAACTGGAGCTGGTGTGCTGTTTCGGCTGCATCTCCGTCCTGGCCAACTATTTCGTCTTCATGACCTTCTTCCCAGCCTGCGTCGCTCTGGTGCTGGAGGTGAGACCTGGAGATGTTCCGAATCACGCTAGAACTTTAGAAAGTGTAAACAAATGTGTTATGTCTGTCTGTAAATGTTGAAATAGACTTGTTTTTGTTTGTCGCAGCTTTCCAGAGAAAGCAGAGAGGGACGGCCCATCTGGCAGCTGAGCCAGTTCGCTTGCGTCCTAAAGGAAGAAGAGGACAACAAGCCCAACCCTGTCACACAGCGTGTCAAAATCATCATGGTGAGACTGAGAGAGCTTTACTGATCCCAAAGAGAAATATTGATCTTGAAATAAGAGTGTGTCTTGTGTGTTGTTGTGACTGTTGTTTAATGTCTTGTTTGTTTGTTCAGTCTCTAGTGTTGGCGCTGGTTCATGTGCACACACGCCTGCTGGCAGAGTATCCTCCCAAGAACTCGTCCGGCTCGGCTGTGGTGCTGCCCAGCCCCAACATGGACGCGCACACACCCATGACCAGGTAGAGCTCAGCCTTTCTCCGTATTATATCCGGAATTAAATTAGAATCAGTGGCGTTTATCTCTCTCTCTGTCTCTCTCTTTAGCTTGGACATGGAGCAGGTCATCACTCTGGCTCTGGCTCTGTTGCTGGCGGTGAAATACGTTTTCTTCGAGCAGGCGGAGACCGAGTCCTCGCTGTCGATCCGAGCCCCGCAGACATTCCTGTCCAATAGGAAATCAGGAGATGAGTGCTGTAGGTGGGACGTCACGCTACCCAGAATCCCACATGCGGTGAACGCCAGCGCGAGTCCGACTCCACTTTCTGTTCCAGACACGACAGGTAGACTGACTTTCTAACTCCTGTCTTTCTTTCGTCTCTGTAATAGTTGTCCACACTCGGACAGTTTAATGATTTGTCATATTTTTATTTAAATAATTTTTTATCACTTGTGTAGATAAAGAGCCTTGTCAGCAGGCTGTGTCTTCGGAGGAGTCGTGTCCTTCTGCTCAGAGACGCATGTCCGAGGAAGAGTTTGAGGAGAGAGAAACACAGACTCAGCCTCGTCCTCTAAACGAGTGCCTGAGCGTCCTGAGAGACCTGCAGGTTCAACAAACACACAGAACACACACATTACTTTCACTTAAGTTAGATTTAACTAGGGCTGCAACTAACGATTATTTTGATAATCGGTTAGTTGGACGATTATTTTTTCGATTAATCGGATAAAAATTAAATGCTTCTTTAATTTGATGTTTTGCTTATAGCTAATATAAAACCATAAATCAGGTTGTCATTTATAAAACTAAACTTTAAAAAATGCCAAAGCCACATATAGAATTTAATGATCTTTAATTTTGACATTTTAAACCTTAAATTAAAGACAAAGTTTGTTTTTGAACAGTAAAACTCCTCTAAATACCCAAATTATAAATAAATAAATAAAAAAGCAAAGCAATTGATGTACACTTATTATATTGGATGGCATCTGTTATAGTGGCTGCTTGTTGTGGAGTGCATGGGGGATTTATCTTTTGAATTAACTCACTTGTGCTGACTTGTCTCTTTCTAAAAAATATTTAAAAAAAATAAATAACAGCATTTGAGTATGCAAAGTATACAGTTTTTTTTTGTTGTTGTTTTTGTTTTTTTTAATACAATAATTGCAGATATTGCCAGCTGATAGAGAAGGAACAGCCAGGCAGAAGTACTGTAGTGTGTGAAAGTCTGTGATTGGCTGGTTTTGTGGCAGTTTTGTAACACTGGACAAAGTTGAGTCGAACGCGCACAGAAAATAAATGTTGCTTGCGCGTGAAGGCAGAGTCGAGCGCGCACAGAATAGAGAAGTCGCGCGTGCACGGAGAACATGTTGCGCGAGCGAGCAGGGGAGACATTGCGCACGCAGAATCGAGCTGTTGAGCGTGCAGACACTGCACGCGCATAGAGTACTTTGTCTGCTCTCAAAATGTCAAACCGCGCGCTGTGGCAGGAATATAACGCCATAGGCGCGCGCTTTTTCCTACAGACGCTTCTGTAACCTCCATTGCGCGAGCGGCTGTGTATCTGTGTGTATTTGTGCATCTTGTGGTCGCGCTCCTCAGTAACGTGAGCAGTCCAACTAATCGATAACGGCATTTCATTATTGATAATTATCGATTTTATCGATTAGTTGTTGCAGCCCTAGATTTAACATAAAATATTTAAGGGAAACCAGCTTATAATATACTAAATTTCCATTTGTAATGTTAACATTGTGTGTGTGTGTGTGTGTGTGTGTGTGTGTGTGTGTGTGTGTGTGTGTGTGCAGCAAGGTCCACGATGCCTGAGTAACGCAGAGATAATAGCGCTGGTGGAGAACAAGAGAATTCTGGGATACCGCCTAGAGTCAGAGCTGGAGACGCCAGAGAGGGGCGTGGCTATCAGAAGGGAGATGTTAGCGTGCAAGTTGCCCCACCCCTCAGCCCTGGAGAACCTCCCCTACGCAGGCTATGACTACTCCAAGGTACAGATCCAGCTGTTTTTGTTTGTTTGTTTTAATGTAAATTAGTTTTTGTTTAAGCTGACGCTGGATAATACAGTAACTCACTCGTCGTCTGGTCATCAGGTGATGGGCACGAACTGTGAGAATGTGATTGGCTACGTGCCCTTGCCTGTGGGTGTGGCTGGGCCTCTGCTATTGGATGGCAAGGAGTTTCATGTTCCCATGGCGACGACGGAGGGGTGTTTGGTAGCCAGCACCAACCGAGGCTGCAGGGCCATCACCGTGAGTCTTTCTTTTTCAAATTAGTTCATTTTTCTTTTCCTGTTTTTTTTTTTTTTGCTTTTTCATTAGTTTTTCTATCTTTCTTTTAGTTTATCTTATCATTGCATTCTTGAATTTTATTCTTCCTTATGTAATGTGTTTCTCTCTCTCTCTCTGTAGCTCTCAGGTGGGGCGAGTGGGCGTGTCCTGGCTGACGGTATGACTCGCGGTCCGGTTGTTCAGCTGCCGTCAGCGTGTAAAGCTGCAGAAGTGAAGTCCTGGCTGGAGAGCTCCAGTGGATTCAGCGCCCTTAAACAGACCTTTGACGGTACCAGCAGGTCAGAGACCGACACTGTCGCTCAGGACCGAGACGCACACTCACTGCAGCTTATACAGTTCCTCCTCCAGTATAATATCTCCTTCTTTATTTATCCCCCTCCAGTACTTCCTTCGATATCTCCTACTATTACTCCTCTCTTCCTTATCTCTTACTCTTACCCCTCCTCCCCTTCAGTATCTCCCATTGTTGCCCCCCTTCGGTATCTTCTCCAGGATGTCTTCCAGTATCTCCTCCATAGGCTAGTGTATTTGAACCGACTAGTGTTCCTATATACATTAAATTTGTATTTATTTGTAGCACAGTTTTTTTCTGTGGTTTTAGTGGTGATTTGAAGTTCTGTTCTAATTTGGCAGTTGTCATGGTTACATATTTTGATTTGAGGTTTAATTTAGTGTGTGTTTAGTCGAGTTTAGTTCCTGTCTGATCTGTCCTCTCCCGTAGGTTTGCTCGGCTCGACCGGTTGCAGGTCTGTCTGGCTGGCAGGACCCTTTACATCCGCTTCCAGTCTCAGACTGGTGACGCCATGGGCATGAACATGCTGTCTAAGGTCTGTGTTTGTGTGTGTGTGAGCGCACATCTATCTGTCTGACTTTGTCAGTCTGTACATCTGTCTGTGTAATAACTCCTGTAATATTAACCCACTAATAACCCGTGTGTGTGTGTAGGGTACAGACGAGGCATTACGCAGGTTGCAAGAACAGTTTCCTGAGCTTCGCGTGTTAGCCGTCAGTGGGAACTACTGCACCGACAAAAAACCTGCAGCAGTCAACTGGATCCACGGCCGAGGGAAATCCACCGTGTGCGAGGCCACGATCCCAGCTAAAGTGGTGCGAGAGGTAAGTGAGCGCGAGACGACAAACGCGGCTAGTTCTGACCTCGGGGTGTTTACCGTATAACTAGATCTGGCACTTTAAATCTTAGAAGATCTTTAGAGACTTAAAATCTCACTCGGCTCTGTGGCGCCCTCTAGGTGCTGAAGACGAGCACCGCGGCTGTGGTGGAGCTGAACATCAGTAAGAACCTGGTGGGGTCGGCGATGGCGGGCAGTATAGGCGGCTTCAACGCACAGGCCGCTAACATCGTGGCAGCGGTTTATATCGCGTGTGGACAGGTGAGAGCGGGAAAGGAAATGAAATGTACAAATGTTCTGGATTTTCTGATTAGTGCAGTGATTAATCAACGTGTGTGTATGTGTAGGACCCAGGTCAGACCGTCGGCAGCAGTAACTGTATCACTCTGATGGAGGCTGTCGGTCCTGACAAAGACGATCTGTATATTTCCTGCACGATGCCGTCTATAGAGCTGGGCACCATTGGAGGGGGCACAAACTTAGCACCACAGCAAGCCTGTTTGCAGGTTTGTTTCACCATTTTATTTTGTTTTCCTGTTTATGGAGTTTTGGGGGTGTGGCTAAAGTTATTTATGACAAACAAAATGTTGTTGCATAGATTATTTAGTAATTCCAAATTAAAACGTGTGTGTGTGTAGATGCTGGGTGTCCAGGGTGCGAGTGAAGACCATCCCGGGGAGAACTCGCGCACTTTGGCACAGGTGGTGTGTGCGGCGGTGATGGCGGGAGAACTCTCGCTCATGGCCGCTCTCGCTGCTGGACACCTCGTTAAGAGTCACATGACCATGAACAGGTACAAAGACGTGCTTTTTGCTGTTGTGCGCTATAAAATGCATTCGTGTGCGTGTGTGTCTCAGTAATCATTTGTCTTGCTTTTTTTTTCCCCTTTCCACCAGATCAAAAGTGAACCTTGCAGAAATGGGCAAATCGACAACGAAGGATCCTTCCTGATGGTGCACTCTGGGACGTGAGAGTCTACGCTAGCTACATTTATGAAAGACTGATGATAAAAACTGACTCTCAGGATGTTTGTTTTTGTTTTTATTTCAAGTCAGCAGAAGCATGCAAGCAAAACATGGAGAAATAAATCCTTACAGACTCCGTGTTTGCGCTTCTGGAGCAGCTTTGCACTAACGATGAATGTCTGTATGCGCCAACAGTGAAGTATTGTGACAGTATTATCAAGTGTCGGGACGTTTGCTTTAATCCAGGTTTAAAGGACGACGACAAACGCTGTGGTTAACTGTGCGACAGTCGCATCATTACTACATGCTAATTCTTTGGTACACTAAATTCTGAGTGTGTGTGAGAACATGCTAACAGTCAAAGAGTGTGTTCACTGGATCATGAAGAAAAAGACAGAAAACACATTGAAACTGCAGTTACTAAAGCTGCTGTAATCAAGTAAGAGATTCAACAGTTACGTTTATCGTCCATGAAATTTATCGCGGCTGTAACGTTCTGTCCGTTACCCCTGTCGTTTTTGGTCTTTAACCACACACACACACACACACACACACAGTGAAGCCGCTCGGTTTCATAAATCATGTTTTGTTTAGGTTATTTTTATTTATTAATTTAAATTCAACCATGGCTGTATTTTACTTTTATAAAATTATTAAAATAAAAAATGAAAAGAGTACAATGCTATTACACAGGTCTGATGCAAAGTGAGCGGTTTTTAAATCCATGTTTGGATGCATTTTTATTTTAATGGAAGTTTATTTGGGGAATTTTTTTAAATAATGAATACTGAATTAAAATCATGCTGATTCGTTCACATTTTATACTGTGTGCAAGACAGGGATTTTGTTAGTTTGTTTTTTTACATAAAACGTACTAAAATAAAAAAAAATTTTAAAAACATGGTGCCAATACTTACAGCACAAGGACTATGATATAGAAAGCCTAGTTCTGTGAGTTATATTAGAATATTTTTGTTAATATGAAGATAAGCTTATTATATTTTTATAAGGGAACAGTAATGTAAATTAGTAACCTAAATAAGTCGAGTTATTACATCACAAAATATCACAGCCAATCAGAATCCAATATGCAAATGAGGGCCAAACAATCGGTTATCCAAGGAAAAGGGGAGTATTTCGATTGAGGCAGCAGACGACACGCTGTATTGCAAGACATCCCCACCCCCCAAACACTGCACACACACTGTTAGTGTAACGATTTTATTTACAGGAACATCTGTTTTATTCCAACTCCATTACATTCAGTGCAAATGCAACAAATAAACTGTCCTGGGATTCAGCACGTACTCTCTCTCTCTCTTTCAGTCACACACACATTCTCCTGATTGGCTGTTTCCTGTCGCAGCATCGCAAACCCCTCCGAGCAGCTGTGGCTGAAACGCCAGTACAAGCGCTTCATGTACAAGCGGATTGTACGTCACTTGCTTATCGAATCGAACGGATTATTTTAAAAAGGTAAAGAAACAGCCGGGGGGGGGGAACGAAGTTGAGTCGGTGTGTGTCGAGTCGAGCTACTGAAGGCGGCCAATGTTTTCCTCAACATCCATCGTTAACAATCCTCTGCCTCTTAAAGAGCAAGCTTTAGGGCTAAACTAGAGCTGTGTTTTTATTACATCAGTGTAGGATGTACACAAAAATAATTAGGGGACACGATAAAGAAATCATCCAAAAAATGTTACATCTATTTTGCTTTTACATTGAGGTGTTTTTTTTTTTGGTCTTTCTGTTCAAACTGAGGATTTTAAGATCGTAAAGAATTTATTTGTTAATTTATTTATACGCAGGAATTTATTCAGAAAACCATTTGCAAGAGCGACGACATGGGATATATGAAATTCCAAAAAAAATAATATCTATTCTGTTCCGGAAAAAAAATTAAGCCGACTCACTGATACTAAGCAACTGATCAACTTCGAATCGGATTAGTTACTGCGAGTTGTGATTTTATACGCGAATTATGTGATCGCTAATTTCAACTTGATTGCGGCAATTTTTCCACATTAAGTGACAACTGAATTTCAAACCGATTCCTTAAATTCTGCACTCTTTCACAGCTTCGTCGCCGTTTTGTTGTTTTCTTCCAGCGGAGAGATTTGTTTGTGTCACTGAACGCAGATGATGTGAACGCGCTAGGCAAAATAACAACAAGATTAGACTGAGGCACTTCACTAGTGATGCAGACAGGCGTCGGTTACCTCGAATCATCCCGACCCACACAAACACGCAGACTCTCAAACAAGATCTGTTAAATTGGTACTTTTTGTTTGGGTATTCACACACACACACACACCCATACACTCGGCTCCCTCGTTTCTAAGGCATGAGGAGTTGGATGAATCACGCAAAAAGCATCGGCTGACTGCAATCCCACGCACGTGAGGCGATAATTAGAAATTATATACAAGAAATCGAGATGTAAAGATGCGTTTCCTCATCGCATTAAAAAAATAATAATAATCGTCTATTTCGTCTACAGATTCTTAATTGTGCTATAGTACGCCGGCCTCCGTGTCTCCGGCGTACACAAGTACAACTAAAAACAGAATTTTAGATTTCCAGAGACAAAATTTAACACCAAAACATCAGGAAAAAAACAAAAAGCAAACAATCTCCTCTTCAGCACCGCAATCAGGGCTTCATCAAAGAGATCAAGACGAAAAGGCAAAGTTCATGAGTCAGGTTGACGTTCGTAGGTCATGGACAGCTCTCTTAGAGTTCATTTTACAAACGCTGGGGATGTTTAAACGTCTGACCCAGTGTGTGTGTTTTTTTTTCTTCTATTTTAAATTAGCAGCATGGGTGGGGGTGGGGGGTGTGGGACAGAGAGAGAAAGAGAGAGGTGAAGTCTGCAATCAATCAATGAAGTGCAGCCAAAAAAGAGGGAAAAAAAAAAGAAGACAAACAGCGAAAGTAAACCGGATCGATCTGTTCTTCTGCATCTTGGCTCCGTTAAATAAACCTTTTCTATAAATCTCACATACTTACATACAGACAATATGTTTTAATAGCAATATAGATTTCTCTGCTGAAGGTACGGGGCGGACACGAGACTTGGCCGCGTGTCCGCCCACGCGGATGGGAGTTAAAGCCTTGGGGCCGTGTGAAGCCTACGTGACGTCTATATTGAGGACCGCTGCGGGGAATCGTGGGTAATATGGGTTGTTTCAGGTGGCAGCTGAGGGTCTGAATGCTCAGGAGGAGGAGGAAGGGTTGCAGTGAGAGGAACCTCCTCTGGGCCGCTGTAGCTGGGAGTGTAGACAGGGGGCGCTGTACACTGACCAGCTGTATAACAAAAAAAAACAAAAAAAAAAAACAGAGCGCGTTACACACTGATAAAAAAAAAACCTACATCCATCCATCACCATCTATGGAGCATCAATCTGTCTATCGAGAGAGAGAGCAAATGTTCTGGAAGAAATACCCGAGCTGTTAGAAGAGGATGGTTTTGCCAGCAGTTTTTTCCTGCACGTAGGAGGTGAAACGCTTCAGGAACTTGGGGTACTCTCGCTTCGCCACAGCTCTGAGGACGGATGCAGGGGCCCAGCCGCCGGGGTTTACTGCACCACAGTACCACAACGCAATATTCACAACACGGAATAATAAACAACTGTACATTATTATTATTATTATTATAAACATCTATATGATATGAAGTAACTAACCGTTGGCCACGTATGTGATTTTACACAGAATGTTATCTCTGCTGATCTCCTTGTTGCCCTCTGGTGGGCTGACCAGCGTCTGGCAGATCATGGCGATGTTGATTTTGGCTCGGACACACCTGCTGCTCGGCTACAACGGACAAAATCACAATTTATACTGAGGAAAAAGTGAAGGAAAGAACACCAGGAGAGCGGCTCAGTCACACAGCAACGCGGTCCAGAGTCCTACTCAACCCCCAACCTCCGACCCAAACCCCAACCCAACACAGTGCCAACAAGTTAGAGTTGATGTGGGTAGGGAAAAAAAGTGGACAAGAAAGCGAAAGAAATTTCTAAAAAGAAACTAAAAAGAACTAAGTAGAAAAGAAAGAAAGAACCAAGTCATAAAGCAAGCAAGAAGGGAAAAGGAGAGAGTAAGAATGAAAGAAAAAACTGCAACAAGTGGAAGGAAAAAAACAAACAAACAAGAATTACATAAAAAATAAAGTGAAAAAGCAGGATCAAGAAATTCAAGAGAAAAAGCAAAAATGAACTGAGAAAGAAGAGAAGAATTGAAAAGAAAGGAAAAAGAACAAAAGAAGAAAAAAATTGCAAAGGAAAAACGAAACGAGGAGGGAAAAAGGTGAGAATGCAAGAAAAAAAAAAGAAAAGATGAACAAAAGCAAGAAGAAAGACTGAATAAGAAAGAATTAATAAAGAAAATTATTGAAGTAGGAAAGTAAGAAAAAGAAAAAAAGAAGCCAAGAAATAAAGATCTCCGGTTTCTGTTAACGGTTTCCACTTCTTGTGTCAGATCTTTACTTTAAAGCTAAACATCATGATGAAGATAAAACAACAATTAAACATTTTCAGTTAACGTTGAACGGCTGCATGAAGCCAGAATCCTCAGTACATTGTGTAGTTCCTTGCCCTGTACAGTCATGCTCGCCCTGTGAGGACACGCGTCGACACACACGCTGGTGTTATGTTTGTTGTGTTGTACCTGAGCGTTGTCGTGCTCCACAGAGAAGTTGCAGACGATCCAGGTGTCGGGGTCGTTCTCGTTGCTGGCCATGATCTTGCGGATGGCCGACAGGTACAGCACGTCTCTCTGTGACGCAGGCCACACCCTCTGCAGGAGATAAACCAATCAGAAGGTGAGAATCGCTCTGCGTCGGTAATGGTTGCGCACCGCCGCGCTGATCGTCAGCCTCTCACCTTGTGTGTCTGGTAGATGATGATGGCGTTATCCGACAGCGTCTCCACCACGTTGAAGTTCTCAACAGTAGCTGAAGATAAACAGAGAAAGTGAAGAATTTTAAACAGAATTCTAATAAACAAACAAAACCTGCACTAAAAAAAAAACAGGATTACGTTAGAATTTTTTAATGTGTTTCTCTGTAACAGCATGACTCGGTGTGTTTTTTTAAAAATTTTACTTATAGCGGCACCTGATGTATTTCTCTTCAGGTTCATAACACAGAACTACAGCTTGTCATGTCAGGGAGGAAGACAAGCATGTGAGGAAGAACAAAAGAATTTAAAGGAAAGAGAGAAAAATGCCAAGCAAACACAAAAGGAGAAAATGAGCAGGAAGGAAAGAAAAAGAAAAAAGAAAGTGAGAGGATAAGCAAGAAGGGAAGTGAGGAAAGAACGAAAAAAGCAAAAATAAGAAAAGTAAGAAAGAAGAAATATGGGGAAAAAACAAGCAGCAGAAAGACCGCAAGGAGTGAGTGGGAAAGAAAGAAGGGAAGTTGAAAGAAAGAGAAAGACAAGACAGGCAAGGTTACAAGAAAAACAAGAAGCAATTTGGAAGGACAAAGGAAAGTAAGGCACAAGGGAAGGAAAGAAAGGAAAAAAGTTAGAATGTAGTAAGAGAAAAGGGAAGCACAAAAGAAAATAAGGTATTGAGTGTAAGAGAAAGAAAAAAGGAAAAAATAAGAAAAATTAATTAAAAGAAAGAAATAAGAAAAAGAAGTGAGCAGGAAATAAGTAATCAAAGTCAGGCAAGGGAAGGGAGGAAAGAAAAAAAAAAGATGGCAAGCAAGGACAGAAGAAAGAAACAAGTAGGAAATTAAGATGGGAATAAGGCAAGAAAAAAAAGAAACAAACTGGGTAGGAAGGAAAGAAGGGAAGTAGGACAAAAATGAAGCCAAAAGAAAAGGACGGGTTGTAGAGGAAGAATAAAGATGGCAAGAAAATACACAAGAAAGGAGTAGGAAAGAAAGAAAGAAAGAAAGAAAGAAAGGAGAACAAAGAAGAAATAAGGCAAGCAAGAACACAAGAAAGAAAGAAGTGAGTGAGTAGTGAGAAGAAAATACAACAAAGAAAAAGGTAAAAAAAGGAGCAGGACAGGGAAAAGCAGTAAACAGAAAGCTGGAAAGAAAAACATGGAAGTGAGAAGGAAAGAAATAAGGGAAATTAGGCAAGAAAGTGTGTGTGCGTTCCGAGTTCTCTACTGAAACTCTTTCGGCTCGTCTCTGTTCTGTAGCTGCCAACATTAGCGTTTCTGAGATCAGTTCTGCCCCGCTGAATGATGGGTATTTACCAGGCAGAGCGAGCAGCGTTACAGTGCATGATGTAAATTACCCATAAGGCCACACTTTAACCCAAACCACTGAACGGCAAAGTTATAAGTCAAACAAAAAGTGCATTAGAGGGACAACAAGAGACGGAGAGGAGGAGGGTTTAAATCTATAACGAACCTGAAACCTGAGAGACAGAGAGAGAGAGAGAGGACTCACTTTCCCAGTCGTTACGGACTTCTGTATCCCAGAAGTAATGGCACACCTCGTGACCTGTGACCCCTTTGACTGAATGCGTGGCTTTCAGAGGGTCCAACACTATGCCATTCTCTTCAACTTCTCTCCTGTACACCTACACACACACACACACACACACACACACACACACACACACACACACACACACACACACACACACACACACACACACACACACACAGCTTTATTGATTTTCCACAGAGTGATAGTGTTCGATATCTGCACAAAGAGCCAGTGATGCTCCCATGCAGAGGTGTACTCACAATTTTAAAATCTTTTAACTAAAAATAACACACATATTTTATCCTCCTGAGGACCAGCCAAACACAATATTAGAACCGTCAGACGTGTGTGCCCTTGTCGGGGCATTTGGTTCTCGTCTAAATATGACATTATGTCATGTTACGTTGTTTGATCAGCACTCCTGTATTAGCTAAACACTTATGCTCCTAGCTAGTTCATTGATTGGTTTCCACTCACGCTCTCGTTAATGTTCGGTTAAAAAACCCTCCTCACCTTCATCTCTCCTTCCTCAACCACCAGCTGCCAGTTCGCATCTCCGCCCACATCCTGCAGGGAGTAGGTCATGTGACTCTGGACCATCTCCTCCACCTGTCAGAAACACAGGGAGACAGAAAGGTAAGAGAGGATAGGAGTGTAAGGATCGGGCATGACCACAACCTCCGTAATGACCGATCAGAACACAACATTCAACAGCGCTGTGGTGGAAGAGAGAGCATTTTGATATATGGAGCAAGTGTATGAAATTTTTTTATCGATGTGCTCGCGCTCATTAAAATAAAAATGAAACACGTCTTTATATCTTAATTATATTTTTTTGTGTAAATTGTGCGCATTGTCTGTGTTGTCAGGTCGAACAGACTCGTGTCATGCCATGCTGTGAGTGACGCTAGGGGGCGCTGTTACCTCGGCACTGAATCTGTGCTCATGATGACGAGCAGGACTGAGCACTACGTCACAGGACAGAGGGGAAGAGGAAGAGGAGGAGGAGGAGGAGGGCGGAGTGGGGGGCTGGAGCACACAGACAGGATGGAGAGAAAGTGAGAAGATTGACAATGAGTAGATGTGGAATGGACTGAGGCAGGACTGAGACTCGAGTACAAGAGGTGATCAGGATCAGGAAAGTGTATCTGTGCAGGAGACACGTCACGACGTCGTTCCTGCACTGCTGTAGGACTCACCTTCTCGGCGAATCGGTGTGTGCCGATGGTGGAGTAGACGTCGACGGAAGGCATCGGGCTCGGCCTCTGTATCCGACACTTTTCCGTCTGAGTCTAGAGGGGGAAAAAAAACAAAAGCGACACAAACATGGCATCAAGCTACTGCACACGTACAGAGTACAACAAAAAGAGAAAGAAAGAAAAGGTACACAAGCAGACAAGAAAGAAAAAAAAAGTATGGCAAGGGAAAGAAAAGCAAGAAGGAAGCAAAAAAGAGATGCAAGACAAGAGAAAGCAAGACTGAAAGCCAGAAATCAAGAAAACAAAAAAGAAATCAAGAATTAAAGGAAGCCAGAAGGAAGGAAGGAAAGAAATGGAGTAACACAAGGGGAGTGCAAGAAAATAAGAAAACCAAAAAACACTATAAAGAAAAGTGGAAAGAACAGAAAAACAAAAGGGAGGAAAACATGAAAAAGAAAGAAACAAAATGAGGCAAAAGGAAGAAAGAAAGAAAAGAAAGAAAAAGTTAAGGAAGGATGATGAGGGGGGAAAAAACACAAAAAAGGAAGAATAAAGAAGTAAGCAAGAAATGTAAGAAAGAAAAAAAAGAAATGGACAGAAAGAAAGAAGTGAGCAGGAATGAAAGAAAGAAAGTAAGATAAGGGAATGTAAAAAGGGTAGAAAAAAAGTAGTACATGTAAGAAAGAAAAGATGGCAAGCAGCCAGCAAAGCACAGAAGAAAGAAAGCAAAGTGCGAAGGAGGGAAATAAACTGCAGATATTAATGTAAACAATACGCCCCTGGAGTGTGATGATGTACAATACACCATCGAGAGAACAACAGACTTGAGAGCAGACACTTGGCCAGTGTACTTTATTAGCCACCAGACAGATGTGTCCCCTGTTCCCTCTGAACACTCTGATGATGCTCTCACGCAGGATTAAGACCCAGCCACACACACACACACTTCCACTGTAATACAACTTAAACCCCACTCACAATCACTGCAGCGTCCCTACAGAGACGGAGGAGACGTCCCTGCTCCCGCCGGCGCTCCTACCCCACTGATGTGCTTCTGAGAAATGAAACGTGCTGTTTGGGATGACGGAGGACGAGGAGCTGTTTAAGATTTAAATCCCAGCGTGCAGGCAACGTTTTAAACCTCACTACTCCAAAACCACAGGCGCTAAACTAGCTGCATTAGCTGTGATCTTAGCAAAGCCACAGTTTGTCCCGTCGATGGGATTTTTCTGTGCAAATGGTGAACGTCGAGATCTGTGCAGGAATGACATCACCAGCTGTATGGGTGCTCTGAAGAGGGGTATCTATCAGGGTTCATTCATCAGCGCAGTCCACAACGTCATGTCACGACCTTTACAGCTGCTCTGACCAGGAGCCGACGGGTTTTGAGGACGGTAAACAAAGTAAAAGAACATTGGTAATGATTTTTCTATTTAAACCTGGGTTTTTCTATTTTATCTCTATGAGCAGAACGTCGAACCCCTCCAGTCCTGAATATAAAAGACAAAGATGGCGAGATGATGAAGGTGAAAACATGATCGGAGAAATAGTGACACACACCTGTTCCTCTATTTTGTCTTGTCTATCCAAAGCAGCTTCCACGGCATCGAAGAACTCATCCTCGTTTATCAGACTGTTCGGGCCCTCCTGAGGTCAGAGAGGCAGAGACAGAGACAGAGAGACAAACAGAGAGAGAGAGATAGATTTAGGACTCTTTCTTTCTTAGGATTTAGGAGATTTACAAAAGCTGTAAAAATAACAGTGAACAGATAAACTACCAAACCAACCATGAGATCAGATCACATCACAGGTGAAGGAAAAGGAGAAATATACTTCTCTAAAACGTTTTCCAAAAAGGGCACCTATTATGCAAAATTTGCTTCATTCATTCAGTTCATTTCAATATACTCAGATTGATCTCCCAACGAAAAAGTGAGGGGGGGGGAAAAATGATTTTTTTGGCCTTATTCCTTTTTTTTTTTTAACCAGCCAATTACATTCCCCCTACTGTGACCTCATATAAGAAGACCCGTCCTCTCCTGGCTTGCTGCTCAGCTCTGCTGTTCTCTGGAAGTGGCGTGGCTCAGGTGTAGTCAATTTTAGACATTCAAATGAGTCGTGAGAAAAAAGTGACAGTCCAGCTAATGTGAAATCATATGAAGAGACTCTCCTAATCATGAAATAATGGAAGTATTGAGGTATTAAAAATGCATGCACTCTCTCAAGTGTAGCATTTATACTACTTTATACGCACGCATGCACTCACACACGCACGCACTGTTAAAAGTAGACTATTAGAGGTAAAGTAAGTTAAAGTATTAGTTCACTGGACCTGACCCGACCCATGTGTATTCAGGAGAAATGCTAATAAATAATTGTTAGAGTTTAAATTTAGTTGAGGGAAGAACAACAGAAAGTCAATAAAGACGAACAAGGTGCGAGTGCAACATGTCTGAAAATGATGTCACTGTGTCACATGATGATGTCTGAGGGTAGTAATCAACTTCATCTGAAGTAAAAAATGTTGGATGAGGTTTAGGGACACATATGATTGCCTCCCTGAAACTAAAAATAGTGCACTATAGTGCAAAAAGTTACAAACACCTAAGAATGCATTCTGTGCATTTCCAATAGTTTTTCTCATTTCTCCACAAAAAAAAAAAAGTACACCTTTAATTCCTTTACGCCCCTTTGAGGCTTTGGATCTGCATTTCCCATCAGCTATCATTCAGCTGTATTTATCGAGAATGTGGAGTAACCATCAGTCGGTACGTATTCATTTTTGTGATGCTTAACATACCAATAACAATATATATATAAATGATGTATGATACTGAGCATATTTCATTATGTCAGACCAAAGATTAAATCCAGATCATTAACAGACTAAAGATGAAATCCAACGAATTTGTGTCAAATCAGGAGCCGCAAAGCAGCAATTTTTACAACAACAAAAAAAAGGCATTATGGTTCAAATATTATACACAATAATCCACAATCCATATACAGAACTAGTGTTATAATATAACCTTCCTGCTAGGCATGTAGGGAAAAAATTGGTTATTCCAGAGTGCCATTTAGATTATACACACACATAAAAAACCCCACCTCATAGTCCGGGCCTCCAAAATGAGATTTCTTCTTCAGCTCAGTCAATGCTGTCTTGTAGGCCTCCTCCACTCTCCTCCTTTTCTCCGTCTCCTGCAGCCAGGGAGAGCAAGCGATTAAGGACGAGAGGAACGAACCACAGAAATGGAAATTAAAAAAAGTGTCTGTGTGAGGGTGAGAGAGCACCCGAGTCGCTGTGCAGTTTTATCTCACGAGTTTCAGAGTGGAAATGTCACCTGAATAACCCGATCCTTTAGAACATCCGGTTATTACAAACATAAAGAAAAAAAACAGAATCATCAATCATCATCTGTACACATGTAGCGCGCAGCTGGAGCCGTATCTGTGGCCTCTTTTTAAAATAAATTATACGACATAATTACTCGGCAATATCGCGACATAATCCATGGATGGCACCGCTCAAACATGGGACACGGCGGGTTTGAGTATCTACACGGCAAGATAATTAAAATCCTTCATTCAGTGACTGGGGGAGACTTTAAATTTTCCATTGTTGCTCAAGTAAGCAGGAGCACATCTCTTTCAAATACGAAGCTGCGGTACACACTGTACGAAGACCCTCATAATAGGGGACTTTTGCTATTATGCAAATGACACTTTGTAGTCATTTGAAGACATCCAGATTGATTGTGAGGAAAAGGACATAGTGGCATTCCTCCTACTGTGACATCATATAAGTAGAGAGTTTGAAGAGAGGCTAGATAGGATGTCACAGCTCCAAGGACTGGGAGAGAGAACGCAGTGTTAAAAGGCTTTTAGAGTGTCGAGTCACTAATCAGCAAAGGAAGCATTTACAGGGTTTTTTTTGTTGATGTTTTTTAAGGAAGACTGGACTAGAAAGTCAGCTTTGAAAAACAGTGAAGTTGAGAGAGCATGAGATCTTTAGGTGTCAGTGATGCAGCTTACAGAACTCTAACCAAAGGCGTGGCTCGGGAGGAAGTGCCAAATAAAAGCAGGCAAAGACAGGTGTTCAAGACACGATTTTTAAGGAAGACTGGACTGAAAAAAAATCAGCTTTAAGAGTCCGGGAAGATGAGGGAGGACGAGACCTGTAATTTTTACTGCGAGCATTTATTTAAGTTTATGAACTGTTTAATCTTCTTCTTTTTGTTTTATGGCTGTTGGCATCAAGTAGGTTCTTCATGTTCTTCTGTGTTGGCATCCAGTAGGTTTTTGGGACCATCCTTAGTACCTGATCAGAGTCAAGGTTTTTAGACTAGCGGTGTATTTATATTTACTGCATTTGACAGACGCCCTTTTCCGGAGCGATTTACAGTTTTCTCTCATTAAACATCTGAGCAGTTGATGATTAAGGGCTTTGCTCAAGGTCCCAACAGTGGTAACTTGGTGGTCATGGGATTTGAACCGGAGACCTTCCGAAACCTAGTCCAATTCCTTACTCTGGTTCTGAAAGGTCTAGGAGCAAGACCCTTAAACCCTCAATTGCTCAGGAGTATCCTGGAGTCTGGTGATGGTCTTAAATCAGAAATCAATGTGGTAAAGTCATGTTTTAAATTGTTTATATTTTGACCAACCGATACAAAAAAAATATATGGTCCATAAATCTTTAAAGCCAGTTTAAACCTTTTTGTATATTTGAACCACAGCGTTCATAAGCCGACAGCGCTGTAGAACTCACTCTCCGCCACAAGCGTCTCCGTTCCGGAATCTGGAATCCGGAATCCGTCCTGGAATCTGCTGCATGCGGTCGTACGGCGACACTCCACCACCTACACACCACCTAATCCTCCTGTTGTCTCGTCGCAGTGGACACGCGCCTTATTGTTTTCCTAACGGGAAACAGCAGCACTGCGTTTTCACGTCCTCGATATGAATTATTCAGATCAGGAGCCTCAGAAGAGGCATTATCCTGTGCAGAGCAATGGCATCGTGGTGGAGGTGTGAATCACGGTGGACAGAGGAACGGAGAGTCCAACCGAGTCGCTCGTTAAAGATCAAAGAATCGCAGAAACACGAATACGGATACATCTTCATCGACACGACTGCACCTCCTGAACATCATATGTTCTTGTGGGGTTCCTGTGGTTCTCCTCCCAGAAACATGCCCTTATGTGAGACAGTGATTTTGATTGTGTATGTGTGTGTCTCATCAGGTAACGCTTTACCTTATCCAGTCTCCTCTGCCAGCTGTCCTCCCTCTTCACCATCAGGTCGATGCAGTGCGAGAGCGTGGCCAGGATTCCCGCTGTAGTGGCTTTAAACGTGATGGCCTCGCCTTTAAAATCGATCCCGTTCAGGCCCTTGGTGCTCAGAGACTGGACCACTACGGGGAGACAAACGGTAGCGATATCGATACCAGTGTTTGTTAAATAAATGCTTAAAATATTAGCGGTTTGTTATCTAAATAAATAAATAAAATCAACTTCGGAGAGGAACCCGAATCCGATTCTAAACCTTATCTGTTTCTGGTTGATATGATGGTAGTAAAGTCATGGTGGGCGATGCTAGTTTCTGGGCCAAAAAGAATTTTTTTTTAATTATGGAAGATGAAAGAATATAAACACTCAAAAATATCTCCTGCATGGTAATAAGGCAAATCACAATGTTTTAAAACAGCTTTGAAATTAGTTAAAGATTGTAATTCTGTAAGAGAAAAAAAAGGGCGCCTTTAAAGCTAGACGCACACATGCACACGCGGACAAATTAATTGAGCGAAGCCCGGATCAAGGATGTTCTAAAGGATGATTTAAAAGTGCCATAAAAAAGTTAAACTCACGCTTCTCTCTGCTGCCGTTGTGGTTGTGCAGGAATTCACCGTCTGTGCGAGTGGTCGGGAAATCGTCTTCATCGTCCTCCACGACTGGATGTGATGAAAACACACACACACACACACACACACACACACACACACACACACACACACACACACTCTATTATTATGAACCCGGAGACCTCCGTGGAAGTGGCAGGCACTGCCTAGAGCTGCCAGTACATCAGGTCCTACAGTGAGGCAGCAAGTGGCATAACACACAGCATGACAATGGAGCTGCTCATACTCCAGAGAGGCGGAGGGGGGGGCATTGGAAGGAGAGGCGAGAAGGAAAGAATGAAGAAAACAATGAGAGAGAAGGAAAGGGACAGAGTGAGGGAAGGCGAGGGGGAGGACTGTGACCGGACAAAAGAAAAGCTGATTGTGTCTGTGTGTGTGTGTGTGTGTGTGTGGAGAAAGAGAGAGAGAGAGAGAGAGAGAGAGAGAGAGAGAAACAAGCGAAAGAGAAGGAGGAGAGGAGAGCAGGAAGTGAGTGAGATGAGAAGGATGTTGCAACATGGACCAGAGAGATAGAAAGAGAGAGATCACCTTTACTGGAATCAGATTCAGCTCATTAATATTATCATCAGATTATTATCGCCAGACTCAGCACCTTATTATTATCAGACTATTATCATCATCATCAGATTATTATCAGATTCAGCAGATTATTCTTATCAAATTGTTATTATCAGACTATTATTATCATCAGAATCAGCAAATCCGAAACTAATTAACTAATTGAAACGGTCGGGTGGCGACTTTCAGCATCACTTTGACCATGAGAATTTTATTTCTCTTATTCAATTCAGTTGTGAAGAGTTGGATAAAGCCAAGATAGCCAAGATATTTCCAAGATATTTCAATTTGTAAATCAACTTACATTTTAAAAAAAATTACTATTTAATCTATTGAATATTTATAAAATCGTGATAATTACAGAATTGCAATATTAATTGAATCATCACCGAGGTACTGTGATCATGATGATATCGTATCAGCTGATTCCCGTCCCCTGTTCTGGAAAATAAACTGACATCGTTTCTGACCAATCAGAATGGAGGATTCGATCACTCACTCTTATCCCTCTGCAGCTCGTCTCTGGACACGGCGTCTGAGCAGGCGTCGAAATATTTCTGCAGCGTGTCCACCTGCCTGCACAGGATGTCTCTGAACGTCTCCATCTCGGCTAGTTTCTCACGCAGTCGGTGGCCCTTCTACAACACAAACACACATCATATAGTTGTAGAGATACATGATATTAAATCAGCTGATCACCAGGTTGATATCAAGTCGTTTTTAGTTTCTTTATAGAGATCTATACCAAGAAGTTTACGGTTCCTTAGCAATCCTTTATATTGTGATCTGATATTTTTGTCCCAGCTTAGATTGGAAAGATCTCACAAGTAAGAAAGTGTGAGTATGAACAGAGGTCAGGGCTGAAAGTGTGTGTCGCTTCTCACCTTGAAAGAGGAGGTGGAGGTGGCAGAGTAGCCGCTGGTCGCTGAGGTGAGGGAGAGCATGGAGCCATGTCTCCTCAAACTAGATTCAGAGCCATACCCGGACTCGGCCTGGGTGTGTGAGAGAGAGAGAGAGAGAGTGAGTCATACTTAATACCAAAAACACAAAATGTAGTGCATCTTAATTAGTACGACAAAAAAAAAATCAAGCAGCTTGTCATATTAGAGAGGAGCACTGATACTGGAGACTCCTTCCCATAGCTGTTAAATAAACATCTAACACATAGAGTCAATGATGTCGCTCGACTGTAACTGATGGCTGAACAGATTTTTCTTGGTATTTATAAATGACAAAAACCATATAAAATCAGTCAACTCCTTTTCTATCGATCAGATTCGAGAACTTGACAGCGCTACAATATGAGCGCTATTCTATGAACGCCTTGAGGAACCAGGAACCAAAATGGCTGCCTTCTATCCACCAGAAACCAGCAGGGACCGGCCAATAGGAAATCACCACCGTACAGGTAGCCCCGAGCTCCGTCCTGGGAGCATGTTCGTAAGTCGGATTCGTTCGTAAGTCGGACAAAGTGAGTCTTATACACCTTTGATACGATTATACAACGTATAGCATAAAATAACTAAAAAAAAACACACAGGTTTAATGTTTTGTTTCTGCATTATACTCTCGCGAGACTGCGCCTCCAAATTGCCAGGGGAATCCCGATGATGCAGCGGGGTCAGCTGACCTTATTTAAATGAAGGCAAAGAAGTAGTCGGGGGAGGACGACGCTACACGGTGTCTACTGTGTACTTGTATGGATGTCATTTCGTCTTAGAGCTGTTTCGGATTGTGAACTCGTTGAGGATTTTCCGAAATTAAGAATATTCACCATCAGGACAGATTTAAAGGACAGACATTTTCTATTATCATCATGGTACCAGACTAATTTATTAAAACAGGTGAGGCCCACTCATTTCTCTCCACCCCTACACGCACACAATATACCAGACTTTACACAATTTAAACATTTACTTACACACCGATAATATTGTATATAATTGTAAATATCGGTATCTTCCTATGTTTTCTCCTGAATAACAATGTGTGTGTCAGTCAGGGTAGGAAACACACACACACACCTGAGACAAGACAACAGACAGAAAGAGCAACAGAGCAAGATGAGATGAGACGAGTCAGACTCGCCGTCTCGGCTCTTACACAAACAACTATGTGACTCAACACGCGTCATGAGATTATCGCGTCTGAAAAAACAGCAGGTGAAGGTTTCTGACACTCTGCTCGCTCTGAAGCGTCGCTCACAAAAGACCTAACGGACATGCACGTGAGGCATATAAAAAAATTTCAATTTAGTTTTTTTTTTATTTTTTTTTATCAAATCTAATTTTTAGAAAGAACAATCTGTTAACAAGCTCATATAATACATGGCTTGTATTTCCCAGATAAACCCCGCCCTCTGCATTATGATCAGTTACAAGGATTTGGTATGTTTGTATACGATTGGTCGGTTCGTCACTGAGCTTGAAGCTCGAGCCAATCCCAGAGCACCAAGGCGGGACCAGTGCAGAGTTGGTTTAGATAAAAATGCTTCATAAGCATATATTTAGTCCTTAATAAATCTTAGTAGCCTTGTGAATCTAAAACATGTATTGCTTTTATATTAGTAATCTGTAAACAAGACCGTTATTAACGAGGAGTACATTTGCTTGTGTGCTGTCAAAACCCAGGATTTTCTCGTACACATCTCAGATCAGCCAATCTTTCGGTTATTTTTCCTTCCCGTCTACAGCTTCGTGTTCAGGCACACTAATCTCCGAGCAGATACACACTTCTAAACTGTAGACCTGAACCACACATTCATGAGTCACGCTGCTGCTTTTCCACTAGAGGGCAGCATCGTCCATATAGCGTTCGGTCTGATCATCTACAGAGTTAACTCCAGTTCAAACTCGGAGCCTCCTGATGAACTCGACTCGCTCGTACAGACACGGCGGCCAATCCGCTCGCTCACGCAGACACTGAGGCATCGACGCCGACCAATCACACGAGTCCGGGGTAATCTGAGCAAATCTAATAGCATCCGATCAAGTATGATGGAAAAAAAAGAGAGGGGGGGAAGAAGACATGAAACAGAGAATGTGAAAGAGTGAGGGAGACAACTAGAGGTGAGAAAGAGAACTGCACTGTTAAACGGAGGCATAAATCACATTTTTTGTGTGCGTGTGTGTGAGGGATTTATGGAGAAATTATGTGCAACATTTTGGTTGCGTGTGTGTGCGTGTGCGCGTGAGGTGACACTTCCTTGTGGCTTCACTCCACCATGTGACCTTCTTGACTCCTCATGTGATCTTAACATGATTCCTCAGTATTCCACTCCCTCTCCCTCACACACAAGGAGTCTGTTGACAATGTTCTAATGGGAGGCACGTGGAAATCATTACACACACACACGCCTTCTCACATGTGACACATACATGCCAGACTCTCTCTCTCAGTTGAGAAAAACAGACAATGAGATCTGACTGATACAGCTGAGAAACAGCTACATAGAAAAAACAGACAGAAAGAGAGAGACAGACAGATGGATAAAATGGAAGACAGAAATGGGACAGAGACAGACTCGTGTGTGTGTGTGTGTGTGTGTGTGTGTGTGTGTGTGCGCGCGTGCGCATGCATAATAGTTAAGTTTTTTATACACACGTGGACAAAATTGTTGATACCCTTCGGTCAATGAAATAAAAACTCACAATGGTCACAGAAATAACTTTAATCTGACAAAAGTAATAATAAATAAGAATTCTATGAATGTTAACCAATGAAAGTCAGACATTGCTTTTCAACCATGCTTCAACGGAATTATTTAAAAAAATTAACTCATGGAACAGCGCTGGACAAAAACGATGGTACCCCTAACTTAATAGTTTGTTGCACAACCTTTTGAGGCAATCACTGCAATCACACGATTCCTTCTGCATGAGACTTCTGCACCTCTCTGCAGGTATTTTGGCCCACTCCTCATGAACAAGTTGCTCCAGTTGTTTCCGGTGTGAAGGGTGCCTTTTCCAGACAGCATGTTTCAGCTCCTTCCAAAGATGCTCAATAGGATTGAGGTCAGGGCTCATAGAAGGCCACTTTAGAATAGTCCAGTGTTTTCCTCTTAGCCATTCTTGGGTGTTTTTAGCTGTGTGTTTTGGGTCATTGTCCTGTTGCAAGACCCATGACCTGCGACTGAGACCCAGCTTTCTGACACTGGCCAGCACATTTCTCTCTAGAATCCCTTGATAGTCTTGAGATTTCATTGTACCCTGCACAGATTCAAGACACCCTGTGCCAGATGCAGCAAAGCAGCCCCAGAACATAACAGAGCCTCCTCCATGTTTCACAGTAGGGACAGTGTTCTTTTCTTGATATGCTTCATTTTTCCATCTGTGAACATAGAGCTGATGTGCCTTGGCAAAAAGTTCCATTTTTGTCTCATCTGTGGCTTTGTGGCTTGTCAAGCCACAAAGCTTTGTGGCTTGTCAACATGTAGTTTGGCATATTTCTATGATTTGTTTTCAACAATGGTGTCCTCCTTGGTCGTCTCCCATGTAGTCCACTTTGGCTGAAACAACGACGGATGGTGCGATCTGACACTGATGTTCCTTGAGCATGAAGTTCACCTTGGATCTCTTTAGAAGTCTTTCTGGGCTCTTTTGTTACCATTCGGATTATCCGTCTCTTTGATTTGTCATCAATTTTCCTCCCTTGGCCACGTTCAGGGAGGTTGGCTACAGTCCCATGGATCTTAAATTTCTGAATAATATGTGCAACTGTAGTCACATGAACATCTAGCTGCTTGGAAATGGTCTTATAGCCTTTACCTTTAACATGCTTGTCTATAATTTTCTTTCGAATCTCCTGAGACAACTCTTTCCTTCGCTTCCTCTGGTCCATGTTGAGTGTGGTACATACCATGTCACCAAACAACACAGTGACTACCTGGAGCCCTATATATAGGCCCACTGACTGATTACAAGATTGTAGACACCTGTGATGCTAATTAGTGGACACACCTTGAATTAACATGTCCCTTTGGTCACATTATTTTCAGTATTTTCTAGGGGTACCATCATTTTTGTCCAGGCCTGTTCCATGAGTTTATTTTTTAAAATAATTCTGTTGAAGCATGGTTGAAAAGCAATGTCTGACTTTCATTGGTTAACATTCATAGAATTTTTTTAAATAATTACTTTTGTCAGATTAAAGTTATTTATGTGACCATTGTGAGTTTTTCTTTCATTGACCGAAGGGTACCAACAATTTTGTCCACGTGTGTACATATATACACACACATACACACCCCTACACACACCCCTACACACACCCCTACACACACCCCTACACACACCCCTACACACACCCCTACACACACACATGGCTCTGTATTCGCAGCTGATAACCACTCACGCTATTTCTTCCAAATGACAAAGCTACGCCCTTCCTTTCTTAATCTGGACTGTATTTTCTTGTGTGTATGTACAACTCTATAACATGCGTGCTTGACTCATAGTAAGAGTTTGCAAGGAATACATGGAGTATGTTTCCGTACGCATGGTTTACATTTGCAGGATGTGGTGTGTGTGTGTGTGTGTGTGTGTGTGTGTGTGTGTGTGTGTGTGTGTGTGTGTGTGTGTGTGTGTGCAAACGATACTAAGAAATTCAAAGGAATACTTGGGGTACGGTATGTATGGTTTACATTTACAGGATGTGGCGTGTGTGTGTGTTACTCTGTCTATATGTTACTCTCTCACACAATGGCAGTGTTGCCCAGATGGCTATACATCCAAACACCCTCTGCCATGCTGAGACCACACACACACACACACACACACTCTAATGTGTGTAAAGATCACATCATTCGCAGCTGTGAGCTGATTGTGATATCTGATCTCGCCCAGTCTGACTCAGCCCCACCCACTCTGAGAACACGGTGTCTGATCCGCCATCCTTGGGGCTCTGATTAAACCCATCCTGAGCAACGAGAGACTAAAACCTCCGCTCCATAAAACCTTTATAACATGTTTAAAGTGCTGAATGAATTGGATACTCTTTATTACATTTGTTAAATCAATATCTTACAAGTTATGAGATTTTTATTCCCAGAGCAAGCGCTTTGAAGACGTCGAAGATACACAGAGCGGTGTTACACGCGAGTCACTCAGAGATTCCGTCGGTTTAATGATGTCATAAAGCATTAAGCATGTAGGGGTCTCCGCTTGCCTTCGTACAGTACTCAAGATGGACTTGATGGCGTCTAGATCCTTGTGCTTATCTGCCAAAACGCTACGTTCAAACACGTTCCCGTTCGTCCTAACGGCACGACGTACCAAACCCAAAGCCTTCGCTGCATCTTTTTTTTTTACTTTATTTTTTGCCTGTCTACTCAGAAATCTAGAGAGAGGCGGGGTAAAAAAAAAAACACTGCAAATAAGATTGCAAAAACAAGAGAGTGTGCCAATTTTTTAAGAAAATAATAAAGTATTGCATCACTAGATGAAGGCCGACCGGGCTCAGGCCGCGACGCACCAAACCACGCCCTAAACTCGGATACAGAACAGAAGAAGTTTATCTGGAGTAGAAGAAGTGGTTTAATTCGGGTGCTAAAACCCTGTGTGAACTGAGAGATTAGGGGTTAGGGGTAGTGTGGATGCAGTGATGTCAGACTCACCCTGTGCTGCTCAATGGAGTCGATCCACTGGTGACGGTGGTCCGGGTCCAGAGCCCTCAGGTACCAGACGCTGTCATTAACACTGATATCCAACCTGCACTCATCAAACTCATGGGGCTGGAGAGAGACAGAGAGAGAGAGAGAGAGAGAGAGAGAGAGAGAGAGAGAGAGAGAGAGATGAAGCATCAGTCTGAATTAGTGTGTATGTCTTTTCACTACTACACTATTAAACCCAAGTCGATCTTTACACTTACAGATTTAAAACTGGATTTTCGACACAAAAGACTCTACAGTGGAACCTCGGATTGCGAGTATTGTGGTTTACGAGTGTTCCGCAAACCGAGCAAAGATTTTTAATAAATTAATAAATTATTTAATAAATAATTTAAGAAATTAATAAATCGGAACCCGAGCAATTATTAGTTTACGAACGCCGAGTATCATGCACCAACGGAAACGCTTATCTGTCAGGATTTATTTGTACTTTTTTTTAAAAGGTAAAGGGCAGATTAATTTGTTTTATTTTCATTTTATAGATTGTATTAATTATTTTTATGCATTGAATTTTTGGGGCTGTGGATGAAAAATTTGAGTTTTCATTATTTCTTATGGGAAAATTATGATTTGGTTTATGAGTGTTTTGGAACATGAGCCCACTTCCAGAACGAATAATGCTCGAAATCCAAGGTTCACTGTAATAAAAAAAAAAAGAATTACATAAATAAACAAATATCTTTATATATGAAGATGCCATGAATGAAGTTCTATATAAAAGGTATGTACTGTATCTGACAGCAATGTGCGAGTGTGTGTGCGTGCGTGTGCGTGTATATGAGGTTTTCTGATGATGACGATGCTCATCCCGTGTAGGAAACGATCAAATCTGCATAGAACGAATTTGTAAATGCAGATTATCTGCTGCAGCCACCCCAAAATATTACTGATACACAATTATTACCAAAAAATAAAAATTAAATTTAATATAATTTCTTTCTGTCTTGTATCATCCTGAATCTGTCAGTAGGAGAACATCAGGAAAAAAAAGAAAAGAAAAAAAAAACCCCACAGGCTTGAATTTGCTCGTTAATTATTTTTATATTTTACTTAGAGTTTATTTTTAGTCCGGACGTCTCATCTAGAGGTTTTAGTGATGCGTGGGAACGAGCTGGACGTGGCCGATGGTGAGGGTGGGAATGGAAAAACTGAGGAGGCGTGGGGTCATGGTGGGCAGCGGGAGCACAAACATCGGCTGAGTAAAAAACATCATGAATCATCATCGCTACAGAACAGGTTTAAACCGGTATGCGTATTCTACGCTTCGGTGGTGTAAACGCACTTCAGGTTTAACTCCAGACTACAGAACATTCATCTGAATTCATTTAAACTTTTTAATTATGTGTGTCTATTTGAGTTTGACGTTAAATTCATTTCTTCGTGTTTAAGGGGAACCAAGCTCATTATTAGATTAGATTTTAACCAATTAGGCCAAAGTTTCGAGATCCGCAAATCTGGAAAAGTTTTCTGTGTTCTGCTCAAATCACGAGTTTTCCACAGTGATGTTAACGAAGCAATGCGCATTTTCTCTAAAATTCTTACAATCTAATAATGAGCTTGGTTCCACTTAAACATGAAGCAATGAATTCAAAATGAATAAATAAAAAACAATACTAAACGCCAACGCTATAGCTGACTTTGTAAGCGGTTTCTGGTGAAAGCATGGCATATCTGGCTTATTTCTGGCCACAACCTACTTCACAGAACTTTACATCATGGACAAAAGTTCTGACCGGGTCTACTTCTTCTTGAGAAAATCAGATACTTCACTTTTAGCCAAATTTTTATCTAATGTGTATGTATGGTTTAACATTTTGAAGCTTGTATTGGGTTCTGATTAAAGAGAACCTCAATCTGACACTCAGAATCAGGATCAAGATGAAACTCAAATTCAAATTTTATTTATTTGTCACATACACAATCATACACAGTACAATATGCAGTGAAATGCTTAGGCAACTTCCCTGACCTTAGAACAAGAAAGAAAAGAAAACAAAAAAGTTACTTATCTAAGAAGGAATAAGAGAGAATATCTATAAAGGAAATAAATATTTGAACAAAAGAAAAATATATATAAGTAAGTAAAATGGGGATCAGGAGCAGAATCAGAATAAAGATTAAGATCAGGATCGTGAGTAGAATCAGAATTTAAATTAGAATCAAGATCAGGATTAAAATCAAGATCAGAAGTAGAATCAGGATCAACACGATGAAAACTTTGGGAATTTTTGGAAAAAAAAATTTTTGGTCAGAACTTACGTTCTGGAACAGGAAATGTATACAAAAAACATTGTTGCATTTTGTTAGAACTGATTTATTATTAGTAATAGTAGTAGTATTTTAATATACATGTTTGTTTTGTTTCATTATAATTTTTTTCAGAATGTGAAATCAAAAATAACTTTAGCAGGAAATAAAATATCAGATGGGTATCGATAAGCAGTGATGATGCACCAGGTTTAATAAAGTATTGGCGCTCATCTAAGTGATGTCCAAGTCTATAAGTGATCGTCTGACTAATTTCTAAAAAGACACATTGAATATCGCAAGTTTAAAACAAAGGGGGGGGGGGGGTTCTAATACTTATGCAAGCTCATATGCATGGGAACACAGCTGCACCGTGTCACCAGAGGTCAACCTGTTACTTGTTTTTGTTGTTGTCTGTTAAAGGCGGAGGAGGTGTGAGGTGTGAAGTAAGACTTCCTCTCCGGAGTGTAAGCCTGGAGTGAGGGGCGAGTGCTCAGTGCGGCAGTCAAGTCAGCACTAATGAGTCCCGTCATCTTCCATGAGTCATGAAGCTCACAGTACTGGGCAAAGTTACAACTCCAGAGTGTGTGTGTGTGTGTGTGTGTGTGTGTGTGTGTGTGTGTGTGTGTGTGTGTGTGTGTGTGTGTGTGCAGGCGTGTGTGAGATAAACTAAAACCGTTTACATCACGTGATTCCACTTTCTATAAAAACTTTATCAAACACGACAGATATACTTTATAATAACTGAAAATGAAACATAAAAGCCTGAAAGTACTGAACTTCTCGACCTTCAGTACGTACACACACGCGCACACACACACGCACACACACACGCACACGCACACGCACACGCACACGCACACGCACACGCACACACGCACCGGATGAGGAAGCAAAGTTATCGGGGCACGAATCCAAATAAAACTCGCTTTCTATTTCTAGAAACACGTACACGGGTGGCTCTGTGGGAGCGGTGGACAAAAACTGAAAAGAAAACAAACAAAACGAATGAGGATGGAGGAACAGAAAAGGACAGAAGACGAGATGAAGACGAGGAAGACGCTGATTGGTCGGGCACTTATACAGCAGCACTGTGCGGGAGTCTTGGGCACCGCGTTATCTTTAGTATAAAAAAAAAAAAGTTGTTGCACTATTATGCTGCATTATTATGTACAAAACTATTCACTATTTCCAAACGTACATTAAAAATGTATTAATGAATAAATAAACAACAACATTACAGAAGAATATATCAGAAGACCAGTTTTAAACCTACTGTAGTCTCCTGGGTTTGGCATGAAAATTGAAAGGAGCGAGCGAGTGTGACAAAGTTACCAGAAGAACTCTGGTTTTACTGTGCTGGAGACTGTATCAAACAGCTGTTTTACTTAGAACTGCAAAAATCTGGATCGAACACTTCTGATTATTTTTCAATCAGTTCTTTCGCACCATATATTGATTGTGCTCATTTTATTCCTCTTTCTTTTTTGTAAAAATGCTATCAAAGGCATCCTTTCTTGTGGCCTTTTTTTTATTACTTCTTTTCCTAAGATGTTTGCGCGGTACTCTAAGCAACTTAAACAGCCCTTAGGTTTTACTGAGTGTGCTGGAGAATATGGCAGAATTCTTCTGGTAACTTTGTCACACTCCTTAATATTATTTGTACAAAACCCAGAATTTAGTTTTTTTTTTCTTTTGTTTCCATCTAAAAATTTATCTTTTATGTAATATGTTGCTTATAAATATTCTTCTGTAATGTTAATCGAGGCCAAGCACTATGAAATCAGCACGATGACACAGACACATCGGGAGCACCAGAAAGCTGCATCTAGCAGCTCAAACGGCACACAGATTGTGCGGTACAACTGAGTGCCGTTGTCTTTTTGGACGTCTTAACATGGCGATGGCACAGGTGCTTGGGCCCGCTCGTCATCCCTTGCTACCATATTTTATTGGGTAATTTTTAAGGTATATTTGGAAATCATGAATGGTTTTGTACATAATAATGGAGACAGGACAAAAGTATATAAAATACAAAGTTTTTATACTAATGCAGAGTTTTACACACACACACACACACACACACACGGTATAACTGCATTTACATGTTCAGGATTAATAACTGCTGATATTGTAAACAGCCATTTTAATTTGATTTCACTTTTCAAACTTGAATTCGAGAAGACCACCTGGAGACCATGACTAGGAATTCTGATTAAAATGTTTTTTATTGTAACAGATTTTCATTTTTATTTAAGCTTCCCCAAAATGTTATACATTTGGAAGATTTATGAACATAGGACATGAGCTCACTTTAAACGCTGGCCGTCATACTGAACCTTAGCGAAAGTGTGCAACGTCACACAGTCTAAAGAGCGAGAGATAGAGAGGGACAATGTCCTTGAGGAAGGTGAGGTAATTGTGTTGAGCATGTAAGGATCTTGTCATGTGAGCAAGAGACCATAAAATGTCCTCGGTCACAGAAAATATTCTATAGTTTTTGTCATAGAAACTTTTAATATTATTCTTATTATTCAATTATGTCATCTGTCCATTTCTATAAAAATGATAAATGTATTAAAACGAACACTTTAATACTCACCTCTGAGAAAAGTACACAACACTTTCCAACCGAACAGAGACGACACCGGTGTAGAAACACGGTGTTGTAAGCATTAAGCATTGAGCGCAACTTTTTGAGCAATTCAACTTGCGTAAAATCTAAAAAGAGCTAAGTATTTTATTTAACAAACTGTTTAACTTGTATGTCTTCCGGCTAAAGTTTAATCGACTGCCACTTCATTTCCCTCTGACAAACATGCTGACGTGTGGGACGAGCCCCAGGGACTCGGGCCGCGCCGTAACGACTCGACCGGCTGGAAAACCTGAAACTGGCGCAAAAGAAGGAATGTGATCTTGAGTCATGACTCACACGCGGTCCCGCACATAACGTTCATCTATGCAGTTGCGCAACGTCCTAAACCGCACTGCACCTCGCCCGGCAGCATGTTAAATTAATGCGACATCTGTGCATGGTTTAGTTGTGTGGTTTTCAAATGCAGCCATGGATCAAAAGTACGAACACTAGATGACACGCAAACATAGTTTGACACAGAACAGACAAAAAAATATAATTTTTTTTTAAAAACTAACACTCATGTCTGATACACAGCAGGTCCCCGGATTACAGGAGACAAGTCTAGGACAAGTCTAGGACAGACGCTTGGACTAAACAAGTCTAACCTGACATAGCCAAAAAAAATAAATCTCACACGTCATTAAAGGCTAACTTTTTTCTTATTACTTCCACATCGCTTTTGATTTCTGGATCGCTTTTGCTTCTGTATAAACACTAGAGCTGTGTGTGTGAGAATCGATCTTTCGAGTCAGTTTTTTTCCCATTCAGAATCGATTCGTACCTAAAATAATTAACAAACATTAAAGCGTCCAAAAATTTAAGAATTTCTTTAAAAATATCACTTTTGCAGGGAAAAAACCCTGCTCTTATCTTTGACAAAATACTGTTTTTCAGGATTATCAGGTTGGGGTTTTTATTAATTTTTTTTTATTACAAGCTTTTGGTGCAATGCCGCTACAACCTACTGGACTGCAACGTGGCGCAGAAGGAAAAAAATGTTTTTGATTTGGACATGACCAAAAAAACAAAACAAAAAAAAAAATAATAATAAAAAAAAAAAAAAGAAAAATCAACCTTTCCAACCTTAAGTAAACTTAAATTAAACAACTTTGTGATTCTTTCTCAAATATTACAAAGAGAGCAAGTCACATGACCAAGCAGACCTTCAGGAAATGTCCTTGAAAAATGTTCATATTAAAAAAGACTTCCTTGTTTCATTTTAAATGTATTTATTTTAGTGTATTTATTTGGGCAGGATTTGCCATGTTATATAAAATGTTCCTAATCACATCAATATTTAATAATAATAACCATTCAGACTGATGACTGGGTGCGATGCTCTGAGGTACTATATAAACCGAAAAACCTCTTTAAGACACTTCAAGTTTGTGCATTACTTCTAATGATCGCTCCCCGTCTGGGTCGGACTCAAGTATTCAAATAGATTTAAATATTCATAAAGATTCCAATCCGGGTTCACAGATCCACGTTGCTCAGGAGTGCAGGATGTGACCTCGAACACACACACACAGGAAGGAGCAACGCAGGAAAGGGAGACAGAGGTTTCCTGCTTTAAATAACAAAAGAGTCCCGAGTTTCATCACTTCCTTAAAAAACTATGAGGTAAAGCAATTGAACCTGACCGAGATCCAGTTTAACTGTAGGTTTCTCTCCGCTCCCATTTCCAGAGCCGAGCCAAGTCGAGAGCAGACACACCTTCGCGCACTTTCACACGGATCTGCTGGAGAGAAGTCTGGCGCAGGGTTCACTAGATAACCAAGACGCCGCAGCTGTGCGCACACGTGTTTTCAATCTCTCTCACTCACACACACACACACACACACACACACACACACACACACACACACACACACACACACACACACACACACACTCTCTCTCCTCTGACTTGAGGCCATTTCCAAAACACAGAACACGCCTGTCGGACTCAGCACCTTACGAGGTTAATAAAGTTCATGAGCTTTCTTGTTACCATTTTGTTCCCTTAAATGAATGAAGCGAAGACCCGAGAATCCGACAACGGTGGCAAACGAGAACTAAGATGAAACGAGACTACACCGATTGTGAAACTTCAAACTTCCACCAAATTTGAAATTAAAAGTGAGGAACTTTTCTGGTGGGCGTGGCCTGTCAAGAATCATTGTTTTTTTTTTTGCCCGTAAAGCTAACTCATTCGCAGTTTTTTTTGATCAGCAAGAACAGAAATGTTTCCCACTCGTGAATCGTCCGAGTATACACACACACACACACACACACTATTTAAACCAAAATATCCGGCATAGACTGAACATTGAAAGTCTCTTTTTCTCTTGTGCTTCTTGGAGGCTCACAAACCAGTGTGGTGCGTACTGCCCCCTGCTGTGTCGGAGTGTATAAACACGCATGCGTACCCGAGTACAAAGAACAATAATAACGTGACCACTGGTACGAGGGGGGATTAGGGAGGGCGGAGCTTGGACACAGGACGAATCAATCGTGCTTGATGTGCAAAAGGCACTAAATGTATTGAAAGGTTATTAACTCGAGAGTGAAAACTACTTGTACGAGTGTATCATAGTGAGAGTGGGAACTCGCTCTGACTCACTCACACACACACACACACACACACACACAGATTCATAATCAGCTAAACTCAATGAGTTGCACGTCGCTGTGACTACACGCTACGCTAATGAGGGCAAAGTGTAAATGGGCAAAGGGGTCGCTCAGAGACAGGGCAGAGTGTGTGTGTGTGTGTGTGTGTGTGCGCGTGCAAAGGTGTGATAGCAAAGTGTAGCAGTGTGTTTGGTATGTGCATGGTGTGAGTGATTGTGTGTGTGAGAGCTTATGGGAGTTGGTATGCAAGAATGTGTCTATGAGGATGTGAGAGAGTGTGTGTATGCGGGTGTGTAAGAGTGTGAGAATAAGGATGTATGAGGGTGTGTGTAAGTGTATTTGTATAATACTGTGTGTATGAAAGTGTGTCCATGAGGGTATGTGTATAAGAGTAAGAGGGCATTTGTGAGGGTGTGTGTATGAATGTATCTAAGAAGGTGTGTGTGTGTGTGTGTGAGAGAGAGAGAGTACGAGAGAGAGAAAGTGCAAGTGTGTGTGTATGAGAGGGAGTGTGTGTATATACAAGAGTGTGTATGAGAGAGTGTGTGTGTGTAAGAGCTGGTGTACAGATGTGAGCTAACAGTCATATCTGTCCCGGTGTGGAGATCAGCCCACTAAGCGTACAGCAACAAAAAGGCCCTGAAAGTGGTCTGTTTTTTATCACCGCTCTGAGGTTTTGGCAGGCTCCAGTGCACACACTCACACACTCACACAAATGCTCTTGACCCTCAAACTCTTAGTTCAGCAGCCCTGTCTACAAACAGCCCTGCCTTTATTAAATATTCAGAGAGTCAATACAGCGCGTGTGTGGCTGTGTGTGAGTGTGTGTGTGTTCCTGGTTTGCACATGGGACGGCGCTTAATCAGTCTGTGTTTCGGTTAATCTCTCAAGTGTTTATCAAGAGTTGAACCAAATGCAAACCAAAAACTCTGCCGTCCAAACCCCACCCCTACACCCCCCGACCCATCCTCAATCCCCGGCTCAGTGGTTAAGGTATTGGACTAGGGTTCGCGAGATCCCAGGTTCAAATTCCAAGCCCTTGAGCGAGACCCTTAACCCTCTACTGCTGGGATGTATAATGAGATCAAACTCTTCGTCACTCTGGATAAGGGCGTCTGATAAATACTGATATGTAAATTTAGACGCTACTGAAAACACGTCTACATGATAAAAACCTTAAAAGTGTCATCAATGAAGTGTGTAAATACTGATATACTGGAACATTGGAACTTACTGGACTAGAACCACTGTCGTGTTGTTTGTTGTTATTTTTATTATTAAATAAATAGACAGATCAAAGCAAGGCCGGTCTTCTATTTTTATTTTTTTTTCATATCCCTTCCCAAAACTCCCAACCCCTCCTCCCCTCCTACATCACCAAGCTGTGTAGTGTACATCTCTCTCTCTCTCACCGAGAGCCAGCTGTAAACTCGCACACGCTTACTGCACATCTTTATCTCCGTTCTAAATAAATGAGCCGAACCTTAGCGATCAGATCGGAGCAGCTGCAGAAGCTCGGCATCGATTTACAGGGCAAGCGCTCGCTAGAACTGACCCTGAAAAAAAAAAATGCGGGCTTTTATTCAAACGAGATGGCGACGAGGAAATGAGGAATTCATATCTGTATGAAATATCTGATTAATATCTTGAACGTCTGATGGACAGAACATGAATGAGCCAGAAGCTCGGCAACCAGAGACCAGATTTTTAATGTGAAATGATCGATCCGTCTTCATTAAGGCTGACGGAGGACACGCCTCCTCCACTGTAACTGAAGACCACAGAGGACACGCCTCCCTCACCGAGACACAAAAGCCATGCCTCCTTCACTGAGCCCGAGATATAAACTGTCTTGGAAACTGTCCTGGACTGAAGCCACACCCACTTTCACTACTGAGACTAAGAAGCAAAAGCCAAGCCTCCTTTACTAAGACTGATATACAAAAGTCACACCTTTTTCCTTGAGACGGAGCTAAAAAAGCCACTCCTCTTTTACTGAGGCCGAGCTAGAGAAGCCACACCTTGTTTACTTAGACTGATGTACAAAAACCACACCCCTACCTTGAGACTGGGCTATAAAAGCCACGTCTCCTTTACTTTGACCAAGGCACTAAATCACAAACCTCATGCCTACTTCACTTGTACTGAAATGTAGAGAAATGTTTTTTTTTGTTTTTTAAAAACAACACTTACACCACCCGGTGTCGTCCACCCGGTTAATCTTCACCCAGTGTCTGAGTGAACGTTTGTACAAAATGTACATCACTCAAAAAAACAAAACTCTAACAACATTCGGTCGCGCGGCATGTCTCGTCCACGGCGCTTTCCAGAGGTCTGCTTTTCTCTCACGCCCATCTGTTTATCCTGTAGAGAGGGAGGTCTTTAAACTCCCGCTGGCGAGTCCTCAGTTCAGCATATGTTTTCTGTTTATGATGTAATGAGGATGCTGAAATGGCGCGGGGTGGGGTGGGGGGGGTATTTCTGTGTGTCTCACGTGGCCATAAACACGCTAGTGTCTCGAAAACGTGCGATACAATGCGAGTGACAGTTACGCACTGTGAATAACGACAGACACACCTGGTCGGGTCACTTCCTGTTTCAGATCCACATCATTTGCTAATCTGTGAATATAATCTACAGCTCATACTGTGCAGCGTTTCATTACAAATAAAACCATATGCACAGTACGATAAAAAACATAAAACACGCTTGTCTGTAGGACCTTACACACAAACACACATCGTTACACTATATATAGCAAGAAAAAAAAAAGGAAAAAATAATAAAGCTAGTTCATCAAATTCATCATCATAGTCTGAATTCTTGTTGAGGGACCAAAACAACATTAAAAGGTGTGTTAAAGGTGATGATTTATTTTTTTTCCCAGTCCGGACATGTCTTGTTTCTGTAGTTGTTTGTGTTTACTGAAATACTCGGCGTTGCCTTTTACTCCGCAGGCCTTTGAGCAGCCGAGGTTTTCGAGCACCTCTCAGACGGTGACGCATGGTTTCTTTAAGAGCTCTTGGCAGACCAGGAAGCAAAACGCCGGATCAGCACGGACGAGCTCGGGAACGGGTTCCAGCCCCCGAGACCGAACTGAGCCTGTGCAGTGTTTGAGCACTGAAGCGTTACCTTGGCACATCCACACGCCCACGGAGCACAGAAATGCAAACACACACACACACACACACACACACACACACACACACACACACACACAGGGATGTCATAGTGGGGCTGTTGTGTTGTGATCCATTTCAGTTCACATCAACTCATAGAATGATGTGTGTTGTAACCCGAGACACTCTGTTTAAAGACTAAGAATCTCCCTTCATGTCCCCGTTTGTTCTCCTCCTCCTATCGCTTCATCTAACCTCTCTTTGTAACCTTCCATCGCTTTCCTGTCCTGTCGCAGGGTGTGTTCCCCCTCCCCTCGTTCTTTCCTCCTCCTGTCCAAACATGTGATAAGCGGTGCTTTAAAGAGTCCTGGAGCGCTTGTCCCAACCTGCCCGATCCCAGACCAACCTCTACCTACCGCTACGTCTTCCTGTATGCATCGCGTCCGTCCCCCTGTCAGAGACGCATCCTTCATACTAGCCCATGAGAAGTGTGTGTTTAAAACAACGGGGGTGGGGGAGGTAGGGGGATTTAAAAAAAAAAAAAAGATTTATTTCGGGTATCCGGTCATGTCCTGATGTTGCACAGAACGAGGAAAGGGTGAGGGAAAGCAAGCACCCGAGAGCACGTTTTCCTCGAGCAGAGACCAAATCCTGATTCTTGGCGTACGCCGCGACATTGTTGAGATGAAAGCCGGAGCGAGCCCGCGATTACGACCGCTTTTGTTTAGCGCAGCGAGAGCTGAACCTGACACACCCCTGTCCAAAACCTTACCTCTGAATGCACCATTGTTTAATTTAAGTGTTCCTTTACAGATGATGGAGACGAAGTGAAAAGGGGCGGGGAGGTACACTTTGTCGCTGGGACACCCTATGTTTACACTATGACACAATGCTTGTCCAGCTTTAGTCGTCGTTCTTTTTTAGCTAGCAACCAAGTGATGCACATGCAATTCTACTTTCTTCAAAGATTTATTGTTTTTTTTGTTTTGTTTTGTTTTACAAAGTGAAATAAATCCATTCCATAACATTCTGCTTTCATTTTTATGCGGTTAATGGAATCGTAAATGAGAACTAGCGGCAAGAAGGAACTGAAGTGTGGAAGTGAAAAAGGAAAAAAAAAAGGGAAAAAAAGGAAAAAAAAAAAAAAGGAACACCCTTTCGAGGAAGCATTCGAGCCGAGTATCTTTGCATAGAACTGCGAGTACCTCAATACCTCACTGTCCCCAAGATAGGGTTTAAAATCGAAGAGCGGCAGAAGGTCACGTCTGGTCGTAATCGCTGTACAAACACATCTCTGATGTCCTACATCAATGCCCTCTGGCTTCACTAACCTTTGAGACTTTTTTTTTTTTTTTTACCTTTTGATAAGCGACTAAATTAAACAGTAAATTTGTGCTGAACGGATTTGTTCGATCTTGAAAGGACACGAAAAAAAGTTTAAGATGTTTTTACACCTCAAGGAGGAACAGATTTTTACTTATTTTCGCATGTTTACCTCTAATAGTTCACTTATTAGCGATGACGCTGGAATTTCCTACAGTTGTGTACCTGAGCCTCAAATAACAAACTGATCAATCAGATTAATCCCTGCTGTCCGTCATCACCCAGATGAGGACGGGTTCCTTGTTGAGTCTGGTTCGTCTCCATTTCCTTCTATTGCCTTCTCAGGGAGTTTTTCCCTTGGCACCGTCGCCTTCGGCTCGCTCATCAGCAACGATCTGTTCATTTTGATTCGTACACATTTTCTCACATTTCATAAACTTTCCATGATGTCTGTAAATCTGCTTTGCGACAATGACCATGGATCAAGGTGCAATAATTTATCAGTTTTATTTATTTATTTTTTTATTTTATTCAGTCACCCTGGCAGACAAACAAGTTCAACAACTAGAAGATTTGCAACATTCTTACAAGATTTTAATAGGCATCTAGAACAACTAGAAGAGGGAAAATGAATAAAGATGTGGAAGAAAAAAAAAAATCCATAAAATTATTCGCCACACTGACTCAAATACATTTGAAATTAATATGTTCCTCTATAATCCTATAGGGGATGCTCTCTAAACTATTCACAGCACATCATCCTGTTTGGTCCCGTTTGTTTAGAATTGAAAATAAATAAATATATAAATAAATAAATACCGAATTGTTATAAAATCGTGCTACCAACAGAATCGCTATAACAAATCGAACTAGCAGATGGGTATCATGATAATATCGGGAGGCTCCCTGGTGATTTCCATCCCTAAAACTGATACATGATATTACCGTAGCACTAACTTTCAAATCCCGCCACCTGCTGCACTACATACATCGCCTGCTCCAAGCGTTATCGATGAATTGATTCACGTAAACGGACGATGTATGATCTTTTCACAATTTGGAATATTTGAGAAAAGTCCAGAACAAAACTCACCTCATGGTTGAACTTAAAGATGCAGAAATAAATTCAAGATGATGGTTACATTTATAATAAAAAGGACAAACCAAGGACAAGGCTGATCCATCCTTCTCGTTGCAGTTTATTTGCTGCTTTTAATTTATCCTTGTTTGTTTTGTTTCCACGCAACCGAACCATGTGCGGCTGGAGATCTCACTAGTCTGGAGCACCAGTTAATAGATTTATCCTTTTCCCACTTCTTGATGATACTACTGTATAAATTACATTATCGGACTAATACCGTCGTTCCAGATGATCGGGACACATCTATTCGTTTACCCTTTCGAGCCCTCTGCAGCTGGAAATAGTGCTTTTCTAGCATGTCTCATCTCCCTGTCCTCTAAAGACGGACATTAACCGACACAAAATGCAATCACGTCCTGTTCGATTCCTCCGGCGCATCAGGGTAATGATGATCAGAGCTGGCTCCCTGGCCACCGGCCTGCTACAGCTCATTAGAGAGAGAGAGACAGACAGTCTGGGGGTGTGTGTCCAGCTCCGTCCAGCTCGGTCTATACTGCGCCATCGATGTGCATTAAGCCCGCTTAGTTTAGAGCTAATAAAAGACGCAACAATGTTTCACGCAAAAAAAAGAAAAGAAAGAAAGCTTTTATATTTGTCCATTAACAGGAGAAAATATCCTCGCTGTTGGATGCATTTGAATGGCTGATCTGAATTATTGCTAGCCCTCATCATATATTTATTATGTGTTCACATGGTTTTAGCCCAGTTAACTTTGTTAGCTATGTAGATAACCTGATAATGGTCGATCTTTTTGCAGAACCTAGCTGGCCTGAAGCTCAAGATCCATAACTCCAACATTACTCCAAAGCTCGTCTGAAGAGGCAGCACTTTATAAACATGGCTCACAGGAAGCTGCTTTCCAGACATTCTCGGACACTGTAAGGGCCGGACAAACATCTGGTAGTTGACGAGATAGACAGATGGACAGACGGACAAATTGAGTAATTGATTAGTAACTGTTTAGTTGTATTTACAGAGAGATGATGGACACCTGACAGATGGCTGGATGGTGTTAGAGACTAGTTGGTTATATATTCATGGATGGTTGGCTGGATGGTGTTAGAGACTAGTTGATTATGGATGGATGGATGGATGTTTGGCTGGATGTTCATATTTATAGAAAGCTTGTGAGCAAGTGAATGTATGGAAGAGTGGGTATATGCATGTAGGATGCATGGCATTAATGACTTGTTGGTCATATTTATAGAAAGAGGATGGATGGATGAACAGATCAGTGAATAGAGCGATTAATGACTGGTTGGTCATTTTTATGGAGTACTTGGATGGATGGAAGGAAGAAGGAATGGATGGATGACTAGTTGGTCAAAGTTATGTAGAGTAGCTGGGTGGATGGATGGACTTTGTAGATTAAAGACTCTACATACCTTTGACCAACTTTGACATGGATGGATGCATGGTTGGATGGATGGATGGCTTTCTAGATTAACGTCTGGTCATATTTAAAGGAGATGGATGGATGGATGGATGGATGGATGACTAGTTGGTCAAATTTAGGTAGAGTAGCTGGGTGGATGGATGGTCTTTATATATTAGATGGATGGATGCATGGTTGGATGGATGGGTGGTCATCTTTTTTTAGAGTAGATGGCTGTATGAATGGTTTTATCGATCAACGACTGATGAGAGGATGGATGGATGTAGGGATGGATGGAAGGATTAATGACTGGTTGGTCATATTTATAGAAAGTGAATAGATGGATTCTTCATCATTACATGCAACTATAAACAGATTTTTTTTAAGATATGGAATGTCGTATAATTACAAAAAGTCATAATCACAACCATGCATCAGAAGATGGTGTAGCTTTGTGGTGACACCGCGTCAGCTTCCTCTGCGTTTATTAATCTCCCAGTACTTGGTGACGCAGTGCGAGTTATGTGTCGAGAGCCGCGCTATATATAGGTCTGTTACACCGGATCGAGCGTGCGAGCCCATCGCTGTCGGGACATGATCCGAGACGAGACGTGCATATTTCTGTCGTTACAGACATCGCACTGAGAAACGAGTCCAGCCTGAAGAGGGCTAAACGCAGACACATGCACGTACATACATACTTCCTGTCACATCCAGACATGCAAGGGCAAAGAGTTAACCTGCCATAATAATAAGCGCCAGATTCAGTTAGGAACGCCTCCTAAAACAGGCCCAGGGATATGTGTGTGTGTGTGTGTGTGTGTGTGTGTGTGTGTGTGTGTGTGTGTGTGTGTGTGTGCGCCTCATTCCCTGTCAAACTTTGCCATCTGTAAAACACACTCCATTTTTATTCTCCAATTCCAAAATGCAAAACGCGAGCTCGGGAACCAAGACAGAGAATAAAGAGAGAGAGAGAGAGAGAGAGAGAGAGAGAGAGAGAGAGAGAGAGAGAGAGAGAGAGAGAGAGAAGACACGAGGCGCAGCCAAACACACCATGACATGATGATGTGTATATATTTTTTAAAAACACGTTGCAAAAGTAAACAGACTAACAGAGCTTCCAAATATGGCTCGTTGTGTCAGCGGGCGTCAATCGTCGCGCTCAGGCCTGGAATTAGCGTCTCTCCGGGGCCTCTTCTTCACGTACACAGAACGAGAAACTGTTAACAAAAAAAAAAGAAACGTTCCAGCACCACACCTTGGGTTCGTCTGACTCGTCGGATTAGAGCCACTAGCGTAGGAACTGAACCGTCAGAAAGTTGGAAGCTAGTGAGGTCTTTACATGTGAGTAAGTGTTTTCACGCTTGGTTGAAGAATCGCCGCTGTGGTTTAATCATTACAAAGACGGGGTGAAAGGCTGCAGGCCTTTACCGTTAGCTCGATCTGTTTCTATGACGACTAAACCTTTGCTCCCATTTTATTATTATTTATTTATTTTTAACTCTTTACTCTTCCTGCTTCCAAAGTGTGGCCTGTTTAACCCGAGTCACCCAACTCGCTAATCTTCAGGAGCGGAGTCGCTGCGCGGCTCGATCGGTATCAGTTGGCGAGATACAGATAAGACGCCAAGAGCCGGGTACAGGTGATAATCATGGTGCTGCAGGTCAAAGAGGTTCCTCGCTTGCCAGGTGTGTGTGTGTGCACGTGTGTGTGTGTGTGTGTGTGTGTGTGTGTGTGTGTGTGTGTGTGTGTGTGTGTGTGTGTGTGTGTGTGTAAGTGCAAATGGGAACAAAATAGGCCACACTCTGTCTTTGTCTGGCAGGTTGCCCAAAGCCGATGATAGCATCTCTGTCCCTGTGTCACAGCTCTACCGTCTCAGTCACTAAACAGGTTGTAACTTAAACTGGCGGTCACGGAGGACTTTGCGCTGGCTAGACAGACCAGAAGTTACATGTAAAAGTCAAAGTCTACTTCGTTATCGTTTTGGAGGTAGTAGAGAGAAAAAATGGATCCCAGTGATGTGCTTCAATAGACAGAGCATGGCAAAAATTAACAATTATTATTATTATTATTATTATAAACAACAACAAAAAACAATGAATTCAATGCAGATAATCACACTAGAGACTAGAAGCCAGAACAGTTTGTGAAGGTGATCAGAGATGTAACTACATAGCTTGTGATCAATCGATCGATAGATAGATTGCTGCTTCACGCTCAAAATCATCTATTTATAATCGTCAATGTCTCTGGTCAAAACAAAACAAGCACGCACACATCTAAAGCCCTAATCAGGCCAAGATTATTTTTGTCGTTTTACCTAGGGCTTTAAAGTATAATTTTAACAAGACTACCTCTGTCTAGTATCTCTATACAAAAAGGCAATTATTTAATTAATTAATTTGCTTTACTCTGTCCTCCTTGCTTGCTCCTTCTAGACAAAACAAACAATAGAAATAACTCTATGTGACAAATTTCCTGCCCAGAATAATAATGTGAAGAGTTTTTTTTTTTTTTTTTGCTTTGTACTAAGTGAAAACAGAGATCAGAAAGTGGTCGTTCTGTTCTCTGATCTCCGAGTACAAAAATCTAGAACAATAAATTGTACACGGTGTGCCAAAGACGAGAAAGTGCAAGCGGGGTTTACGGGACGGTATTGAGCAACTATTACAAAGTCATGTGACTTAGAGCAAAATCTCGACATGCACAATTTTAGTAAATTTTTTATTTTTTTTTATCCACTTGCTGTAGGTCACATGACCTTGGAATAGTAGCGCAATACCGTACTGAGAACCATAACACACACACACACACACACACACACACAATTTTAGTACTTTTTACTACCACTAGGTCATGTGACCTACAGGCAGGAAGTGGTCTGTTCTCTGATCTCGGAGTACAACATCTAGAACAATAAAATGTACACAGCATGTCAGAGACATGACAGTGCAGTCGGGTTTATGATACGGTATTGCGCAACTACCACTAGATCATGTGACCTAAAGCATGTAGACATATTAAAAAAATTTTTAAATAAAGTATTAAAATCATGTGTGTAGTACGGTTAGAGATTTTGAAGACTTTGTTTTTGGCCGAACACGTTGCCATGTTGAGAAGAATTACCACAGCCTACAGACATCCTTCCGGTTTTGTTACTTCACAGATTTATGCTTGGATACCACGTCCTGGCTAAACAACACTTTAACAAAACTCAGTCAGGTAAGCTAGTCCTAAGCTAGACCTTTGTTGATGCACACCATCATCTTCGTTGTAACAAACAAGCTACTGTTTAAAGCGGGTAGGCACGGAACACTACGATAATTTTACATCGAAAACGGCGCAGGTTCCTCGGGTTCTTACCGTGATGACGGCCTTGCTGAGACACAGCGAGCCCCTGCAGCCGTACTCCCTCTCGTGCTGTGACTTATAATAACTCAGAGTGTTGTTCCTCAGCACGACCCAGCGATCCTGCCAGCCATGGATGTAGTTCGTCCACTGTGGATGCAGAGGCAGAGAGGACAGGGAACAGCGTTAGTCTTCATAGACACTTTTTTTTTTAGTTCTTTTACAACCTCATATAACAAGACTCAACATAAATCAGTCACTACGACTGCAGAAGCAAGCGTTCACATCAGAACGGCCAAGAGGGCAAAGGTCACAGCTGTACACTATGAGAGTTAAGGAAGTTTTCTTCTCTCACTGCATAGCTGAGTTCACCAGATTTAGAAGGTCTAAAATTATATATATATATTTTTTTTTATTTTTTTTTTTATTACTATTTTTAGCATTACTACTCTGACAGGAACGTACATTGTGATGGAATGCGGTGCAACTATTACAGTGGATGTGTAGGAAGGGCAAATTGAATAGATTATTACGTTTACTAACTTAGTAAGGCTTCTTTCAAAGCTTTATTGATAGTTATAAATTTGCCAAGAAAAATACCAATAAGCATGGAACAAGCCATGGTCTTTCCTGATTTTTATTTCTTTCTATGGTGTAAGTCAATGCTGAAAGCATACTCAAAATCCGTAATAATCTCCTTTGAACAGTTGATATTGAGATCTGCTACTGCTATCTGCTACTTCTGCTCTGTAAAGCTTCATAACGGCTCTAATCTGAGGTGCTGTTTGTTAATTGGTGATTTCTGAGGCTGGTAACTCTAAATGAACTCCTTTATTTGGAATTCTCCTCTGCAGCAGAGGTATTTTTTTGGTCTTGCTTGTCTGGGAAGGTTTGCATGAGTTTCGGTTTCATCATGGAGCTTGATGGGTTTTGCAAACGCACTTGACACAATACTGTTCTTGCAAGAACTGTTCCAGAACAGCTGACCTCCGTGTTTTAAAATTACAACGGACTGAATTACCTAATGACATACGTGTTATTTTATAGTTTTAAAACCTCCAGTATTCTTTTTGAATGTAGAAAATAAAATCACTAAAAGAAAACCATTAAATTAGAAGATTTTCAAGAGTTTCTTTTTACTGGCACTGTAGTCTTGGACATGTCATGTTTGATTATTATGATTATTATTATCATTATTACTAACATTAATGAGTTTTATATATTTGTGTACATATCCTTATCTCATCCCAGAACCTTCTCTGACCTGACATACTTTTCTACACTAAGTCCCTGTGTAATGTCTGAAACTGGCAATGAATTAATTCACATTCAGACATTTGGCAGATGCTCTTATCCAGAGCAACTTACAAAAAGTGCTTTGAAGTTTGCATCAGTGGATAGATCCTTACACTGGGTTACTAGGCTCCTAACTGCCATCAGTCAAACACAGTTCATCTTGAGAGAGGAAGGGGATTTTTTTTTTTTTTTTTTTAAGTCCAATAGTTGAAGAAATTATTTCTAAGCGATCCTTTAGAAGATGGATTCTGATTAGACAGTACATATACATATTCTATAACGGCACCTCTAAGAGTTTATCAACTTTGTAATTTGGGGAAGACCCTTTTCTATTCCAGCATGACCGTGTATGACCAAGTGCACAACGCAAGGACTATAAACACATTGTCTGATGAGTTCAGTGTGGAAGAACTTGAATGGCCCCAACACAGAGCCCTGAGACCACAACCCCATCGAGCACCTTTAGGATGAACTGAAACGGAAATTGTGAGCCAGGCCTTCTCGTCCAACATCGGTGCCTGACCTCAAGAATGCTCAATACAGAATGAATGGGCACGAATTCCTAGAGACACTCCAAGAAGAATGGAAGCTGTTATAGCTGCAAAAGGGGGAGTGACCCCATATTTAATTGTGTGTATTTGGTCATATAAGAGACTATATATATATTTATATAGACTATGCTATTTAGACACAATAGTTATAGTTATGGTAGTAAACGTCATGGATTGAACATCGTCTAAAGACTTTCCTGGGACAGAAAAAGTAAAATTACAGCTTTTACAAATATCTCGCTCATACACACACTATTTACGCACACTACTTCGTGACATCATGGATAGATAGATTTATTACACTATGTAATATAAAGACTTTAAACAGTTATTCAGATCACAGCAATGTTAAAACGCGGGGTATTTATTAATTTATGTCAGCTTATACGTAAGCGTTAATAACCAGAACATGACGTCATAATCAGGCGCCGCTCAGACCGTTATTGACGTCTCAGTCAACATTTCCACACAGGTTAGCGTTTAGCCTAGCCGCATCACCGTGACCTATAGTAACCCCGCCGTCTCGCTAGTCCCTTTCAACCCCATTCATTTTAACGCCACTTACTCACTGTGTTTATACTGTTTTATTGCTCCTCCCTACACGTTCCTTTCTCAATATCTAAAGCGTTTAAATCACACTAAGACTGTGACCTATAAAGAATGAGCTAACATTATATTAACATTGACAGCAAGAACAGCTCATTACTCTGGGCTCTGTTAGCACGCTGAGCTAGAACCCGGTTGCCATGGAGATCGGTTAAATTGCGCGTGTACATATATACATGTTCGCGTTTTTAAAACCCATGACGTCACTAAGTAGTTTGCCTAAATAGTGCGCGAGCGCTGGGTAACGACGACGACAGTTAACCGTGCTGTAGAAAATTCTAGAAATATCAGGTTTATTAGTGTACGAAATGTGTATTGATCAGGTGTATTAGTGTACTATATATGCATTTATCCGTGTAGGAAATAATTTGTAAGACATTAGTGGGAGTGAGAAGATTTAAGTGGAGTATTTTCTGACATTATTATTGAGATTTGAGCTCCAGGCTGGCTGTAAACACACGATGTATTTGTGTCGGCTTTACCTTGCTGAGCACGCCGCTGAATTCGGCCACCCCGCCGCCGTGAGGTCCGGGATCCGTCTCCAGATCCTCCTCAGAGCCCGAGGAGTTCCAGCTCTGGTTGTCCGACATCTGCTTGCCGTTGGAGAGCGGACTGGAGCTCATTCGGGCAGCGGAGGGGAGAGAACAGCCGAGGAGAAAGAGGGGAGGGGGGTGAGGGGGTTCGGTCGCCTGTGTGTGTGCGCGGTGATTCGGCCTCGCATGTAAAATAAATCCACCAGGAGCCCTAGAACGTGTTAATTTCATTCGCTAGCTAACCTGGCTAGCCTTCTGAGTGCAGCTCATTTAAAGCAGGAAGCTTTTTAATAAGAAGGAGAGCCCCGACAACAAACCCCACCCACTCCTACTCCCACACACAACACAGCCACACCCACTATCACGCGTCCAAAATAAATACGCCCCGCCCACTGTTCCTCCCCCGTCAACACCTTTCTCTCATCTGGGTCTCGTGTGCGGCTGCCGTTAAACATTGACAGGATTCTCTGTAAAACATTCACCTAAAAACACGCCCCCTCCACAAACACACACACCCACGCTTTATCATCCGCTGCGGTGCTCGATTCTAACCTGATGATTAAATTACACGAACCCACAGTCTGCAGACCGTCTGTTGCCGAATCCTATGCGTAAATGATGTTTTTCGAAGAGAGAAGCGTACAGAACTAAACAAACGCCGCCATCTTGGATGTGACGTAGTGCAGCTGATAGGCGCGCGCGCATGATGCAGGCGCGTGTTAATGTGTCTCAGTGTCTCTCATCACTGGGTTATTAACTAATTATTGATTACCAAACGTTAGTACATGCAGTGACTACAGAATACAGAACTGTTTATATCCTGAAGGGGATATAAGCAGTTACTGTCCATAAGAATTTAGCAGAATATATATCTCTTTATAAATATATCCATATAAACAGAACTCGCTCCTTCAGTGATGCAGTACTTAGATATCTGCATGGAGTTTAACCTGCACCATAAAAGAAACCAAAATGTTCAGTAGAAGGGAGGTTATGAGCAGTTGTATGCCAGATTATAAACCACAAATTGTGATAGTGTACCGCACATACGTCAGACTTTTGCAGTACTTTGGATATCTGCCTGAAGGCTAACCTGCACCATAAGTGAAATTAAAATGTTATGTAAAAGCGGTGTTATGAACAGTTATGTGCCGGATTTAATGATCTACTTTATACTTTTACAGATATTAATTAGAAATAAAAGTGCTGAAGTGATACAAGTGAATTTTAATGCACTGGTTTTAATGCATTTTATCTGCTTTCATAATTTCTCATTAGTGATGCACTCTTCGATTACCGAACAGGGAGTGTATTTGTCTGACGACAATAGAAGTTCAACTTAGCATAAACAAGGTGTAAGATGCTCAACTTTACAAAACTTTATTTCTTTTTATTAATAAGTTAGGCAGAGAGTTCTGCCGTACAGAAAGACAGTCAGACAGACATGTACAGTATGTGGGCATGGGCTAATAATATAACTAAATTAATTTAACACTTAATAAATTATCTAATGCCATAAGAGTCATTTCATAGTTTTGATAAAAGCTAGTATTCTTGTGTCCAAACCTTTGCCAAACTTATACAGTCTTATGCAAAATTTTAGGCATCCTTTGATAAATAACAGATTTTGGTGATTTTTTGAATTGAAAAGATGTTTGAAAAATGGAAGAAATGCACAATATTTTCAGCAAACATTGCTGCATAGTTACTTCTTATGCCATAAGTTGAACAAAAATAAAAAATAAAAACATTATTATGGCACTGTGCAAAAGCTTGGGCACCCTAAGAGTTCCAGAGTCTCGGCTTCTTTTTACAAGGTTTCAGACCTTAATCAGCTTGTTAGAGTTGATGCATGGCAACAGCTGTCATTAGTAAATGCCAATTTCAAAGCTTTACAAATACTTTGACTCTTCAAATCTTGTGCACACACATGCGGACACTCAACAACCATGGGTTTCTCTAAGCAGCCGTTTAAGGCTCTGAAAATGAAAATTATTGATGCCCACAATGCAGGAGAAGGTTACAGGAAGATAGCAAACCGTTGTCAGCTTGTAGTTTCCACAGAGAGAAATATAATTATGAGATGGGAGTTCAGGGGAACTGTGGAGATCAAGATTAGATCTGGAAGGCCAAGAAAACTCTGAGACAGAACTGCTCGTATGCTGGTCAGAAAGACAAATCAAAACCACCATTTGACTGCAAAAAACCTGCAGGAAGATTTAGCAGACTCAGGAGTGGTGGTGCACCTATCCACAAGACCTTCATGGAAGAGTCAGCAGAAGAAACCCTTACCTGCGTCTCCATCATAAAATCTATGCACAAAAAATTGCTGAAAATATTGTGTATTTCCATTTCCAAGAGAGACTGTGTTAACATTTTTTCAATTAAAAATGACCAAACTCTGTTATTTATCAATAATAATAATGATGCATTTTATTTATTTAAGCGCCTGTGGCCTGAGCCCCTGTCAGTCTAAGCATGGAAATATACTTGGTGTTAAACCATATGTTCCCGCAGTAAGCCACTTTGTGAGCGTGTTTGTTCATATACCTCCCTATATTTTGTGTGTGTTACTAGAGGACTCAATTAGACAAATTTGTGTGAAGTAAACAAACATTCAAAGGGCTTAGTTTCCATTTCAACCTTAATGATAGTACTTGTCTCCCCGCCAACTGTTTGGACATGCATATTTGTCAGTGTGCAGTGGTACAGTTACATCATACAGGTGAGGGTCTTCTTTGACGTGCCAGCTGACTACACTGCCCAATACTGTTTACATGTATGTTGCATCTTGCAGGTGCAAATGGGCACGTAACATTTATTTCTGAGGACGTGCACAAGCTACAAACCAAACGAATGCAGGATACGTGTGGGGCAGCCATCATGAAAATCAGAAAATCTCAGGACACTATAAGAAGTCCCCTCAGTCCCCTCCCCACTTTTCCTCAGACATTGTTTGGAAAAGCCTCCGGCTGCCACCACGGGCCCCTGGGCATGTGTCTGATGGCTTTATGAAGCCCTTGGACCTTCAGCAGTCTCAGAAAACCCCAAAATCTCAGGTGCTTCCAGATGTGCCCTAAGGCTTTCTGGGTGAGTTAGAATGCCTAAGGCCTCGGAACGCTTCAGAGGAGTTCTGTAGCCCTTAGAAAGCCTCAAACAAGACAACAGAGCTTTTGTCTTTGGCAAGACCTCATGGACTCAGAAAGAGATCTTCCCCAGAGACTCCAGAAGGACCGTGGCCAAAATCTTTCCAAGGCTCCTGGCAGTCTGAGGCCCTGGGGCACTGGACCCGTTGGCAATGTCCATAATCCAACCCTGATTGTTGTGCTGAATGTTTACTTTTAGTGAAGGAAAACTGTATATGCTTCAACATATGAATACGTAGACATTGTATACTACAGTGTGTGTGTGTGTTCAAGTTTGTGGCAAGAGTTCAAGAAAGAATCTCATATGGGTATGACGCTCAGGCGTCTATAGACCTTTATACATACAAGCCAGGTACTCCACACAGACAGTTTATGTCATTTATGTCACCTACTATAGGGAAACGTAATATACAAACTACATACCGTTTTGTTTTAGGTATTACAATACACCTTTCATATTTCGAGAAGTTTGTTTTTAACGTGACAAAATAGTTCATGTTTTGTATCACAGTAAATTCATGTTGGTTTAATTTTTTGTGGGTGGAAAGTTCAAGAGCAAAAAAAAAAAAGCTGTGTTGTCTCATTAATAAATACAAAGCTGTACAATGGGGTAATAGGATGTTAATAAGATTCATGTATATATACTGTATATACCAGACACATTGCATATGGCACCAAAACACAACATAAGGCTGTCAAACAGCTGATACTAATTAAATCAGTCTTTATCTAGTCATATTTTTTGTCTTAAGGTCTATTAACAATTAAATCGAACTAAATGAAAGAACATCTCCGATACTGTATAATTCTGTCTGCTCTCAAGAAGCCAATCTTTAGGTCACATACGAGACTCAAGTTAAACAAAGTAATATGTTCTGCTGTAGCTTTCCGGTGGTCTTAGTGATTAAAGGTCTTACAGCTCACCACATGTCAAATATCATCTGAACCTGAAAGCAGATGCTGCGCTTTTAGAAATCCAGCTTCAAACGAATAAATATATAAAATCAGGTTTAAGCTGTCGCTCTAATCTGCTGTGCTGGCTTGTGGCTTCATACATCAAGTATTAATGGAAACAGATTTTTGTCTCTTCACACCACAAAACCACACTGTTTTTTTTTTCTTTTCTTCTTTCTTGTCATAGATGCTGTCAAACACAAAGAAAAAAAAATCAGCAGCTTGAGAGCTCTTTCCGTTCACGTGTCATCATGGTACACAAGAGACCAGTGGTGGAAATAACCTGGAGAATGGATGAATGAACAAACAACACAGGATAAACAACGAGCTGATTGGTTGGAAGGATGGATTGTACGTATATTATAATAAATATAATATATGAGAGGGGAAGACAGATAAATAAGGGAATTGTTAAATGCTGTATGTTTGTGTGTGTGTAGATAGAATATAAATAGATAGATAAAAAGATGAGCAGATGGATAGTTAGTGTATGTTTTGTAGTAATTGCTCTGATGAATGGATTAGTGAAGAAGTGAATGGCAAGGAAGAATGGGAGAATACCTAGGTAAATGGATGGGTGGATGGATTGAAAAGTAGTTAGTGTATGTTTAGGGGTAAATGAAAACCTAAGTAGATGCTTAGATGATGGACGGCTGAAGAAATGGTTGAATGGATGACTAGGAGAAATGGGTGAGTAATACATAAGTACAGAAAGTGGGTGGGTGGCTGGATGTATGTACAGTATGTATGGATGAATGGATGGATTGAAATGTAGTTAGTTTATGTTCAGTGGAAAATTTTATACAAACAGTAGAATGGATGGGTAGGAAGAAAGGTAGAATACCGCTATAAATGGTGAATGCATGGATGGATGATTGAAAGATAGTTCTTGTATGTGCAGTGGATAAATTAATACAGAAGCAGATTCTTGGATGAATGAATGGATGAGGAAATGGTTGAATGGATAACTAGGGGGAATTGGTAAATACATATGTACAGTCAATAGATGGATGGCTGGTTGGATGGATGGATAAAATGGTTGAATGGATATAAAATACATAGGTGGTATGAATGGATGAATGGATTGATGCATGAGCATTGAGTTCAACTGATGAATGGATGGATGGAAATGTAGTATGCATGTGGTTGGGTTCATAATACATGAACGCATGCTTGGATGAATGGTTGATGGATGAATAAACAAAGCAGTGAGTGGAAGGAATTGGAGACTACTACATGCGTCAGTGCATAAATGGATGTAGAGATATTAATGAATGGATGGGTAACTTAATCAATTTATTAATTTAGATTAATCAAATTATGGATTTCTTGTAGATGATGGATGAATGAATGAGTAAATTGATACCTGAGTGAAATGATGAATGGATTAATTGATAGTAATCAGCAAATAATTTGTTTGATTTGAATTCGAAATAACAATACTGTGAGATTGAGTTCTATAAACAAGGTTGCCAGATTATTATAAATTAGCCAATTTAACACTAGTATAAAAACACTCCGTAGAAAAAGCTCTAACTGCAGCTTATTAACCAAATTCCATTTTCCGGTCCAGTGTGGGTAAATTTTGAATAATTAGGTGGCAAATCTGTCAGAGTTGCACACATAGCTACTGTATTTGCAGACAGAGACATAAATAATCCTCAGTTCATTTTTCCCAACCACTTATGTTCAAATTTACACCTAAAAAGTCTTATTTTTGTCTCACACACACACAACCATAGTGAAGTGTATATTCAGGAAAACGTCACTTGTGGCTAGCAGATATGAAGTTTCATTTATCAGGTCTGCTGCTCAACTAAGTCAGGAGCATAGCAACCTTCTTGACAACACACAGCAGGATTACACAAAACACACACAGTGTAGCGTGAGTCAACCCCTGAGCGTTACTCAAGAATCCCGAGTCGACCACGTTTCTACTTTGACAAACCGCACAGGGTAAATCCTACAGTACACTTGTCTCTATGAAGCTTAGAGAATGTCGTGCGTGTTTAGTATTTAGTTTAGTCATATCTCTATGATCGGACCCCCCCCCCCCTCTACTTTTCTTTTTTCAACAATGTGTGTCTGACTCAACTCACATTGTTAGACCCAATTATGTGGCTATTTCTGACACATGCACCAGAAATGACAGGAAGTCCACACATGGGACAAAGTTTCAACATTGCTAACGTTGCACAAGTTACACCAGCTGTGACATCACTGTAGGTAATTACACCAGTAAAGTCCGATATCAGTTAGTGATCTGGGCTGATTTATTGTCATTTATCTGAAAAAGTTGCGAAGTTGTAATTGCGTAAGTATTCACCACAGTTGCTGCAAAACCGCTGCCTGAACACGGGTGTGTCATGCTTACCGTGTCGAATGTTCAGATTGCTAATGACGAATAAGATGTCATTAGCATACTTTGTTGATAGAATTGCTCTATTTTGCCCTGAAGTGAAAGAACAGCACTAAAGCATGCTCTTTTCTGATGAGCCTTAACATTTAATTACAGCCCCAAAGGACAATTTCAATTTCTCCAAACATTGAGGGAATTAACAGTTAATCACTTAGATTTTATACAGGATATGGTATATACACTATACATACTGTATACAATATATGTATGCACTATACTGTATATCTAACTCCATGATCCTGATTATTATTTCTCTCTACATCGTAAAACAATACTGAAGGCGTTTCTCCAAAATCCACAATAATCTCCATTGAACAGTTGATATTGAGATGTATATCTGCTACTTCTGCTCTGTAAAGCTTCATAACGGCTCTAATCTGAGGTGCTGGTTATTAATTGGTGATTTCTGAGGCTGGTGACTCTAAATGAACTTGTTTGAACTTGTTTTGGTCTTGCTTTCCTGGGAAGGTCTTCATGAGAGACAGTTTCATCATGGTGCTTGATGGGTTCGGCAAATGCACTCAACACAATACTGGTCTTGCAAGAACTGTTCCAGAACAACTGAATTTTGTGTATTGAAATAGCAACTGATACTGATATACACGCAGTATAAGAGGAAGAAGGACATATTAAAATTACTTTCATGGCTAAATCAGGAAACCGCCGGAAGCTTTGCGATGTCCTTTAGCAGGAAAAATGGCATGCACGCTTCCATTCGCTTTCCGATCTTTAGTGTCTCAAAACACAGTTTTATGTTTTTATTGCATCACACACTATCACATGAGCAAAAGACATGAGCGTGTGACGTGTGAGACATGCCGTTCTCACAGTGCTCAACAGAACAGCATTTGGCACTACAGTACTTTCATTTATAGAGAAATGCATTTTTGCTTCCTCCTTCTCTTCCTCCACTCCTCCTGACATGTGTCATCTCCTGCCTCTAAACCCTTATACGCCTTGCACTGTGGCCATGTCATGGGTTTGGCCCTCAAGACATCGCCTGTGTCGTCACAAGATCCGTAAAAGAGACCACAAGACCTCCATTAGCCCGGAGGACTGACTCACTTTCCACTAATGCTCCAGATTAGAGAAATCCTGGCCTTTGAAGCTAATGCTCATGCATTAGTGTCAGCACGTTTCTCTTATCTGAGAGGCCCTGCCACACAAATAAACACTTACAGAGATGACGAGCCAAAGGAGCCCTGTAGTAATAATGTACAATATTTTTTACCTAATTTGGTAGTATTTCCTGATTAAACACTAAATCTTGCTACAGTACCTAGCTAGCTTTTGTAATATGTTAGCATCACAGAGTTAATCTAATACTTCCCTTACAAAAAATAACTGCAGTTTTCAAGTGTCAAAACTGCAGTTTTCTACATATGCAGTACATATGCAGGAAACGCAGTAATTTGGAAACGAATTTACTGCATTTTTTCTTAATACTGCAGTAATACTGCAATAACTACTGCAGTAATACTGCAATAATACTGCAGTAATACTGCAATTATCCGGCAATATAATGCAGTAATACTGCGATACTACAGTTAATATTAAACAGCTACTGCAGTTAAAATAGTAGTTGTACTGCAAATAAAATGTACGGATATATGCAATTTGAATAAAGCTGAAAATTACTTACAGTATTGTGTGATGTAGTGTAATACAACTACATTACAACAACATTATTGCAATTCATTTTATTATTTAATTTTAAAAAATCAATAAAGCAACACACTTAAAACATTAAAAACAACCAAAAACAGACCATGAAAGCACTTTAACATTTAACACACAATATTACTGTTCAACAGTGCTGCTGCTAGGTGACACTGCTGTCAATCAGTGTATGACTGGTCAAGTATGTGAATATATTACAAGGCTTGAGGTGTGTAGCTGGAAGCCTGGAGAGGTTTGACGCCCCTTCGTTCTTCAACTTTGTTTGAATAAACCGTTTCACCTTCCCTTCCTTCACTTTAAAGGCATTCTTGAAAAGCAAACAGCAAGACAAATATTCATTATGAGGTGTGTAAAAAAAACACATTTGAATAATTAAAATGAAATCATTCCATATACACTCAACATTACATGTTTTACTGAGAAACGATCTATTTCTGTCATTATGTCCTAAACTATTGCTAAATAATGTCTCGAGTTTGCTGTTTTTGATAGCATCCCTGTTAATTAATTAAGATTTCAGAATGTAATGTGAATGTGATGACTCTGGCATTGGTTTAGAGATTCAGACTTATAATCACTCTGGCTGATTATATATGGAATGACCAAATATTATTAAAATATTAACTCAATTTACTCACCTCTAACAGCTGCTGTTTTTTGGGCTGGAAGTTTCCCCTTAGTGCCATGTGCGGAGTTTGAGGCTTTGCAGATTCTATTAACAAAAGAAAACAAATAAAGCAAATGCTTATCAAGAAGAAAACTCAGAGAAGTGTTTTGTTGTCCGAATGAGCACCATTGGATTCATAAAAAGAAAGTGGACCATTGGTAGACTGTGTGAGATTTTAGATAATCCTGTAATATTTTATCAGGTAAAATCCAACCACACCTTTGTTCCACAGAGTGATGTCCACCTCTTGACGTCTTTCTGAAACATGAAGACAAACAAGTTTAAGACTGACTAAGCAAAAATATAAATGTGTTCTGAGAACCCCACACCCCACAAAAAAATCTTATTATGCACCCAGCCAAATCTGAATGATTAAAAAAAAAGATCACAAATTTAAAAATTTGTTTTTAGTAAAGGATAATAAAGGGATGAGAAAAACTATGTTTCCTACAAGGAGTGAAGTCTGCCCAGGGTCTAATGCTGACCTCTTGGCCTTCTCCCTCTTCCCCTTTCCCAGAGTCTGCTCTGAGGTGATAAGAGGAAGACTGGATCTTCCTCTTCCTCCTCTCGATCTTCTCTCTCGTGTAAGGGCTGATGGACGACTACAGAAACAAACACAGGACGTTTACAGCCGAATAATTTTTACTCACATCGTGTAGTGTTACACATTAAGAAATCAACTTGCACTTATATGGTCTATAGTTAAACTGAGCTATACATTTACAACTGAATCCAATGCTAGCAGTGGGCTACCTCAGGTTAACCTAGCTAGCATGCTAACAGTTTAGGGGTTAACATTAGAAAACACGCACACATTTAGGACAATGCCATTAACACCGTATAGCGATAGAATACAATAACTAGTTAAATAACTTTATATATTGTAAAATAATAAAACTTCACTTAAGGTCCCACTCACCACATCACTGAATGATGTGACAGGGCCATCGCTCAGGTTCGGCTGTGTTCCTCCTCCACAAGACGACACGCCCCCTTTCTAGATTCTTCCAACTCGGCAAGTTTTCTTGGCTGAACTTTGAAATTGTCATCTTGATTTAATTCTGATATGTCGCGAATGTGTACCGTTTTATCAATAATAAAGTCTATAAGATAGTTATAGTACTCCATCCTGTCTGAGTTTCTCAATAACGACATACACAAACCTTTAGTGTCTCTTTCTCGGCGTTTATGAGTTGTCGTTTCGGTCAGCGCGCGCATCTCTAAATGAACGAGAACCGTACCGCGCATGCGCGGGCTATGGGACTGCATCGCGCGCTCTATGGTTCAAACTCTGTCTGAGGATTAGATGTGATCTTGTAGTGTTATTGGCTGGTGAGGACAAATCGTACAGTGGTGCATATTTAAGCACGTCTCAGTTTTACAATGGAAGAGTATAAGAGGAAGACGTTATTGTTTTCCTTGCACACACGCTATTTGCTTCTACTTGCTCCCAACTAGTTTCTGTTTGCCTGTGCCTGAAAATAAGATGACCCTGGCATTCAGAAGTCAGAATCACAAACTACAATTGAGACACACATCACTTCACTGAATTAATTTAGTAGGATCCTATATTTCTTGAACTAAACTATAAACACAACAACAACAATAATAATAGAATAACCTAGTTAAGGACTGCAGGATTCAGTGCAGAATTAACTGTTCAATAACTACAAAGTTACAGAATAATATTTTAATACAACTACATTCCAACTGCATTTAACTGAAATAGTACTGAATAAATAGTATTTCATTGTACTTTACAAAACTGCAGTATAACTGCAGTTTTTATCCCAGAAGCTGCAGGAGCTGAAGTTATTATTATTATTATTATTATTATTATTATTATTATTATTATTATTATTATTATTTTATTTTTAATTTTTTTTACAATGGACAACGTTACAGAATCATATTTCAATACAACTGCACTGTACTGCTCTCTAACTGCACTGTACTGCATTGTACTTCACAAAAACTGTAGTAAAACTGCAATAAATAAAAAAAATAAATAAAAACTGCAATAGTAAAACTGCAGTTTTCCCCCAGAAACTGCAGTTATTTTTTGTAAGGGTTGCTAGCATAGTTTGAGAATGACTTTACTTACACAATCATGCTAGTCTGATTGCTAGCAAGGGGAGTGGTGGCTCAGGAGGCTAACGCTCCTGGTTGAGGATCTGGGTTTGAGCCCCGCTGTTGGTGGCTAGACGTTAAAGGACACAGTGTTATAGAGTAGATGACATGAGCTACCCTGCTAGAGAGTTTGGAGAGTCAAAAAAAAATTAGCTAAACAAATCATTTAGGCCTATTAGCAGCTCTAATTCATAATATCATTCTGTAACTTGGCTTAGTGTTTCATATTTTAACACGTACTGTGTCGCTATTTTTACTGAGGTGCCAATAGACCTGTATTGATAATTAACCAAATGTGTTTGTATGATTTTTTTCAAGCTGGCTTACTAGATTGCCTCCTTGGACTGTATAGCCATGTAGCTTAAGAGGTTACTGTTATCCTTCAGGCTGAATAATCAACATAAATATACATGAAATATACATTCAGCAAACAGCGAGCCATTGTTCTGATCACTGTACTGCTGTAGCCAAGAGGTGAGTGAAGCCATTGTGTGCATCAGAGCAACGAGTTCAAGACTAACACCATGATCAAAGTTAGACAAAACAAGAACAGGGAGAAAAAAAAAATCATGTTTCACCTTAATGTGTTCAGAAAGTCAAGTTTGATACCATGGACACCGTTCCTAACACGTAGCTACAAAGGGGATTTGTGGGTAAGAATCAAATGTCACCAGGCCAAAAGTCACCTGTATGCTTTGATAGAAAATCTGCTATAATAGAGCAGAGCTGATTCCTGAATTCTAACACAATCCCGCATTTTCCAGGCATCATTTCAATGACATTTAATTCCTGTAAAGAGAAAGATAATGATTCTGCTTGTCCAGAACAGATAGTTTGCCTTGTATACAGTACGTGTGATAAGAGACTGACTGTATGCTTTTTCAAGACCATATTCAGTCATGCTTCCAGGACAGTTCCCAGATTAGCTTTCATCAGTTTATATAGTTCTAGTTTTTTTTTTCTTTCTTAGATATTTTTGGGTTCTTCTGGAGGTCTTTTTTTATTTTTAGCTGTTAATTTTTTTATTTGGACATTGGGAACTCTGATCATTTTGGGTTTTCTTTTCCCATGGAAAGTGGACATTCTGGACAGTCTGAAGGTTCTTTAATTTGTTATGACACTTTTCAATCTTCCATCTCAGGATACTTGGGAATTAGAATATTTCTTTTTTTTCCCCCTGGAATATTTTGGAACTCTGATTCTTTGGATTGTTAGGGTCTTTTTCCAGCCCAGTTGGGAGTTCTGGTTCCATTTGAGGATTTAGATTTGTTTTTGTTTTTTTAGAATTTTTCCCTCTATGTTTGAAAATTCTTATCATTCTTAATTCTTAATATCATTATTGTTTGAATGTTTTAGCTGTTTTTTCCCAATATATTTGGGAAACCATATAAAAGAATTACACTTTCCCAGAATAAGCAGGTACACTAGGTCTTCTGGAGGTTCTTGAGCTTCTTTGGTTCTTTGATTCTTTTTTCAGTACAGGACAATAGGGCTTTTCTTTTCTTTTTTCCACACCAGAATATTTGGGGACTCTGGTTGCTCTGTAAAGAATTAGATTTTTTTCCAGGATATATGAAAACTTTTTTTGTATATTCTTGAGTTTCTTTGAATTTTTAGATAGCTTGTTTTGGACACTGTTTTTTTTTTTTTTTTTTTTTTCAAATCAATTATTAGAAATTGTAGTCTTTTTTCCCCCAGGATATTTAAGGGTTCAGTTTCATTTAAAAGTCCGTTTATTTATTGTTCCAGATCCCCCCATAGGAAACTTGGGAACTCTGATTCTTTTGGATGTCATTTGAGAATTTTAAGTGCCTTTGTAAGTTGTTTCTATTAAAATAAAATCGTATTAGGACAAGTACATGAATACGGTAGAAACCAATCAGACTTGAGAAATCAGCAGTATGGTGTAACAAGCTATACAGTAGACAATGACAAGCAAAGAAAATTAAAACATTACTTTTATTAATCTACAGAATCCTGACTCAATTCTTGTACGGACGTGAGTGAAGTAAGTATTTCGAGTCCTTCCTATCATATAAAGCATGAAGGATTAGCGGTCATGAGCAGAGCGTCACTATCTCAGGTGAAGCAGATTAGCGTTAAGGTTAAATCTGTCTAAATCCATGGCATTGCGACAGTGAAAGAGTTGGAGACTGGCTCGGGTTCTCACGTACCTGCTCTGTGGTAATATACAGTATCTCAGATAGCACGCTACACAATAACGTACACAAGTAAGCATAACCAACACGATCAGATAGCAAACAATACAACCGGATAATGTTGCCATAGAGACAGTGAAAGGTAACAAACTTTCTTGAAATGTAGAGGTTTGATAAGACACACAATGAGGAGGTGCTGCATTTTTCATCTTCTTTGCACATATTTAAGATTATTAGATAATTTACCTTACAGATGGCCGAATGTATATGTGAAAGGTTTATCTACTGAAACGTGCGTTAAGCATGATTTCAACCAGACATTGTGTGTGTGTGTGTGTGTTTGATTTGGGGAGCTGGGGAGCTGTGCCATGAGGACAAGCAATGTTTCATATTTGTTTTATGGAATTTCCAATAACTTTATTATTAATCTATCTATTATTATTATTATTATATAATTATTATTATTATTAATATAATTATAAATAACATTATTAATAAATCTAAATAATCCTACTGTATCCCTGCACCTAAATCTACCCCAAGCTTAACCTCTGTGCCAAAAAAGAAACCTTTCAGCTTTTTTTTTCTCCCCCTACTAGGTCATAAAAAATATTACCACAAAATGCCTGCATACACACATGCTTATGTTTATAGAAACACTATTTTGCAAATGTATCATATTGACATATTGGTTGTCAATGCCAATGCTACGTGCACATACTGTATTCTCATGTATGACTGCATTCCTTTAGACACGCGGGTGTATTCCCACATCGCTTTCCGTGTTAAGTGAGTCATTCTCCATCCAAGTAAGTCGTAAGGAATTTTTTACTCCACCCTAAACATTCCCTCATGCTGGAGTATCACATCTAGTTTGTGTGTGTGTGTGTATGTATGTATGTATGTATGTATATATACAATTCTGCCCCCTACTGGAAAACTGAGGCAGAACTCCCCCCAAGCCCTGTACCCCCTCCCATCTCACCCCGTCACCCACCCCAGACAATCTGAATGCCTCGGCATACCAAGACATCTTGGACAATGCTATACTTCTATGCAACTTTATAGTAACAGTTTGGGGAAGACCGTTTTCTATTCCAACATGACTGTATCCCAGTGCACAAAGCACGGACTATAAAGATATGGTTCGATGAGTTCAGTATGGAAGAACTTGACTGAACCTAGCACAGAGCCCTGACCTCAACCCCATCGAGCACCTTTGGGATGAACTGGAACAGGAATTGTGAGCCAGGTATTCTCGTCCAACATCAGTGCCTGACCTCATAAACGCTCTACATAATGAATGGGCACGAATTCCCACAGAAACACTCAAAATCTTGGGATGTCCTTCCAAGAAGAGTGGAAGCTGTTATAGCTGCAAAACCAATTGGGAGACCGTCTCCATATTGAAGTATATGTGTTTGGATGCAATGTCATCGCAGATTTGGGGAAGTACTTTTGCTCATATAATGTATGTGTGTATGTGTGTGTTTGGCACAGCCAGGTGTAAGGGATGTTGAATATTGACATCACTAAAGCCAGTGCAATGTCTTAGGCCCAGTGTTTAAGCTTTAAAATCCGTGCATGAATTTGAACAGAGGCTTTGGCACAAAGCAAAGAATTTTGAACCATGAATCCTTAAAAAATACACAACGTGAGGATCTGCCCTGCTCTAGGATAACAGAAAATCAGCACTAAGATCAGTCAAAGAAGGTCTAGGTGGATTTTAGCTGTTTTGGCTTGCATGGGTATGTGTGTGTGTGTGTGTGTGTGTGTGTGTGTGTGTGTGTGTGTGTGTGTGTGTGTGTGTGTGTGTGTGTGTGTGTGTGTGTGTGTGTGTTTGATTTCAATTTCTCTTCTCTTCGCCTTTGCTTTGAGCCTTGCAAAACCTCCTGCCCTGGGTATTGGCACACTGCAATGGGAACATTTACTAAAATGAAAACTCAGCCTGACCCCCAACTCAGACTGTCTAAAACATTACTCATAGAGTTTCAGAGAGACTGAGGGAGCGAGCATCAGCATGTGTGTGAGTATCTGTGCTTCTTCTTCTTTTTTTTTTTTTTACATCTGTGGTTTGTTTAAACAGTCTACTCCACTACTAATGTGACACTCATACTACAAAATGCCATAAGAGGACAGTGTATATATTATACAGAATAATCACATGATGTAAGTGCAAACATATTCGAGTGTAACATTTTCCTTAAACTTCCCAAACGACTCACTGACTAGTTGGTTAGTTCCGTCTATATGTGAAAACATGTGTAAGTGTGTGTATGTGCATGGTGCCCTATGATGGATTGGCATCTTATCCAGGGCGTATTCCCCTTCTCATACCCAGCGATAACCCCCCACCCCCCGGGAAGGTACGGCCCTGTCCAGAAAAAACGCTTACTAATCAATGAATGAAATAATACACCTTTAATATTTTTCTTTGCCAAAATAATGACCAAAAGACTCGATCAGAGCACAAACCCAGTGCCCAAAGTTTTTTTCTGACCAGAGTGTCGCCTTGCAAGGTTATAAAGTTAAAGGATGCGGTTATTTCTCAGCAGCTGTTCCTCTCATAGCTCATATACACTCAGCCTCGAGCTCAGCATTTCCCCTTTTCCTGTTAGATAACAGTCAGCAATACAGAGAGGGGAGAAGAGGAGGCTTCATATCCTCTCTGGGTGCTGTAATCAGTAACACTGACAAACACACACACACACACACACACACACACACACACACACACACACACACACACACGGTCATTTTGGTGTGCATGTGTGTGTGTTTTATTAGCAACCTTCAGGAGTTTGGCAGGCTGCTGTAGAAAGCCAGAGCAGCAGGAATGTAATGAGAGCCAAGGTTCTGCTGAGCTGGGACCCGTGACTTGGCTGAAACAAACCCGAATACACTGAATACTGATTTAAACACACCTAAGATACACACAGGAACTAACTACTTGTAATATGGAATAATTATAAAATTGAAACGAAATTGAAACCTGAGATTATGAAGCCTATATAGGAGTCATCCAAAATATTACTCAAGATAAAAAAGTATTCTGTGAAAAGACTACTCAAGTACTGACTAACTGTTTTATTATAATGTCCAATTTATTTGTTTAGAAGTTATGTAAGCAGTCAGACAAAATCATAAAAAATTTTACAAATTGTGACATTTTCAAATAATAAAATAACGAAATAAATGTAATAAAATAAATGAATAAAACTAAATATCTTTACAAAATAACAAATTAAGGAATAAGAAACACAAATTTCCTAATCTCCCTTTTTTCACAATATAAAGCTTTTGAAATAAATCCCTACTGTAGGTAACATGTGTATGTTTGTACAGTGTAACTATTTCCTATGTAAGATAAACTGTATATTCAGTTGCCCTGCAAATGACTCAGCAGAAAGTAACATTAGAACATACAGTATGTACAAGAGTCTCAATTTACCATAAACTGTGTCCAGCAGAACAAATGTAAGAAAATTATATATATTTTAGCCTCTAGTTTATTTGCTAATTATATATGTTAAGATTGCAACATTAAATAAAATCGCTAAACTAACCGCAACATGTTTTCTTCACTGTCTACCACTGATGAAGACCCCCCCCCTCTGTGTGGTCATGTGACTCCATGCGGTTATTGTTACTGCAGCTGATTGGTCAAAAGGAGTCATGTGATTATTGTTGCTACGTCTGATTGGTGAAACACAGTCATGTGGTAGATCCACCGGCTGATTTTCTCTGGCAAACACAAAGAACATATAAAGTGTCAAATAAATGGTTAGAAAAGTAACGAGTCGAGTGTAGCCAAATGTAGTGGAGTAAGAGTCGCGTTCTTTCTTCACAAATCTACTCAAGTAAAAGTAAAAAGTCTGGTGCGATAAAACTACTCATAGAAGTACATTTTTTTTCCAGAAAGTTACTTAAGTAAATGTAACGGAGTAAATGTAACAGAGTAAATGTAACTCGTTACTATCCACCTCTGGAGTCCAAATAAACAAAAAAAAGACTATGATTATGATTATCTACTGTATCTATCTAATTATTGATTTCAGTCATTCATACAGTGTGACAAATATGCAAATAAATAAAATTTCACAAAGGGGAAAATACTTTTTTTTCCCTACACTGTGTATTTTACATTTGTAAATTTTAATATTACACAAAGATTACCCAAGAAAATACAAAATGCTGTTTTTATTTGATGATTTCATTTATTAGGGAAAAAGTTCTACTAAACTACCCGACCCTATGTGAAAAGTAATTGCACCCAGAACTTTAGCTAAATCATGAATGAACTTTGATTTTTGGAATTAAATTGCAGGTGCCACACCCAGGCCTGAATACCATCAGACCTGTTGAAGCAATAAATCTCTTAACTAGAACCTGTCTGACAAAGTGAAGCATTTGTCATACCTGTTCACAGTGCTGTATACTGTATACAGTTTACAGAGGGGCCAAAAAAATATTCACACTTCAACAGTTGTTATCTATGCTGTTTTTTACTGTAGTATTATGTTTCCTCTAAATATGTCAATAGTCACGTCATCACTGATGCTATCATTCGGCCATGATTTTTTTGTGCATATAGTTTTTATTTAGAAGTGAGTATACATTTATGGGCCTCTCTTTATATATATTCAAAGGAAAAATCAGAAAAGACCATGAAATGAGAAGGCGTGTCCAAACTTTTGACTGGTACTTTGTATACACACCTATGTTCCTGCTACCCTTTTATATACTGTATCTGTATGTTAATTGACCCTTTTCATGTCCCACTTTAATGACCGTTTTCCATACTTGGTCTTGTGTCTGTTAACCCATTCTCTGCACTCTCTGTTGAGTGAATATTATTGTCATTTTAAATCTAAAGGCTCGCTTGCTGAATACAATGACGATACTCTGTTTGCTGACTCGTCATAGTTTGTATATTAATTGACCCTTTTTGCATTCCACTTTCCACATTTAATTCTATTCTTATTATCTCACTCTCTGTCGATTAGTTTACATTAAGCTTAATAAACTGATTATATTAAATCCAGAGAATGGTTTACCGATTCTGATTCTGTCCCTCATCCTCCATATACTCTTTATGCTAACTGACCCTCTTCGTGTTCCACTTTCCCTATTTGGCCCTGTCCTAATGAACATCCTCACGTTGCTCGTGTTACACTTATTATTTTCTCTGACTCCTCATATTCTGTATGTTAGTTCACCCTTTTCTCTCTTCCACATTCCATATTTGGTCTTGCCCATATCAAAAAGAGTCATGAGAACATTGGTTCCTAATAAATCTGTAGATTGGCTTGCTGATTCAGATTCTGTCCATGTCCATATGCGGACTTGTTCTCATGAACCTACTCTTTGCTGAGTGGTTATTCTTCTTACATTGTGTTCAAATGAGTCTGTTGAATTTCTTGCTAATATGTTACAGATTATTGTGATTAATTTAGAGTGACTCTCTCTCTCTGCTGGCTATTCATACAGCTGTACGCTGTTTGACCCTTTTTGTGTTCCACCCATATTTGGTCACAATGGTCATATTCTTCTTGTTATCAGTAGAAGGTATGCAAAACCTTTGAAATAAAATCTGGAGCAATCTGGTTAAAAAATAAAAGCATTAAAGTAAGAATTAGGACGTCTGGCCAGTCGTCGTCTGCAAAGTTTACGGAAATGAGCTCGCCATAAAGCCGGATGAGATTATGCCTTACAGCCCAGGGGTGAGGAAAGGAAATTTAACCTGAACCTGAATTAAAATTGATCTCTTCAAATCTAGTTATTATATGAACGTTCACATTTTTATAACAGTGTGACCAATCTGAGGGACCACGATCTGAAGAAATAAATGAATTACAATATGTATTACTGTTTTTAATTTCACTGTTTTACTGTTTCTTTCTGCCACTTTCCTCACACACACACACACACACACACACACACACACACACACACACACACACACACACACACACACACACACACACACACACACTTTCACTACAGCAGCTTTGTTTTTCTCTTTTCTCTATGTTTTCTCTATGTTCCATCAGTAGAGGGCAGTAAACTCCTTACACTATTAATCTAATTATTGTAATCAATGATTAGATTAGATTAGATTTTATTGTCATTGTGCAAAGTACATATACAGAGCCAATGAAATGCAATCTAACCAAAAGTGCATAAGTGGCATATTTACAATAAATAATGTGGTAGAGAAATTGAAGGTGCACTAGGTAATAAAGAGATGTAAATAAAAATAATATACAGTATATGCAGCACGGTGGCTTGCACCTCCAGGTCTTGGGTTTGATTCCACCAACGGGTCTGTGTGCATGGTGTTACTGTTACCACCCTTAGATTGACCAGTCATCCTTAACGTCACATCTTATACTGTAAAAATAATTTTATAAACTTATACAATTTATCTAAAATTAAATGTATTCTTTAACCATTTCTAGATGCATTTCATTATTCAGTTACTTCTCAATCACTCTATCACTGTGTTAAATCCGCTGGCATGCATTGCCTCATCTACCACACTAGCAAGTGTCAAGTCTAGTGGTTTGTCTCTTGTGTGTGTGTCCACCATTAAACTAACTTAGGGGTATGGCTTGTTTGGCATTGTTTAAAAACTGTCTAAAAACAAATTAAATCTATGTGAAAATTAGTTGTTTGTTCTACGTCACATTGTAGGATTCTTACAAGCTTCTTTGGCAGATAAGATTAGTAAAGCAATTTACCAAAAGTCTATGTTACTTCTTTCCAAGAATTATTTTTCTTCATAATGTAAACAGAAACTAATTAGGAATTGTTGGTCCAGACAAGCCACGGGATCGGGCCAAGAAATTATTTAGGCCAATTGATTGGATTTGAGGCGACACGATGGTGTACTGGTGTAGTGATTAGCACTGTCGCCTCACACCTCCAGGGTTCATGTTCGATTCCTGTCTCTGTGTGCATGGAGTTTGCATGTTCTCCCCGTGCTTGGTGGGTTTCCTCTGTGTACTCCGATTTCCTCCCACAGTCCAAAGACATGTAGGTTAGGTTAATTGGCGTTCCCAAAATTGACCATAGTGTGTGAATGAGTGTGTAAGTGTGTGTGTGTGCCCTGCTATGGATTGGCACCCAGTCCAGGGTGTACCCTGCCTCGTACCCCAAGTCTCCTGGGATAGGCTCCTGGCCCGCCGCGACCCTGAATACAGGATTAAGCGGTATAGATGATGAGTGAGTGAGTGATTGGATTTGTCCCCCTACCAGAAGTTGGCCAAATACACAAATCATGTAAAAGTAGAGAAACCTGAGGTAAAATATTACTCAAGTAAAAGTACAAGTCCTCCCTTTACATTTGTAGTTGAGTAAAAGTTCAGAAGCACTTACCTTTAAATGTATCTGAGAATCCTACCCAGGATCGTATTTTGTAATAGCTTACAGAAGCCTTTAAGTCAATTATAGTCAAATTCAAACACCTGAATTCTTTTCATGCAAACAAAAAATCATGCAATTTCGAATAATAGCTATTTAATTTGTAATATTACCTCTGTTTAAAGGACGTAGTGGAGTAAAAAAATAAAATAAAATCCACTAATAAAACTACTCAAGTAAAGCACAGAAATACAGTGAAAACTCTACTTAAGTACAGTAACAAAGTCAATATACTTAGGCACCCTTCACCTCTGAACTTCACCACATCATAATGTGCCTATATTTCAGCAATTCCCAATTCAAATGTCAGGTTCGAGTTGTTGCTGATGCGTGGCTCATGCTGTTGGAGACGCACACAGGAAATGAACAGTCGCCTGTCCTTTGCTAGTCGCCAGTGCAGTTTTAAAATGTGTAAGAGAACAAATACTGCTTGCCTCGAATAGCAGCGTTGCCTTTACATTTTGCACATTTGTCAGTTTCCTGCTTGTTGTTAACGTTAAACCGCTTCTAAATTTAGACGTGATAGAGTAATCCCTGCCGTGTGATTCAGCCCGGGCCTGATCAGCTCCTTTTCTCCTCTATAAAGCAGCGTGTTGAGCAAGCACAAATGCTTCACCACGCTCCTGAAAAGGTCATTTGAAACAGCAGTTACAGCCTGTAACCCAAATTACCGCGCGCGTACTGTACTGTAAATCTATGAAATTGCGGCACGATGACGAACCAAGCAAAGCGTTTGTGAGTTGAGCGGGCCGGGAGCTGCGGGGATCGATTCATTCAGGAGCCGCGAGAGAAAAGACATGATTGATTGTGGAGCAGCAGGAACCGTTCAGGCTCGGGCCTGCCTGTCATCCGGAGAGAAAAAGGTGTGATGACCGATTACGCTCTCTCACACACTGTCTGCAGCGTAGCAGCTCAGGGAACAGGAAAAGTGTGTGTTTGAGAGTGTGTGTGGGTGAGGCAGAGGAGTCAAGTTTATTGTGATGACTTATTTTTAGTTGGTGTAAATGTTTGAGCAAGCATCTCATTATTGATACGGTCAAGGAGTCTCCAGTTGAAGTGCTCACTCAGTTACATCACAGCCATTCGTTTTTTTGTTTTATTACTTTGAAAAGACGAAGGAATGATCAGTCATCTTTTAATTAAGAAATCTTGCAATAATAAAAATTATGATTAATTAATATTGATGTTATACTCAAATATCTTGTATATTACTGTATGTGAAGTAGATTTCAATCTCCATTTATTTTGATGTATTAGAGTGTAATTAGTGTCAGATTAATTAGGCGCTTCAGCAGACCTTACCGAGTTGGCTCCTCGACAGCTAATCTGCCCGAATCCATCTGGGGTCGATTATCCATCAACACACCTGAGACGATGCCTGCTAATTAACAGGCGCTTTAAACGGGAGATCGGTGGTCAGAGCTCGAACCCACGCTGGATCGTTGATGAGTTCAGCTTTAAAGAGAACCTCAGGTTCGAACCACGCTGCACTGACATGATGTTGAGACAAATAAGAATTAAAGTAGATTTCTGCCATACAAATAATCTCATTATCATATTTTTTTTTTATCTTGTTATTATGAGAAAAAAGCATCTCTTACTGTAATGAAACGTCTCACTGATGGATGTTAGAAGTACTGTAATGCCTTAATTACTGCATTTCCAAGAACAAGAAACGTTTCTTTGTATTAAAAGAAAATCTTTGCATTTTGTTGTCATTACAAGAAAAGTATCTTGGTATTATTATAAAACATCTGCAATGAAGATAAAAGCATTGTGTAATTATGAGCTAAGTATCTCATCACGATTTCAAAACATCCATTTACATAAAAGCAGCTTGTAATTAGAAACAAAGCATCCTGTTATTATGAGAAAAGCAGACTCTTATTACTAGAAAGCATCTCATTACTACCAGAAATATGCCATGGTATTAAAAGAAAAGCATTTATTATTACTGATAATGTACTATTATTAAAAGAAAAGTACCACGTTAGACAATATTTTGTTTGTTATGGACGTGATATTTGGGCTCATGTCTGTAAACAAAAACCCTCAGAGCATGGACAAGCTTAGTATCTGTGAATTCATTTGAATAACCTTACATAAACATTTACATCCTAACAATATACAGCATTTTATCAGCGTTATGCATGTAGAGCGTACAAGGTGCGTTCAAGTCAAAGCGGGACTTGTGATGAAATCTTTGGTGAATGAAGTCGTGAAAGAGATTTATAGAAGTCTTTGACAACAATACAGTGATGAGACTCAAAAAAATATGAAGGGTGCAAACATTTTAAAGAAGGCTGTACGTTCTGTGAAGGAGAGCCCGGCCGAGATGGCTCGGAGCCCACTGCAGTCGTTCTCGTGAACATTCATTGATTGGAACGGCTTATTCTTAAAAACTGCCATCACCAACCTGTGGGAGAGACGCATCTGTCTGTGTGAACTGTACACACAATCATTCACCAGCACCACTTGTACGGTATAGGAACTCTATGAAAATAGAGCTATAGAAGAAAAAAAAATTAATAGAAAAATATAGAAAAAATATACATAATAGAAAACAATAGAAAACAACGTAAAGAATATAGAAACTTAAGCTGTAAAAAATTGTATAGTTTAAATTAGGTACAGTAGACAGATCTGAATTGAAATTAATGGAATGGACATGTCCCATAAGGTGAATGTATGAACACAGAGCAGTTAGTCCTCATTGTGTAAGTGGACACTGTCCAGTCCTTAGCAGGTGAGCAGAACAGTGCTCAAAGTCCCAAAGTTCAAAAGTCCAGAGATGTGCAATTTTATCTGTGCAAATATGCAAAAATGCAAGAGTACATAACTCTCAGACTGTCTGACACACATGACTGTTGTCAACTGACCTCTTCATAATAAAGAGATGCTTTTATAAAATACTGAGATACAGTATCTCTTACCTCTATTCTGTGTAATGCTGATGAGTTGGTGTTTTTTTTGTGTAACATTCATGTGCAGGCATATTAAAGAACACAAGGACTGAGTGTGAATGTAAATACTTGTGAGTGTTTCTAATTCTTCCCAAATACTGATTCGACCCTAAGCCATAAGGATCACTTAACGAGTTGATGGATTTCTCAGGCAGTTAGCTGCCGTGCTGCAGGTGATTTAAAAGATGATGTTGCACTATGCCAGTGCAAAGTGGACGTGTTAACACTCATTCTTTTATCACTCACTTATTCTCTATGCCGCTTGTCCTGTTCAGGGTCGTGGGGGGCCTGGAGCCTATCCCAGAGGACTCAGGGCACTAGACAGGGTACACCCTGGCACCCTGGGCATGGTAACAATCGCCGGACGCACACTCACACACTCACGTCACACTACGGGTAGTTTGAAAGTGCCAAGTGGTCTAATCTGTATGTCTTTGGACAGTTGGAGGAAACTGGAGTACCTGGAGGAAACCCACCAAGCACAGGGAGAACATTACACACACACACACACACACACACACACACACACACACACAGACCCTGGAGGTGCAAGGACACGGTGCTATCCATGGTGAGTTCACATCTCAAAGAGACTCCCTAAAGAATAAACTTAATCAAAGGCGAAATGAATAACAGAGTGTAGATGTGAGTGTGCACTTTTCTAATAACATTCTGATATAGATGAGGGAGCCGTAGCAAAAACGCTAGAGGGAAAAGTAAAAAAAAAAATCCCACAAAAAGCAGCGGAGTGAAACAGCTGCTGGAGAGAGAGACAGAGAGACAGAGAGACATCACTAATGCACCAGAACCCATTAGAGTTTTACATCTAATCCTGCAGGCCAAAAATCAGCTCCTCATCCGTCCTGGAAAGTGACAGCTTGTGTGTGCGGGTATGAGTATGTGTCGCTGAGTGTGTGTGTGTGTGTATATGTGTAAGTGTGTGTGTGCGTGTCCTCCCTGAGGACGCGGAGTTTTTGAAGGATGACTGCCATCACAGTAAAGCTCATTGGCTCTGTTTGTGTTAATGGGAGTGAGAGAGTAATGAAGTCTCAGCGTGAGTTCACGAGGGCTTTTGAAAACTCACATCATCAGGAGAAAAAAGAGAGATGTGTGGGAAAACAAAACATACGAAAAGGAGGACAATCATCTGATGATGTTAGTTTAGCTAGTTGTTGCACTGTTGTAGTGCTTAAAGCTCAGAGCATTTTAAACCATTATTTGTTTTGCTGTTTTTTTGTTAATAAACATATATACTGTAGGTCTCAGGGATGTGCAGTATAGAATGATGTCTCCTTTTTTTCCCAGAACAAAATGGGCAATATGATGAACTGAATTTTATTTCATTTTAAGCAACTGTACAAGCAAACAAAAAAAAAGCCGGTCAGATACACATGATCACATGCTTTTATTATTATTTTTGGTTGTCTCAATGACCAAAATAATAATAATAATAATAATAATAATATGCTCATCTTGAGAGTTCTATATTTCTGCGATGTCATTTCCATATTCCGGCATATTCTACCTGACGTATACAAAAGCCCAAATACAGTGGAACCTCGGATTGCAAGCATAATTTGTTGCGGAAGCATGCAAGTATATCAAAACACTCGTATATCAATGCAAATTTCCATGTAAGAAATAATGGGAACTCTGATGATTCGTTCCACAGCCCAAAAATATTCACATAAAAATAATTTAAACAAAATATTAAGTAAAAATAAAACAAATTGACCTGCACTTTACTGGAGCAGTGTTAATGTTAGGGTGTTGCATATATATATATGTGTGTGTGTGTGTGTGTATGTGTTAGCACATAAACGGAATCTCTAACAGAGAGAGAGAGACTCTGGAAACTGCATTTTTAACAAAGAACCTCGCTTTTGCTTTTTACGCACACGCACATGGTCACACTGTTATAGTACAAAGTACATACGTTCAGGGACGAATATATGAGTGACGCACGCACACTGAGGTTGAGTATGGGAAACGATTACCCACAATCCCACAGCACGAGAGAAAGAGAAGAACCATTGGCTCAGTTGTGATCACGTGATGCATCGGCAGACGAAGCACATGCGTGCTACAGTATTCGTACTTTATATAAAGACCTCGCTCATTTATCAAGTTAAAATTTATTTTTAAATTTACCTCGTCTTGCAACTCGTTTGCAGACCGAGTTACTCACGATCCAAGGTTCCACTGTAATAATAACTTTCGTTCTAGCTGACATATCCAAAACTCAAATACACTTGGGTTTTAAGGGCTTTAATAAATGCTACAAAATCTTACAAAAGTAATTATGTGCTTTCTAATAACAATGTCGTGTTTTTACGGGAACGTCTGCAGTGGGCATCATCCTTAACGGATGTACGGTCTTCTTTAAGACATTTACTGTACACTGTCTTTAATGTGATTAAAGTCTTCTGTAAACATCAATCACCTTTACAGCTTCATTCACCAAAAATTTCAGCACGAGTCCCGGTTTGACTTGAACACCCCTTGTCGTTGCAAAACATTGCACAATAAATGAATAAAATAGCTGAATGCAACAATCCAGGAACTCATCCAGGAGCTTCATTCTTATCCTGAGTCATTTCAGAACTCATCAGTTCCTCAGTACCGCCTGGAACTCTGAGTTTACAACACACTTACACACATCGCCTTTTGTCCATTTTGTGAAGCAGAAGCTGATGGTGTCAGCAGGAAGTTGCTTGTGTATTGTTTTTTTTCCTGTCTTTGATGGAGTGGCAGCTCCTGGACCGCATGCCACACTGAGAAGCATACACACACTCACACACACACACGCACGCACGCACACACGCACGCACACACATACACCCACACACGCACACTCACACATGCATGCACGATTAAAAAAACACACACACATTGCTAGGCTTGTATTCTGATGCAGCGCAATAGAGGATGTGTGTTCTGTGTGATGAAGAAAATTTCAGAGAGCAAAAACGACAAGAAGGGAGAGATCCCTTATATGTGTATGCATATATATGTGTATATGTATGGGTATTTGTGTATATGGGAGTAATGCTTCTTATAAACTGTATAAGAAGAACGTAATATCTGTATGTGATCCCTCCGATGATCCCTTTGTTGCTGTTGTTGTTGTTGTTGTTTGTTCTGTTAAAAAAAAAAAAATGTTAATAAAATTTTTTTTTAAAAAGAAGGGAGAGATCAAAGCCTCGACACGGAAACATTAGAGATTGTGAGAGTTGAAGTTGGGCTTTACAAAACTGAAATCAGCTCATGAAGGCTTTGTGCATTAGCAGGTTAAAAACAATACAAAGAAAAGTAAAATACATTTTTTATTAACGAATTACATAAAAAAAAAGGTTCAACAATTAACACTTTGATTAATCAATATGCGTGGACTTGGTGATTAATAAATGTTTCCTATTCAATGCATTACATTTTTTATTTTTATTTTTAATGAACAGTGAAAATCGAATGTGATATGACCAGCGATGCGGCGCCACCCAGTGGTGAAGGGCCAGTAGGTCAAAGATCATGACCGTGTCCCAAATACTACATTCAGTACGGTTTGCACAAATAAGATATATTTACGTACAATCACTGTATTGTATAGCAGACATACTGTGCATACATGTGCACACTCTCTTACACACACACACACACACACACACACACACATGCAATCTACTCTAATTCCACTCACATTCTCAGGGGAATATACTGTACCTCTAGTTTTGCTGAAAGCATGTCGACTCAGTATTTTATCTCAAGCACACACACACACACACACACACACACACACACACATGCACATTTTGACATGTCTATCACTCACTAACGCCTACACGCTGTGTGTATCCTCACACTGAGCCAGTTTTCAGTGCTAACAGGATGTGTGTGTGTGTCTGTGTGTGTGTGTGTGTGTAAGCGTGTGGTTGCAGAGTGTGGAGTCAGCAGGAGTACTTAAATGAAAGAACCTACATAAAGGTTAAATGGATAAGTGGAAATATTGGGTTATAAACTCATTTTCCAGCACACAGAAGGAAACAAATAAGAGAGGAAGGCTTGTGGGAGTCACACGTCTGGAATTCAGAGTAATACTAGAGTTCTGTAGGCTGATAGACTGATGTGATAAACACATACTCAATATCACACAATGTTAAAGGCCTTATTGCCATATAATTATTTAATATCTTGTTTTAAATAAATCCTTTTACAAAAACAAAACAAAAACAAAAAATTTGTCTGTTTGGATCAATTATGTCTGGGGTGAACACAATTTTATGTCGACTGCGCCTTAAAATCAAATTCTAAAAATAATAAATAAATAAAAAATATTAACATGTCAAAGAAAGTCACATTTGAAACAAAACTTAAAACAATAAAAATTTTATTTTATTTATATAAATATATTCACATGTGAAAATAAATAACTTCACAAAGAAGAATCACATTTGAAACTGATTGAATTTTGCATGAAGTTTCACGTGTTAGATAAATGATGTATGAAAAAAGTCATTAAAAAAAAACAAGAATGAAACATGATCTTTTGTGTTAAATGAATTATTAAATGAATAATTTGTAAAAGAATCATATGAAAATAAATGACACATGTAAAAACAATAAGGTGTGAAAACACATTAATCATATTTAAAAAATGTGTGAAATAAAATTGGGTTTGAAAATAAATTAATTGTGTAAAAAGATGCATGCATAAATAAAGTATGAAAATGAAAAAGTAAAAGTGAATGAATTATGTGTATAAGAGATTGAAAAAAACGTAATATTGTAAGTGTAAAAAAAAAAATACCGGCAATTACTGTGGTATAAATGAATCAGATGTTTTAAAAACTAATTACGTGTTAAATAACGTGTAAAAGAATCACGTGTGGAAATAAATTAATAATATATTAAAGAATCACATGTAAAAAATAATGCGTCAAAGAATCAGATGTGAAAATGCATGAATCACATGTAAAAGAATCACGTGTGGAAATAAATGAATCACATGTAAATAATAATAATAATAATAAAAACTATGTGTCTGTGTAGGGGAAACATAAAAAAAACACCTGTGTGAATTATGCGTGTAAGTTGCGCGACTTTTCTGATTCAGTAACTCTGATCCAGAAGATCTGATTGGTCCGTATGATCACATGACCACAGGAAAGGAATAAAGCAGGGACTTTTAACTATCACAGAATCTTGTGAGATAACAGGAAGCGTGCCACCAGCAGGCTACACTGCTGCACTTTCTCTCTCTCTCTCTCTCTCTCTCTCCTCCCATCTTCTCTTTCATCATGTCCTGCTCTCTGGTCCACACACCACACCTGCCTCAAGGCTTATGAAAGAGCATCTTTTCACCTTTAGTTACTTCTCCCTGCCTCTTCTTCTCTCCGTTCCTTTTTTATCCTCTTTTTTTCTTTTTTCTCTATCCTTCGTTAATGACTAATCTTTCCTAATTGTTCACTCATCATGCTCTTTTCTTCTCCCCTCCCTAAATCCCTTCTCTTTTCTCTCCATCATTTTTCTGCAGTTTCAAATGCCCCCTCCCTCTCTCTCTAACACACACCCACACCCACTCTCTCTCTAACACACACACACACACACACACACTCTCTCTCTCTCTAACACACACACCCCTCGTCCGGAAACACAATACGTTCCTCTTCTACAAAGCATGTTTACATTTGATACACCTGTTTATCTTCACACATTTTCCCATGTAGTTCCATTTGTTTTTGTTCACAAAATGAATTTGTTGTAATAAATGATTTCACCTATGATCATATTACATGTAATTAAATATATTAATTTACACATGATTCTTTTTTATGTGATTCTCATTTTACACGATTCATTTACTTTCACCCACGCAGTTTTTTTCCATCAATACACCTAGTAAATAATTTTACAAATGATTCTTTTTTTGTACATTTTTGTACATTAAAATTTTGTTTGACGTAATTTGTGCTTGATTACATTTTTTACCTGTGATTAATTTATTTTCACACACACATTTTACACATTATTTTACAGATTCTTAATTTATTTTAACTTGTCTTTTTTCCTTAATTCTTTTTTTACACAAATGTTTTTTTTTCACTTTTACCAGATTCTTTTTCTATTATTTATTTTCTTTTTATGTTTTTTCACTAATACAATTACAAGTACGTTTACAAGTTATTTCATTAAATTATCAAGATAAAATTTATTACAAAATTTTGCTCATCTTACACAATGCTTGTCGACCAAGTTACTCACAATCCAAGGTTGCACTTTATTTATTTTCTGTTTTAACTAATGAATTTTCCAAGTACTTTTACAATTAATTTTTTTTACACATCATTTAGATAATTTCACTTGATTCATTTATTTTTGTCCACACATTATACATATTATTAATTTTCACTTGATTGTTTTTTACACAATTATTTTTTTTACCCATACTTTTTTTTTTTACAATTTACTCATTCATTCCACTTGTTTCTTTTTCTTACTATTTTACATGATACTTGCCCTTTTATACACAATGCATTTAATTTTGCCTATACATTGTAAAATAAATAAATAAACACATTAATTAATTAATTAATTCTACTTGACTGTTTTTTTGTACAATTAATTTTTTATTTCTTTTCTTTTCTATGTTTAATTTATTTCAGCCATATACTTTTCGATTATTTTACAGATGATTTTCAAAAAGTTTTTCTTTTCTTGCACATGATTCAATAATTTGGGTTCACTTGTAAGGTGTGTGATATTATGTGATAGAATCTGATACCATATTTATGGATGGATGGAACCGTGAGCCACATCTACATGCAGGCTCGCACATACACACACTCTATGGTGACATCATGGCAGCTAGACGCTGATGAAATGGCCTCCACGCTGACACGCAGATGAATCTAATGAAGTCTGGAGTGGGGCATTTTCACATTTCCCTCTGTATTTGAAAAGCTCATCCCCTTCTGCAGCACTGCGACGTCTGACAGCTTCATTAAGTAGGAATATACTCACGTTATGGGATGCGGTTTCTATACAGCTTAGATACATTTCCTTCCTTTTCCCGGGCAATTCTAAGCTAATGAGTCATGGAGAATACGCCCGGGATACTGAAAATGAATGCAGTCCCTTTAATAAGCTGCGTGCTTGTGCGTAGTGAAGCAGCACCTGACTTTTAATGTTTGTTTTTGTCCACATTAATCAAAGCTCCAGGCAAAGAATATCTATTTTGCATATAACATATAGCAGTGATGTCGTCAGTGATAAATGGAGAGAACAGATACTGTAAGCAGGCAGGAGAAGGACGGAGAGTCAGAAACCTTCACTGACAAACTAAGATTGATGAGTATCGTATCACAAGATAATTGATTGATCTTTACAAGAAAAAAATGCAAAGCATATTCAAAGTTTAGGAATATGAAATGATTTTTTTTCTTTTACTTTCTGAAAGTGTTTAACAGCATGGCACAGACATATATGTTTATTATTGTTGTTTCTGTAGTAACAACTTACACAGGAACTAGTAACTTTTGAAATTTCCTTTGACATCAATAAATTATCTATCTATGAGATCTATCGATCTCATACGACTAATAATGAGCTGATTTTAAAACAGTTTTCTCTGAGACGTTTCATTTCACATTCATGGAAGGAGTTGTTAGTTCTAGTGCTTCGTAATAATCGCTAGGTTTCCCCCCACAGGAAAGTCTCCAGGATGTACAGTACAGTACAGCATGGACCTTGCAGTTCTTGGTAACATGATAAAGTTCAACAGAAGGACAAAGACTCTGGTGAGCTGGGAACAACTATAGAGCGTTATACAGTAGCTGCTGTAACATAAGTGACAACAAGAAACACAACATGATAACGTTCTCTAACATTAATGTAACTATAAACAGAAAAGAAGTACAATCTGCAGGACGTCTCCAGAACCAGTCAAACTAGAGAGCTATCAAGCACATCATCATTTACATTTATCCAGAGGGACGTATAAAAGTGCATTAAAGTTTCTGTCATTGGATAGATCCAACCACAGATACACTGGTCACTAGGTTACTGACTATAAGTACGACCAATCAAACAATGTTGGGAAGAGTTTTGTTTTTTGTTTTTTATTGGCCTAAGATTGCCAGTGACTCTAGAGGAAGTTGCATGTCCTCCTCGATCCCTGACAGATGGTGGGACCGGCCGAGTAGTGACATCATCAGAATTTATTAAAGCCCTAAAAATGTTAAGACCTCACGTGTTCTGGACTAACTTCCTCATACATTTTCACAAAGTAATAAATGTTACTGTAGTATCTTATTTGAATAAAGGTGACCTTTTAATTAACCCTTAAAATCCAACTTAGCATAGGTCAATGGGTTTTCGGATATGTCAGGTAGAACAAAAGTTAGCACAGAATATGTGAATGAAGTTGCAAAATGTAGAACTCCTAGAAATAACCGAAGGTGGCACGATAACAATTGAGAAAATGGTAGCCACTGTCGAACTATTATGGTATAAAAGGAATAAAACACACCACTCTAACACTGATGACTTTTCTAATATAGCATGCTTCCAGGTTCTTACTCGTACACTTCCCTTGCTATAGTACAATAATGTCTCAAAATGTCATTCGTCAAATCTGGATCAGGAGGAAGAGAGCAGAACATCTCATTAAGAAACTCCACTGATGACTCATAAAAATGACTTTTGACCTTTAAAAATAAATACAAGAATAGATACCAGATTGACAAGTGGATGGATGTTTTCCTCTTTTTATATTTGAAAAACAGGGGGGATGCGCAAGCTTTTGCACTCAGACAGACATCGCTAAATTAATTGACTGTAACTGTCTGATCCGCAGTGAGCCACCCGCTGTAGTAGTATTTCCAGTCTTTCCTGTTGCATCTGCTGTCGTCATCCTTCCCCGACGGTCTCGTATACACACATTGTTGGCAGCGGAAAAGTAAACAGACCCTGGATTTACTCTCGTCTCAGGATCCGCTGACAGCTGGCCCACGTCCCACGCTCTACCTACAGTAGTTAGAGTATACTGTATTTACTTATTGCACAGGAGAAATTAAACCTGATCACAGTGTGTACACACAACAACAACAACATCATCACTGATCAGGGTGCGATTGCAAACTTTTTTATACATCATTCCTTCATTTTCCTAATCATATCCTCATTTTGATTAATATGAGATACAATTTGTTAGCTATCTCGAGGAAGGAAACTCATCATTTGATCATATCAATGAGTTCCAGACTTCAGCCAGTCATTGACTGCAAATGATTTTCATCCAAGACAAACAGTTTGGTTCCTAATTTTCGGTAATTTATTTGCATTGGATTAAATTTGTTATCATTTGTTAACAAGATGCGAACATAACAGGATCCTGCAAAAAAAACTTGCCAAAATAACATGATTCTGTCTGACGAGTTAGCGCTTAGGATGGAATCCTAAAGAATATTTCAAAAATACGACTTCATTTGACCGCTTCAAACCTTTACAAATTCCACGTCTCTAAGATTTTTACCTTAAAGAGCAGGTGGATAGGAATAGCAACCCAATTTAAATACAAACAAGATGTTGAGACGATACGGTATCTACTTCCATTTATGATTTTAGCCAAGAATTCATGCAAACTCTGTGTTCTTGAACATGAGACTTTTCTCTCTCTCAGGTATACAAAACCTATTGTAACACATTTGGATGATGAGGCAGTGCAATGTGGGTGTCAATGAGGCAAGCAATGCCTTTTTTCCACTAATATTGAACATATGGAACTAATAGTGCATAATTATGAGAGTCAGGCAGCTAGAATCTGATGGAGGCAGCGGCCATATGGAATCTCTGCATGGTGCAAAAACTATTGCACATGATGGGGGGAAAAACCCAACCCCTGGTTTACACTTAACTGTTCTGCACACAAGTCATGTTTAAGCCGTTCACTGGCTTGTCGTGAGGTTAAACAAGTGGGTTTTTAAGAAATTCAGCAAGATCAACCGGAGTAAGGGTTTGACATGCTAGATTCAATGACACTGTCGTGACACTTCATTTCCTGTATGATGATGAAGTATCATTTATAAAGGGCTGAATCGGGTTCAGATCTCCGTAGCAGCAGCAGCGCGACAGATTGCGTGTTAAACAGTTCTCCTGCAGATCTGCAGGAAAATGACTCAGCTCTAACAGCCCAGTGGCCCAGTGGATAAAACCAGCATGGACGTTAACTAAATATTTTAATGATTAGGCTTTTTTATTTTAACTGCTGACGGATGCAAATCGTTCACGTTTGCAGAAATGTCATAAATTTATCAAGTTTTTCAGAGTAAAAATTTTAAAAATGTAATAATAAAAAAAAAAAACATTTAAATATACGTATATACAGTACATTATATCCATAAATCCATCCATCCATCTGTTCTTCCAACCATCCAAGACATCTTTCCATGCATCTTTCTATCCATTCAACATGGATGCATCCATCCAAAAATCTATCGCTCCATCCATCCATCCATCCATCCACATACCAACCCACCATTCAATCCATTAATTCATCTGTTCTTCCACATATCCATACATCTATACATTATTTTATCCACCAATATGTCTATCCATCCACTCATCTATCCATTCCACTGTTCATTAATCTCACCGTCCAACCACCATTCCAAAGTTTTAGCCATCATTCTGTCCATCCATCCATTCATCTGTTCTTCCACACATTCATTAAAAAACCTATCTATCATTCTATTCAATCATCTTTCTATCCATCCATCAATCCATCTATATTCCCATCTAAACCAATAATCAGTTTTTCAATTCATCATTCTTTCCACTGATTGATTCATCCACCTCTCTATCTTTTAATTTCATCAACCTTTCTAAAGATCTATCTATCATTCTATCCACTAATTGATCCATTGATCCATTTATCCATCCATCCATACCTACCATACATGCATACATACACATGCCCATCTAACCACCCAACATTTATTAATTCATCATCTTCCCTTCCACCCATCAATCCAGGATCTACACACCATTATGTCCTCTAACCCGACCATCCATCCCATCATCCATCCCCTTAACCATTTACACATCTAACCATGCAAACGCATCCATTCAAATATACTAACATCCATGCAAAATGGATAACATTATAACATACTCTAGTGCACTGTGGGATTTTTGGAGTGCACCAGATATTTTTACTTTTACTATAACAAATATTCTACTATTACTTATAATTGCAATTCTACAGACATTTCTACAGGGTTCTACTTACAGATCAAAGGGAAATCTTCTGGTCTAACATTCATATGAGAAACATCACCAGTCTTTGTGAACCAGGGATAGGGACAAGATCATTCAAGAAGAGACTACACCAATCAGGATACCAACGGTAGCGAAGCCGTAGGCTGGATATTTCCAGCTTATGGATGGCTTTCAACCTGGAACTGATGATAAGCTATTTAGAAATCCCAGCAAAAAAAAATAATTACCTAAAAGGTCAGTGCGTGATCTTATGGTGGCCCCTTTTCAATGTCAGTTGTTGAAAATTTGTTCAAATGGACTACATTAACAGTAATGTTACACCTATCTATGGCATGGATAATATAGTAGGTGCAGCTGATGGGCTTGGACGTATGTTTAATTTTAAAAAGTACGGGCTCGTCCTATACCAGAGCAGTATTAAAGCATTCTGCAGTTACACGTTAATTTAAACACCTTGGTATTGATTACGAGAGCTTAATTAAAGGCAGAGTGACTGCTGTATACTGCTGAGAGAGTGCTGCGCCCAGGATAGAGTAATTTACCTCCTTAATGTTCCTGGATATAAGGAATGCACTTGTTCATCACCTGTGGTACATTAATTACATGGGATTACTGAAATGTTCCTGCGCAGTTATGATTTCCGTCAGAAGTACAATAAACACCAGAAGAATGATTAATACTGTGAGTATGTTCTTACAAACTCAGTGCCTTTCACAGGCCTGGTGATCACAGAGGTGTGGAAAAGATTTCACAAGCTTTGCTACTTGTACGAAGGGGGACAAACCGGGACTTTTGATTGTGCAGAATAACAGAACACAGTTATGAAAATAAAATATGATGTAAAGACACTACTGCACTTGTCCTAGCGTTACACTAGTTCTTGGATACCATCAAGGTAGAAAGTTTTCTGCCTATACAAGAGCCATGATCAGATCGCCTGATTGATGTCTGACCTCCCAAGAACTCCTTTAATGGTCCAAATATGTGGAAATGGCTTATTGGGGGGGGGGTATTCAAGTACTGATGATACATTGAGGTAAATGCATTAGTGTAACAAAGGATTATATAGCATATAAAAAAAAAAAATTCAAAGTCCCAGTTTGATTTGAACACCCCTTATTTACAATGCATGCGCTTCATAAGACATTTTGAAACAGAGCCCGGAGAGATGTTGAGAGCATAACGACAAAAAATGAAATATATTAAAATGTATGTATAAATATACAGGGAGTGAGCGTGAGGGTGCCAAGCTTTCTGAACCTTCGACACATGCATCACTGATAGTGCGAGTGTAATGTGCCGTTTCCAAACTGCCAGAAATGAAAAGCACGACGACGGCTGCTTACACAGAGCTCACACTAACCTATAGTCATGATGTTTTCTAAATAGCCTCAATTTATTGCCTGGACCTGATCCAAACAGACACCTGGTATTTATTTCACGTAACTGTCCATGTGTGATTTACACCACACTCTCATTGGCGCCATTGCAGTCTGCTGCTGCTAGTCAGGCTTTTCGTCCGGCCAAATTTGACATCTCCTGTGGAACAAGTCAGATCCCAAGTTGTTGAGTTCCAACCTAAAATCAGAGATGAAAGGAGCACAGTCTGAGCAATAAATCTTTGCACCTGGCTTTTAGGCTATAGTCTGTTTCAGAGCTTTCTGATATTACAGTAATCCCCCAAAAACATTAGCATTGATGGAACATCATAGAATTGTATTTTTATAGCACTTTATTATAGTACAACGTGTCTCAAAGCACCTTTGCAGACTTAATGTCTAGTAAACAAACCTATTATGGCCAACACTGGGGATATACTGCTGTACGAGCAGGACCTTGTAGACGTCAGGAAAGAAACAGGAAATGATACACCTCAAGCTGCAGGCTAGTATCAGGAGTTATTAGATCTCTGGAATGAATCATAAACATGTAGACCTCAGGATATAACTGTCATTATGTACAATGTAAGTGGATAGAAACAAATTCAAGAACTTCTAGATGTTGTTAGGGAAACGGGAAAGACCTCAGGATGAAAACGAGAGTTTGGAGACATCAGAAAAGGAGTTTAAAGATCTTGGAATAAGAACATAAACCTTCTAGACCTCATGACAGGAGGAGGACCTTGAAAACATTAAGACAATGCCATGATCTTGTAGACCCTCAGGATGGAAGCTGTAGTTTGTAGACATCAGCACAGGAGTCGGACCTTAAAGAATACAGGACTGCAGCAAGAGCTTGACGATTTTAAAACAGGAGCTCAGACCACAGGATCTTCTGGAGGAAGGAGTTTGAAATTCTTTAGACAAGATGAGGATCTTTTAGACGTCAAGATGCAGACAGGTACATACACTAGAACAAATGTAGAAGCTTGTAGACCTCAAGAGGAGCAGAAACTATTACTTGTATGGGAACAAAACTTAGAACAGAAGGAGCTCATAAACCTGGAGCTTGTGGATTGGAGCAGTTGCTTGAAGACTTAATATTGGAACAAGAACTTGCAGCTCTCAGCATGGGACTAGTACAGAGCACAGGATGAAAAAAAATATCTAGCAGATCATAGAACATGAAGTGAAACTTGTCGCCCTCAGGATTGGTGTGTAGAATTAGTAGACATCAGACTGGGAGGCTTGTTTGAGGGCAGGACAGGAGAGTTTCTGAAAATCCTGAAGAAGAATGTCCAGCCTCAGTTTGCGATCTCAACCTCAAGCTGTAACGGCCACTACATTATACCACTGCATGTATGTATGCCTGTCTGTTGCCCTTTTAAGGTGTACTGCCCCGCCCCCAGAGTGTGTGCAGAGCAGGTGCGTGAGGAGAAGAAGACGGAGCATGTGCGCGTGTGCTGCTCTCCTCCCGAAACGTCTTACACTCTTGCACTTTTCTTTGATTTTGCTTGCATTTTGTATTGTATTTTTGTGACACTGAGAAGGCTGATAAAAGTTTGCACTAAACGCAGTTTGTCTCTGGGCTCCTTCTTTTTCCGGCTATTCGGCGTAAAGCGTCACAAAGCGCACTTGAGTCATTCAGCAGGACAATGATCCGAAACACACCAGCAAGTCCACCGGGGAATGTGAAAAAAAATAAAAATAAATGAAGGTTTTGGAGTGGCCTAGTCCTAGGCCTAGTAATTTATGGTCTTAAATCTGATTGACATGTCGTGGCATGACCTTAAACAGACTATTCATGCCCTAAAACCCTTCAATGTGGCTGAATAATTCTGCAAAGAAGAGTGGGACAAAATTCCTCCAGGAGCAAAAAGGTACAGATCTCAAGACTGGAAGAGAACTACACTAAGCCTCAGAACTACATTAGGAAGGGAGGAGCACTGAAGCAGGAGCGTGTAGACCTCAGGACAGAAGAAGATTTAATAGACATCAGCATGAAGGCAGGAGCTTGGGAATCTCAGAATGGAAGGAGTAGTTTGTGAATATCAGGACAGGAACTTGCTGGATTCAGAACAGGAGCATTAATGTTCTACAAACTTTTTCTGAATCTTAACAGCATCAGTCATCATTTTTCGTAAAACAGACATTCAGATATAAAACAGATTCGAGTCTGCGTTAACCTCCAGTAGCCCAGCGAGCTACAAAAGAATGGTTCACTCGCAACGAACACCATCCGGAAGTCAATTTCATCCTCGGGCAAGTGCTGTCAACAACAATTCTCTCAACTGACAGCATGCACACACTCACACACACACACACTCGCACACACACACAAACAGTACACTCACACAAACCGAGGTCATCTAACTATGCAGTCAGAGGGCATCCCATTCAGGAGCAGTCAGAGAGATTTATTCATATGTATTATGCGCAGGCAGAGAGCTCTGGATGCCGTTTTATTTAAGTGCATTTATTCTGAGTCAGACGGCGAGCTGGGCTTCTGTGTCAGCTCTGACATTACAACGGTGGATAAAGTTCAGCTGTGACCCGTCACTCAAGCAACTAAAAACCATAAACATGTCAGGGTTTTTTTTTTCCTTTATGCTCCTCTATCCGTCTCTTGTCAGGCGTCCTTAACTCATGAAACCTCAAGATACACAAGTACGTACAGTATATTTACCGCTCATCATATTATTGTAAGAGGCAGCATAGTGGCTTAGTGGTTAGTGCTGTCATCTCACATGGGTGGGGGTTTGAATCTCGCTTCTATGCTTATATTATGATATGCTGTAGGCTGACTGGTGTTTCCAAATCAGGTCGTAGTGTATGACTGGGTGTGTGAGTGTGATGGGTTGACACTCACAAAAGGGCGTACCCTGACTAAGTTCCCTGAGAAAGGTTTCAGTGGATAGATTACTCACTCACTCATCGTCTATACCCTTTATCCTGTATTCAGGGTCACGGGGGGCCTGAAGCCTATCCCAGGAGACTTAGGGCACAAGGCAGGGTACACCCTGGACAGGGTGCCAATCTATCGCAGGGCACACACATACACTCAATTAAACGCCGATTAACCTAACCCACCAAGCACGGGGAGAACATGCAAACTCCATGCACACAGAGACGGGAATCAAACCTGGTCCCTTGAGGTGCAAGGCGACCAGAATTGTGTGGTTTTCAGTTTGACTGGGCGTGACCGATGAGCGACTGATCAGCCTCAGATATAAACAATTCTGTACTGAGCGCAGAAGCTTCTGAGTGCTGTAACAGAAATGCATTTTTTTATGGCATTACATTATCAAAAACTGCACGCGTTAATAGCCTCCGATCTGCAATTTTCTCCAAACTCTGTGAGCGAATTAATCTCAAACCTGCTCATTACACACGCTTACAGTAGTCTCACAACATGAGTCAAATTAGTCGAAAATCATGTACGTTAGATGACTCACACTCCCGTACGTGTGCTTACTGTAGACTGGAGGTGGTAAAACATCGCTGTTTCTTTATCATCATCCTACAGGTGGCGCAGCACAATTATTTACACATTTTCATTCCGTGTGGTAAGAGTGAATTATTTGCTGAGTTTGTTTAGAAATAATAATTATAGCGGATGATGTGCGCTGCTCAGTTAAATGTTAAATGTTGTATTTGAAGTTAGTTTGTATTGTGTAAATGCTGCATTTGGTTTTTAAGTGAGAAAACTTAATGTTATAAGCAGTACTAAAATGTTGTACTCAAGTAAAAGTACAGTTACTTCAGTGAAATTTTACTGAAGTACAAGTAAAGTTACCATTGTAAAAATCTACTCAAGTAAAAGTAAAAAGTAGCTCATAAAAAAATTACCAGAGTAAAAGTAAAAAGTAGCTCATAAAAAAATTACTCAGAGTAAAAGTAAAAAGTAGCTCATAAAAAAATTACTCAGAGTAAAAGTTAGTTACTTTTTTTTTTTTTTTTTTTTACAGCGGGGATGGGATGAGGCATTCTAGCATAGTTCAAAAAAGATGAGCAGATATAAATCTCAAATTTGTTGTTTTTAACTGAAGAAACACCTTTGCATAATAAAGCTGTTGTCTTTCTTGTGCTTGAAAATCAAAGTGGTCACTTAAATATGCCGTTACGTTCCAGTGTAGTGTCGGGCCGTATAGCAAAAGAATGGTTCAGGGTTCTATTTTAAACTGTATGGAAATGGTGGTATATGGCAGAAAGAACTGATGAAATAAATAGGTTTGTATTGCTTTACACACACACACACAACAGGAGGAGGAGGATCAGATTCAGGGTGGACTCAGGCCAAAATTATAAACTAAATGGTATTTATATTTAGTAGCTAGATTATCTGCAAAAAAAAAAACCCACACACACACACAAAAATACAGGTACCTTCCCTGACTCGCTAAACCAAAAACAAGTGTATAAATTCCCTCTTCCCAAAATAAATGGCAGCCACGCCCCTACTACTGGTGAGTGCACAAACATACAGTGAAATAATCTACAAATATATACAAAGAGCAACCAAAGCAATTATCAAAATCAATGGGAGGCAAAAAGTCACAAACCAAATACCAAAACGCCAAAATCACAATCTCTTTCCTCTTTCCGGCGTCGCTCTCCGGTTTATATATGGTGGCGCTGGTTGATGACGTCACTCTCAGGGCCGAAGCGACCAAATGGAAGGTCAGTTAGATGTGGGGACAGTCAGAAAACTTGGAGTGGAGTCTGGAGCGGCGCGCGACCAGGACACGATACACACACGTGAGCGCAACCAAGCATTTATACCAGGAGTGTCCAAATCCAGTCCTGGAGGGCCAGTGACCAGCACAGTTTGTAATTCACCAACACCTAAACACACCCACTGAACCTAGTAATTAACAGATTAGTTAAATCAGCTGTGTTTGAGAAGAAGAAGCACCAAACTGTGTTGGACGCTGGCCCTCCAGGACTGGATTTGGACACCCCTGATTTATACCAAGCAGAATATTTTTTGCATTTTCATTCATTTGTTTTACTCAGTAGCGCATATGATTTAAAATGTAGTGAATTAAAATGCTTCAAACAAAACATACTTAAGTAAAAGTAAAATTATAGATTTTAAAAACTACTTTAAAAAGTAGAAGTACACAAAAACACTACTCAATTACAAAAACGCGAGTAAATGTCATTCGTTACTTTCCACCTCTGGTTATAAGGAATGAGCTACATTTAATTACTCGTTAAACTTTTTAAAGGTTTTAAATTGTAACAAAATCTAAAACAAATTTAAGATATTAATAAAATTGTGATACTTATAGAATTGCAATATTAATCAAATCTACACCTAGTCAAGAGAGAACAATTTTCCAGGAGGTGAAATGCAATTAATTTGATTATACAAGTAAATCCAGATTGTTAAATCCAGGTAACAAACGCCGCGTCACATTCCCGCACACAAACTTTTGCAACCTTCCCTCATCATCTTCGAGCGGCAACACGTTCAGCAGGACAAAAATAAATGTTGTAAACTCACACATTTAAATAACAAAGGCACGAGTTTCCGCCCACTTCAGTCCCGCCGGCAGCCTTAATATTTAACCCGGCTTTAATTAAAGGCCAGTGTGAGCGCGTGGTGCAGGACAGTCAGTCAATACACCACGCATTCTACACCACACACACTTGAACACATCATATTGGGTAATAGTGAAGTGCTGGAAAATGTCTTACGAAGATAAAATTAGTAAACGATGTGGACTAGATAAGACAATATCAAATACGAGAAGAAGAGCAAGGCTTTATAGTAAGGCTTTACAGTAGACAGGTAGTGGGATACTGAGTGTATACTTTGTATGAGTATGGCAGAAGAAGTCTTTTTATACTGGTGTGTATGTGTGTGTGTGTGAAGCAGAGATGATGATAGTAGCCTTGTGTTTATGATTAATACTCAGTCTGTCATGTACAGTAGTGTATTTGTAGTCCAGGTGTTGCATTCTGGGGACTGAAGTCACATGTTACATGATTCCAGCTTAGTCCTGTCACGTATACACATCATACACTGCACGAAAAATAAATAAAATTAAGTCATACACTGTAAGTCATTCCTCATGCTCCTCTTTCCTGGAAAGTAGATGTGACAACCTGATCATTCAGTACATTCAGGTGGTCAGCTGACTTTATTTTATTGCTGCATAACTTTACTCAGCCTAGACCTGACACCTGAAGAACCTCAAATCATAACACTGCCTCCAGAGGATTGTACAGTGAACATGACGCATGATGGGTGGTAACGTTTTCTGATACTTCTGATGCTCTATCTGATAGTGGTTTTGATATAAATGTGCAAAATCTCCCACGCTCTTTTCTCTCTCTCTCTCTCTCTCTCTCTCTCTCTTCCTCTTTATTCCTTATATGGCAACATGCAGCCGGTTTTCTATAAAAACTTTCTTTGTTTTCTTCGGCTCATTCTCGTTCGATGTAGTAACAGACAGACATGACACTATGCACTTTGTATTCACTCTGGAAACGGCCTCCTTTTCTCTGAATACACCCGATGCATCATGCATATGTATGTATTATCGTGTGCGATGCTCTCCCAGTTGGTAAGCGTGTCAGAGCTGAGCGCTGCAGACAAATCATGCAACCCTTCTCTTATTTTTGCTATTTTTAAACCTGCCAATGGGTGCATTGGGTACAATTATTATGCGCTTCCCTTCTTACCCTGACACGTCCATCACTCTGGAATTTACTCAGTCTAGACTCAAGAGACCACATGACCTTTCTCCATTGCTCCAAAGTCCAGTCCAATCCGACCAAAATAAGAGATAAATTAAACCAGTTTTAAAAGAGTAAGCCCTCTGATCATTGCTTTGTAGTGATTTCATTTTATCACTGAGATCTCTATCCCTACATAATTCATTGCATAATTACGATTCTGTGTAATTAATATTCAAATGCATTCAAGTGCTAAATATTCCAATTGATTAAATAAAAAAATTAAATTCAACACAGTTTGTAATGTTACTGAGAAGTCACAATGTGCAATCTCGCTCAGTCCTCCGGAAATCAATTCGCTTGCTGCTAGAGGATGACGCGTGATAGCGCTGACCTTTTCAAGCAGGGAATCAATCAATGAATCAACAAATTAGGATTGAAAAATCAAATTACTACAATGATGTTGAATCAGTCTGGAGTTTCAGACAACATTGTCCTTCATCATACACAAAATAATTAAGGGTTTGACCTGAATATTGGCTGAATTTAATATTTCTATACAAAATAAATGAAGCATGTGTTTGTTCGTTTTTTTAATATCATTTTTAAGGTATTGATACCTTTTGAATCCTTCATTAATGTGGTTTGGCGGGGGTGTGTGTTTTGGTTTGATCCATTGGTTGACAGTCTCAACACCCGAATCTTTGCTCACACAACAGCTAATATTTTTTGTTCACTTTTTCGTGGAATCTTCAGCATTGGCTCAATGCTTCAAAGCATTTCTAAGGCTACGTTTACATCGCGAGCCACAACGCTCAATTCGGTGGCATTTGGTCAGATCGGATTTGCGGCTCACTTGCATAATTACAAGTCAGACTTTTAGTTTGTCTGACTCTAATGTCTAATTTCACAAAGATTAAAATGAAATGATACAATACGATATGATTCATATAATATAATAACTGATCTAGGACTACATTGGAGAGTCAAGGGTAGCTCAGTAGTTATGGCATTCGACTACTAATTTTAAAGCCCCAGGTTCACACATATCAGACATAAAAATATATATATATATATATTATCCGTAGTACAAATTTTGTTATATAAGTTTATTATGTCTGCATTATTATATGTACAAGAACATTCCCTACAAAGATACACTAAAATTAATAATAAATAACATTACAGAAGAATATTTACATGTCTGTAAAGAAAGCGACATATTACATGACTGACCAGTTTTCAGATGGGAAAGAAAAAAAATCAATAATGTAGACTCCTGGGTTTTTCCATGAAAATAGAAAGGAGCGAGTGTGACAAAGTTACCAAAAGAACTCATATTCTCCAGCATGCTCAGTGAAACCTAACAACTGTTTTACTTAGAATACGGCACACATCTGTATCGAACACTACCACTTATGTTCAAGCAAAGAGTTTCCACACCAGATATTGACCGTTTATTGTTTATGTTATTATTTAGTGCTTTTTATAGAAGTTTCTTTTAATGTAGAAATGTTTTCAAAAGCATCATTGCATATGGCTTATGTTTGGATGTTCCCAAGACTTTTGCACAGTACTGTAAATTAAAGTACTGAGCATGCTGGAGAATATGAGTTCTTTTGGTAACTTTGTCACCTGAACACATCAGGTTTGCGTGTGCAGACAACTCAAAAGAATCAGAGTCACATTAGGGTAAAATATTAGTGTCATGTGAACACAGCCTAAGGTGGATGTGTTCATTGAAATAAATAATTAATAATCACAAAATCCAGTCTTTAAACAGTGTTAGGGTTTGGTGTGAAGCAGTTAGTTGTGAGTTTTTATTTCAATGCACTACAGGAAAAAGTGTGAAATTGGATAACAGCCAGACCAGTAAAACTCTCAGGCTGTAGTGCATTTTGCAAATGATTGAATTCTGGCTTTGTTAGAGTAGTAATTTGGACAGCACACACGTCACTCGATTTCGATAAAACATGTTTAGACATTAAAACATTAGAGTATACTGTAGATAGACATCTATGGTTATCTGCAAAGCCTAATGTCTCCACCAACCTGCCACTGTTGGACCCTTGAACACGGCCCTGCTCCAGCACCCTGCACCATGACCTCTGACCCCAGCTTTCTAACACACTGGGATATCCAAAGAAAATACTTTTATTGTGCTGTAATGTAATGTAATGTATACATGACAAATAAATGCTTTATTTCTTCTTTTAGTATGTGTAGGAACCGTATTCACATAACGACTCGTGATAAAATAAGTCCAACCTCTCAGCACCATTCATAAAGATAATTGTAATATAGGGGTAAGCTATAATACAGATGATTCACTGGGGTACTTATCTCCCTGTCATTCTCTCTCTCTCTCTCTCTCTCTCTCTCATCCTCTGCTTTCGAGCTCGTCTCTGAGTCGTGAGTCATGAGATCTGGTTTCTAAGCCGTGTACAATTGTACATGCATGCAGTCACTCGAATAATATCACATGGTACGCCGATGACACCGTAGCCGATCCACGAGAACGAGTGGGAGAGATTACAGCCGGTGAGACAATTGAGACACACTTTATCTCCAGGATATAAAAGCGTGTGAGCCTGTGTGTGGTGAAAAGGAGTGTGAGTTATTTCTTTCCCGGCGTTCACAAAGGACGTTTTTGCATTGTAGTGCTTGAAATGGAGGAATAATGAGCGTATGTAAGAGAGGAGGGGTAGTTTTTTTCTAACACCCTATCTCTCTCACACACACACACACACGCAGAATTATAAATCTACTGGGTTTTCGCACAATCACGACTCCCGTGGGAGATCCAGGTCACGTGACTCACGACGTGTGTGTGTGTGTGTGTGTGTGTGTGAGAGAGAGAGAGGGAGAGAGAGAGATATTGTGATTCTTGGATTCTTGTTAATTGTCATCATCACACTGCGCCATTCCAAATATCACCGAACATCATCAGGATTTAGTCCTGCAATGGTTTACTTTGCAACATTACAGGAATGCTACATTCCCAGTTGGACTAAAAACTACGACTATAGCTAGCTATTGTATTGTAGTATTGTAATTGTATTCAGTTAATCTAAAACTAGAGCCTAGTCTCAACTGAAGTCAGAACGAAACAGTTTGTTGTAGCTTTGAAAAGAAAAAAGTTTTTTTTAAATATTTATTTTGGAATCAAATAAAACACAATTTTATTAAAAAACAAAACAAAAGCAAACTTTCTGAGTTTGGCGGTTTACCCCTGCTGTACTGTCACAGTAAATAATGGATCAGGGTCACGTCAGTGACTTCAGGGGCCTCGGGGCTGAACGGGACGTTTTTCATATCTTTTATTTGTTGTTGTTGGCGAGTTTTGGGGGATTCATCTTTAATATTTGGGAAGGTTTTTATAAATCATGATACATGGATATTTAGGAACGTTTCACACCTATCAGTCCATGTGGAGCGTCGGAAACAGCAGTATAGGGACCAGTGTTGGGGGACATTACTTTTTAAAGAAATTAATTACATTACAAGATTACTGTCTTCAAAAAGTAATCCGTTACATGACAGCGCTACGCTCTGATAAAAGTAACCAGTTCAAGTACTTTTCCATTGCAGAAAATGAAAACTCCTTTGTGTTTCCTCATGCATGTTGTTTTAGTCAAGACCATTATAATTATTCTACCATCATCACTCAGCCAAGTTTGACCCATAATCTGTTAACTACTAATACCCCTATCTCATCTACGCGGTTTCACGCGGTGGCCGTAAGTGCGGTTGTGATTAGGTTTCCATCTTTCCGCGCGACGGTCCTCGCATAGTCAAACCGCATAGGTGAGATATGGGTATAACAGCAGGAATAACAGAGGGGGTGGGGTTATCAGGGGCGGGGCTTGTAGGACGAGTTTCTCACACACACACACACACACACACACACACACGCACACTAATGAATTGGGAATGACTGCTGTCTAGCTCATGGATTACATAAATTGTCTGAATAACGGATTACATTTTTGAAAAAGTTACTAAGTAACTGAGTACTTGAATGATGGACCTAATGCAGTAGATTACTCTTTACGTCAAAAAAGTAATCCGAGTACTCTAACGCATTACACCCAATACTGATAGAGACCTAATGAAACAAACTAATAACAATAATAATAATAATAACAATTCTAGTTTTGACGCATTAGGCGGCACGGTCGCTTAGTTGTCAGCACTGTCTCCTTGCACCTCCAGGTCCTGGGTTCGATTCCAGCGTTCAGTCTGTGTGCATGGAGTTTGCATTGAACTTTCTCCTCATGCTTGGTGGGTTTCCTCCGGGTAATCTGGTTTCCTCCCACAGTCCAAAGACACTTTGATTGGTGTTCCCAAATTGCCTGCAGTGTGTGAATGTTGACTGGAGGTCCTACAATGATTGTACAAAATGGGAATAAATACAATAGTCACCATTGGTTTCCACGGTCCCTTGTTAGACTACAGAGGTTCCTAGATGGATGGAGGAGAATTAGGGTTTGATAATCTTTAGTACACATAAAATCATAAACTCTTTCATTATTTAATGAGCAACAACATACAGTACAACAACAAAATACCTTTTTTTTGTACCATTGTCAACTTACTTTTTCTTTGCGTTCTACTTCCCTTGATGCAGTTCTTGCTGCGGGTGCCTGCGTCCATGATAGACAGACAGCCGTGTCTAATGAACAATGGGCTGCTGTTAGTTATAATTGTACCTCTTCTGTATCATTATCTCAGAGGTGGAAAACTCACCCAGACAGCTCATTCACGCTCATGCATACCTACATGCTGTACATCCATGCATAATTTACAGTACATACTGTACACAGCTCTCTGGCCATAATTGCAGAACTTAGACAGCATACAGCGATAACATAAGGACCAGTGAACTGAAATGAATCGCTGATTCCGTACAAAGTGGGTAAAAATAAACCCAACCTCCAACCTTAAATAATTGCACATATAAAGCTGTTTTTCCAAGCAGATCTTTCTTCCGTGCACCTCAGCATTTACAGATAACACTGTGTATAACATCGCAACTCAGAAGCAGCACCATGTGTGATGTGCACCGTTCACACCCACACAGCTCACAACCCTGACTGACACACTCGCACACCGAACACACTACAACACGTTCACACGTCCTCATCGTGTTTATTCCTCAGCTGAAAGAGAGAGATGAGGTGGCAGTCGTAGGATCCATCACTCTTAAAAGCCTGTCGCGCTTTAATAGGTTTACTGTGTCTCTGTGTGTGTGTGTGTGTGTGTGTGTGTGTGTGTGTGTGTGTGTGTGTGTGTGTGTGTGTGTGTGTGTGTGTGTGTGTGTGTGTGTGTGTCTGTGTATGGGTGTGTATGGGTGTGCTTTGTCACGACCAGTTTCACAGCGCCAGCAGGAGTCATTACAGTTCACACACAGAAGCAGACTATTACAGCACAAAGACTGCAATAATTAACAAACACCATGCAACAGAGAACACAGGAGGATTGGGACTGCCTTCTGCCTCTTACTGTATATGCACAAGCATACACACACACACACACACACACACACACACACACACACACACACACACACACACACACAGCAACATGCAACAGCATGCTTAACATAAAATCACTTGTATCTCTATAAACAGGTGGGTGGATGAATAGTGAGTTATTAGTTGACTGATGGTTGACTAGATGGCTGTATGTGGCTGTGGGTGGATGTACGGGTTGATTGATGGAAGGAACCAAGAATTGTGGAATGAATAGGACTGGTAAATATCAGATAGCTGACTGGATATGTGATAGATAAATGGTTGGATGGATGGCTTAATGATTGGTTTGTTGTATTATAAAGAGAGCATGGGCAGATGAATGACTCAACAGATTGATGAATGGGCAGATGGATGGATGGACTAATGGATGGATGGATGGGAAGATAAATGGACTGAATGGATGGATGGATGGATGGACAGATGGACTAATGGATGGATGGGCAGATATATGGATGGACAGATGGATGGATGGATGGATGGGAAGATAGATGGACTGGATGGATGGTTGGATGGATGGACTAATGGATGGATGGATGGTAAGATAGATGGACTGGATGGATGGATGGATGGATTGACTAATGGATGGATGAGCAGATATATGGATGGACAGATGGATGGATGGATAGATGGATGGATGGATGGGTGGGTGGACAAATGGATGGATGGATGGACGGATAGATGGATGGACGGATGGATGGGTGGACAAATGGATGGATGGACACATAGATGGATGGATGGATGGACGGGTGGGTGGATGGATGGATGGACGAAGGAACAGACAGTCGGGCAGACAGATGGATGGATCTGGATCATAAAGAGCTTCATTGCCAAGTACATTTGCACATACAAGAAATTTGTTTTGGTGACAGAAGCTGCCTGAGATGACAACAACACACACAACATGAAACAAATAACAAAAAAAAAAAAAAAAAAAAAAAAAAAAGAAATGATGTGATCAAATAAATATCAGTGGTATTGCACTATGTTGCACCTACTGCACATAATGATATTGCACATATTTTTTTTATTGCCAGTGGGAAGAACATCTAACTGTTCATGAGGTAGGTTGCCTGGGAAAAAGCTGTTCTAAGCAACTTTTACACTGTCAGTTAAATGTGACCCAATTCCGATTTCTTGCTCATATGTGACACATATCGGATATATTTTATGTCCGTGTAAACAGGAAAAAAACGCATGCATTCCGAAATTTGTCCCGGACATTCCTCTGTATGGTTGAGGACACAATAAATGAAGCATATGCGCAGGCTGCAATGATGGCCCTTTTCCTCCTTCTCCGTTTCGCGAACTTTGCATATACCGCAGAGCTAGCATCAAGCATATTTCGCCTTCGTCCATCTTGGCTAGTGTGTAGTGCAAGAACCTCCCTTTAAGTATGTGCGATGTTTCAGACGGTATGGTGTGTAAACACCTGAATTGGATATGGATCATAGTTGAAAGAACGTGTAAACAGACGGTCAGAAAAATCAGATATAGGCAACGAATCAGAATTGGGCATCGAGACCTGCAGTGTAAATGGGGCTCTAGTGCCTGGCTGTCCTGGTGCTTGGTGCTCTGTAGCGCCGACCAGACGGCAAGTGTCCAAAGAGAAGATCGCTTGGGTGTGAGGAGGCTAAAGTGATTTTCTGAGTCCTTTTCTTCACTCTGGATATAGATTAATGGATGGATGGATAGATAGATTGAAGGCTTGATTAACGAATGTTTGATCATTTATAGGAAAGAGATGGATGGATGGTTGATGGAAAGATGGATGTATGGATTAATTAATGACTAGTTGTTCATATTTATACAAAGATCAATGGAGCAAATAATAGGATGGACGAATATCTGGTAGTTTACTGGAAAGATTAATTAATTAATTACAGGTTGACCATTCATAGAGCAGATGGATGGATTAATTACATGTTGGGCATATTCATAAAGAATAGATGATGGATAGAGAGATGGATTAATGACTGTTTCATCATATTTATAGAGAATAGATGATGGATGGATGGATGAATTAATTACTGGTTAAGTGTATTTATAGACAGTATCTGGATGGATGGATGAATGGATGGATGGATGGAAGATTAATGACTGGTTAGTCATATTTATAGAGCGTGGATAGCTAGATGGGAAAGAGGGATGGATGGATCAATTACCAATGGTTGGTCATGTTTATGTAAAATAGATGGACCTAAGGATGAATGGATGGATGGCTAGAATGAGAACATCTGGCGGCGCTACATTATGCCGTGTGCAACAGTAAGCAGGGGTGAACACTGGGAAACATTACTATGTTTATTACATTCATCCTTCACACACAGGACACACTCACACTAGAACTTTCAATCATGTGGAGAAATCTTCGCAATCAACATATGAAAGACGAGTTATTTCCATTTCAACAGGCAAAATCTCTCTCTCTCTCACACACACACACACACACACACACACACACACACACACACACACACACACACACACACACACAATCAATCAGCATGTGAAAGAAATCTCCAAAAGGGGATTTTTATCCATTTGGGCAAACACTTAACCATGTCTAAGGCTTATAATAGGATAATTCGATTAGCACACCGGGTTCACATCATCATTCATTCATTATTATTATTATTCAGTCAACTAAATGGGTAAAAGTGTAGGAGTGAAAGTAAGAGAGAGAAAGAGATAAGAGAAATCAAGGCAGTATAGGAAGAGATGAAAGTGCAGACAGAGGATGAAAGGAAAGTACAGTACTTTGTGTCCATCTTGGACCATCTGTGAAGACACACACACATACAGTGGCCTGGTAGAGAAAGAAAATGCAATTAACATCAGCGTCAGAAGTCATCTATTATCTGCTGAGTTAACTCAGGGTGACAGGGAGAGGAGTGTGGGACTGAATGCTACAGCAGGACTCTCTCTCTCTCTCTCTCTCTCTCTCTCTGTCTCTGTCTGTCCCTTTCTCACTTGGTTGCTCTCTTTGCTAAAAAGTGCTGAATTTTTTTTTCTTTCCCTGCAATAAAAAGGAGTCTCCAGTACTAAAGCTCTGAAATGGTCCAAGGTAAACTTGTAAAGTATGACATCTCCAGGACAACTTCTTATTTTATTATTTCATATTTTTTCTGTTCTATTAATATTTAAAGGCAGGAAAAAGACAGGAAGTCTTTGAGGAAACGAAAACTGAGCTGCATTAATGTTAGTCTGAACAGGAATTAGTGTCTGTGGACATTCATTAACTTTACATCTAAGTAGAAATGATAAAAAGGTATGCCATAACTTTAATTAACTAATCGAAAAATACAAAACGGAAAATGTGATATAAAAGCTTTAGAAAGTGGTTTTATTGAAAAATTTAAATTGACGCTGTTGAGTGACTCAGCTTCATCACACCTTCCTGATGATGATAATTACTCCATGCCATATGTATAGTTACTGTATATATGATGGTGCTTCTTCTTCTGACTCACTGCATGATTTCTTACACACACACACACACACACACACACATGGTGACTCAGATAACGGTGACTCAGAGGATGAAAAAGCTGTTGCATAAAAAAAAAAGTTATTCCAAAAAAAAAAGAAATTCCCCTTGGGCTCAAACTGCAGATGGGAGAACACTCCGGAGTTCCTTTAACACTCTTCAAACCGTCAGTTTAACACTGTCGCTGCGCGTGTGTGAGTTTATTAAGGAGAGGTTACGGTTTGCACGGGCATTCCTTAGCTCAGGTATTCTCAGATATTTGAATAAAAGAAGCTGACATTTTGATATTTGCAGAGCATTTTCAGAGAGAAGGGAAAACGCTCTCTCTCTCTCTCTCTCTCCGTTCCTACAGCCGGATGAGAGATCAGAGGGCCGAATGACTCATACCTCCAACTTAATATTTCCAAATATCAAGAGGACATTTTATGCCTCGTATTTTCCTGCAATATTTAATAGTTTCCAGATGCAACGATTTTAAAAGCAACCTTCAGGTCAACTATTCTGCCTGTGTTCCTGATAAACAAATGAAATGAATAAACAAATAAATAAATAAATGCAGACATTAAGAGTGATTATAATTTACAAATGTGACCATAAAGTGTCCATACAACCTTTTTCTTTCCTTGTTTTCTCCAAAATAGATAATAGAGCATGCAAATGAGTAAACAGCAAATGACTAAACAGATTGGATGGATTAATGACAAGTTGTTTGTATTTATATAGAGCAGATGGATGGATAGTTGGATAAAAAAACTGGATGAATGGATGCATGGATGGATGACAATGACTGGCTGGTTGTATTTATATAGAGTGGGTAGATGGATGGGTGTATGGATGGAAGGACAACTGATGGATGGATGGATGGATGGATAGACGGAGAACTGAATGGATGGATGGATAGATGGATAACTGGATGGAAGGATGGATGGATGGACAACTGGGTGGATGGATGGATGGATGGATGAATGGAAGGATGAAGAATTGGGTGGATGGATAAACAACTGTTGGATGGATGTATGGCTGGATGGATGGATTAATGGACAGCTGGATGAATGGATGGATGGACAACTGGGTGGATTGATGAATGGATGACAATTTCTAGTTGGTTGTATTTACAAATAGTGGATGGATGGATGGATGGACAACTGATGGGTGAATGGATGAACAAATGGATGGATGGATGAATGAATGGATGACAATGACTGGTTGGTTGTATTTATATAGAGTAGATGAATGGATGGACAACTGATGGATGGATATACAAATGGATGGATGAGCAAACGCTTAAATATGCTCTCATTTTGACAATGAGCAAAGGATATCCTCATTGTAAGTGTGACATCTGTAAGTGTATCAAGACATGGTGGATCTATCAAGCAATAATTCTTACTTTAATTCATATCCTTTGCTTAACACTGACCGTGATATTACTGTACTTGATTGGCACCGCCAACTCACCTGACCTGAACTCCATAGAGAATCTATGAAGAGGAAGACGAGAAACATATGACCCAAAAATACAGATGAGGTGAAGGCTGCTATCAAAGCAACCTGGTCTTCAATAATGTCTCAGCACTGCCACAGGCTGATCGCCGCCATGCCATGCTGTGTTGATTTTTAAAGGAGGCCTGACCAAGCACTGAGTGCACAAATTAACATTATTTATCAGAACTTCTTCTAAGTTTTAGGATTTTTTTTAGATTTAGGAAATATTCTAATATTTTGCGATACTGGATGTTTGATTTTCATGCATTGTAAGCCATATTTACTGAAATTATGACAAAAAAGCTGGAAATGTTTCACTTTATATAAAATTAACCTAAAACATATAGTACTGTATGAGAGGTCTTTTTTAAATTAAATTATGAACCTTAATTTTTTTATGCACTGTATATATATAATTCCTTATTTGCAAAGTGTCACTATACTATTGCAGAAGGTTTGAATTTATAATTTAGGTAGAAGATTTAATATATGCATGCATTTTAAAAAAATCTACATTTTATTCAGTCTTTTAGGCATTTAACATTTTCGAGTTTGTTGTGGAAATGAGCCGGAGGGCAGCACGGGGTGAGAGTGAATGAGCATATGAAAGTGAAATGAGCAGGATTTGTGACACATTTTTTCAAACAGCAAGCAATTAACAACCTTGCAGTCCACCCACAGGTGTTCCAAAACTCACCGCTGTGTGTGTGTGTGTGTCTGTGTGTGAGAGAGAGAGAGAGAGAGAGAGAGAGAGAGAGAGAGAAAGTCGTGCTGATGCTTGTTTGAAGAGGGTCTTTTTTTTTGTTACAAATTAAAAAAAAATTTAATCTACCTTCACTTTACCTTTACTAAGCAACATGGAACATAATGCAAAAAATAATTATGAGCTGTTTGGACTGCAATGTTCTACTTACTGTAAAGCTCTCGCTGCGTCGCTTAATTTGCATAAGATTAGAACCTCTAGCGTGTAATTATGGCTCAATTACATACAACATCAAACAAAAGGAGAAATCTGTGAATATTACCTTCATTATTTCAATAGCTTTTGTTTCCTACATGTGGCAGAAGATTGTCGAAGCAGTCGTGTGTGAAACCTTTAAATCTGTCTCGTTTTTCATGAAATTCCACACCTTTGAATCTGGCACTTGGTTTTGATCACACCTTTTTTGTGCGACTTGTTACAAAGTGTGAAACCACTTTGGGAGTTTATCCTCTTCATGTGTTCCTGTGTGTGTGTTCGTATGTGTGTGTGTGTGTGTGTGTGTGTGTGTGTCCTATCTATTGTAAGCAGCCATGTTGTGTTAGTTAACGTTTTTAAACCACAAGTTCACTCTGTGTGTCCTTTCTCTATTAAAGTAGAGCTGATGAGCTCTTTCCCAGCATGCTTTGCTCCTGGCTGTGATCTCTGGTCCGCCGCTCTGGCCGGTCTCCAGCAGGAAGCCCGAAGATCTCCAACACCATCAGCTAATGAGAGGCAGAGAAGTTACTCCAAACAGCTGCTCCACACTTTAGAAAGATACCAAGATGTACACAATTCTGTGTGTGTGTGTGTGTGTGTGTGTGTGTGTGTGTGTGTCTGCGTGATAGAGAAAGAAAAAGGAAGAGGAGTAAAAGTTCTTAGCCACGGCTGAACCCCATCATTTCTCTGTGTGTATGCCTGAGAGCCATGGAGAGTTCCTGACTGCTGAAAGCGACAGCTGTGTGGAAAACATTAGCATATTTTATTTGAGAACATTTCAGAAGGGAAACCCTCCATCCATCCTTCCTCCTTCCTCTGTCTTCATCTGGGTTCTTTCCTCCAGATGGCTTTATTAGCACACGGGGGAGAGCGGGTTGTTCGCTTTGTTTTAGAAATGGCTGCTTTATTCCAGCTGGATGAATGCTAAGAGCTTCTTGGGCTTACTGCTCCCTGGAGGACAGTTCCAGTGCTGAAAAGCGGGTCTTATGGATGAGACTCGTCCACATACCACCATAATGTCCACACACACTCACAGATACACAGACTGCACACACATAGAAAAATAAATAAATAAAACACCATGTGCTATGTAATATGAAAGATCAAGCTTATGAAAAGATAAGTATCCAAGGGTTCTTAAAGGCTCTTTGGATAGTTAAGTGTTGTTAGGATGCTTTCAGAAATGCTTCATATGTATTTGGTTAAAGCATTTGGGCAACACAGCGAGTTCATGAGTTCTCCTTAATTGCCTCTGGATAAAAACCTCCAACCTCCAATCTACCAACAACATGCTAGCTTTAGCTTGTCAGTGTTCCTGCATCATAGAGTGAGTTCCCAAGACTAGGTCTGGATCCACCTACCCGCATTAAGCTCATACTGCAGAAGTTTAACATTTTTAAGCAAACACCTTGAATTTTTACCTTCTATATTGGTCAGACAGCATCTTTGTATTTGTGGATAAATGTTTGTAGACAAGATATCAAATGTGATTGTCATAGCAGTCCAAAGCAGAACTTTAATGGTTCTTTGCAAAACATGGGCAATTTTTGATTAACTCTGAGGTTCAAACAGTGAATGTCAGGAATGTTCTGGTTAAATAGTAACAAAGAGGAAGAATTCTGTTCATGTTTTTAGACTCTGTAATTCATTAAGAAGAGGAACGAACGACAAACGAAGTCCTAAAGAACTGACCTATGGCACATAAGGCAACGGATATAATCCCGTCTGGAGATACTGCATATTTGTCATTTCTGTTCTGTATTTATTTTAAATTTGCTCAAAATATTTTTGACAGCTCTGATTTCTCTTGAACTCTGACCAACCTCCTGATGATCCTCCTAGGATCTCTGACAACCTCGTCATCAGATTTGGGATTGCGGGGCTGCAAGGCAACATCGCTAACCACTAAGCCACCGTGCCACCAACTTATACACTACGGGCAATTTGGGGACGCAAATGAATTTTTTTGAACTTTTGGGATTTGAACCTGGACCTTGGAGGTGCGAAGCGACAGTGCTAGCTACTAAGCCACCTCGCCGTTCATTCGGTGGATGATGAAATTAGGAGCTCGGAACATCCTGACACTCATGACTGGTATGTTTTATCCTTATGAAACCCTTCATGAGGATGAAATGGAAGTGAAAGACACGATCACAGTGTGCAGTGAAGGGAAATGGGTTTAACCTGCAGGGCACCCCAGGGGGTATGATGGGAAACACCCTTGAGATAAAGAGAGAGAGTGTGTGCGTGTGTGTGTGTGTGGGGGGGGGGATTAATAATAATAATAATAATAGTAGGAGTAGTAATAATAATAAGATACACAAGTGGCCTCGAGAGAATCGTGACTTGATAAGAAAAAGCTCACAGGAATATAATTATTGATTGCATCCTCCACCCCCACCTCTCTCTCTCTCTCTCATTTCCTCTCCTCTTTTCTCCAAGTGCTGCAGAGGAGCCGCTTACTGCATCGCGGGGGAGGAAGTGCACAGCAGCAATAAAACCGCGAGAAAGAAAGCAGGAAAGATTTTTAAAAACGGGAGGAAGAAGAAGAAAACAGATCAAAGAAGAAGAAAAAAAGAAAAGGGAAAGCCATAGATCTGACCAGACTTCCGTGCCGGGATAGAGCGCGCGCGCGGGGGGGAATACCGGGTGCGCCGGGGTGCGAGAGGACGCGCGCGCTCTGCTGGATCCGCGCGAGGCTTCTTCCTCTCCGTCTCACCGGTGAGTCCGTGACACTAATGCGCGCGCGCGCGCGCGAGAGAGAGAGTGTGTGTGTGTGTGTGTGTATTTTGTTGTTGTTGTTGTTGTTGTTGTTGCTCAGTGGATATCAATCTGTTGCAGGTAATTTGAGTTTTAAATGAATGAGAAAAGCACATGCGTGTGTGTGTGAGAGAGAGAAGTGAGAAGTGAGCCTCCGCATTGAGAGCTGTCACGACTTGGAGTGATGTCGTGCTCTGCTTTCTATAGAGGGAACTTTGTGGTGTATAGGTTAGCACTGTTGCCTTGCACCTCCACTGGCTCCTGGTTTGATTCCCACCTTGTGTGTGTGTGTGGACTTTGTATGCTGGTCGGGGGTTTCCTCCATGTACTCCGGTTTCCTCCCACACTCCAAAACATGATATGTGTGATGGATTGGCACCCTGTTTAGATGATGATGATGATGATGACCCTATCGTGCCCTTGGGATAGGCTCCCGGCCCCTCAAGACCCTAATGATAATGCGATGAGGTATAGACGATGATGATGAGTGAGTGAGTTAAGCGTTATTTACCGGTTTACCCATTTCTGCTGAACCGCTTCTTCCGAATTCTTTACAGCACCGAGGAAAATGTAACTGTTTTGCAACTGATAGACAAGTTGTACAAGGATGCATTTACCTTCCTTAGATTTGCACCAAACATACAGGCATCATATCCATGTCGGTACCACCCTAGCACCAAGTGTATATATTTTTTCTTTCTGTTGCTGTTTTCTGTAACATACACTGACTCATCTCCCCAACACACACACACACACACACACACACACACACACACACATACACACACACACAATCATTTTGCTCCATATACTGATCTGTGCCTTTAATATGTACATGCTGATTGTACTGTAAAAATTGCATTACAGTTTAAGGTACATCTTGCCGGTTTTGCAAAAGTCAAAACGACACAAGCACATTTTAAAAAGAAGGCACAGATTAGTACACTTTTTTTGTAGGGTGCATTTACTTTTGCAGGTGATAAATACTCTCTAAATGGATGAAATATATATTTGTAAAAGTATCACCTTAGAAAATCCTGAAAAGTACACAGTGATACCTTTTTCAATGATTTTTGCAGTTGCTCAGAGGTTAACACTGGCCTCTGGTCAAAAAAATAATAATTTTGTCCCATATACCATAGACTCATAGCAGAAAAACAGAGATTTTTGTGTCACTGTACTGTGTCACATTTTTGTGTTTAATATGTACAGTATGCACTTTTACACTGTATACAAATGTGGTGTGCATAAAAAGATTAAAGGTACACGAATGGGCTGCAGTTGAAAGGTTTAATGCACCTTTTTCTATGTACATGATGATGTTATACTAGTTACAGAACGTGGACACTTGATGATGCAGTACCATTACATACCTGTATTTACTCTTACAGGTGAATAATAGGCGCCGAATAGGTACTAGAAAGCAAAACACCCTATAACTGTGTCCAGGAAAAATACTGTTTTTACAGTTTCCTTGAAAGTAGGCATATTTTTTTAAATAAAGCTTTTCATCTTTAACCTGGGAAGGTGCACCTTTAATTCACTTTAGAATAAAGCTTTAAATGTACGTTAGTAGTCGTAAGGTCTGCTTAAATCATTTTTAAAGGTCAACGTCTGTAAATCACTGATTAATTTTAGATGAAAGCTTATTAAAGGTACATTGTTGGTCCTTATGTACAGTACCTTAAAAAAAATTGTAAAAGCAAGATCATATTTGCATGTACTGTAGGAAGCCAGACGTTTAGTCCCTTTCTTTTATTCTGTGAATGAATGAATGAGGCGCAAATTTTGTCACTGAACTGTAGTATAAGAGGCACAAAAGAAAAGCAAGGGAGAGGGAGACAGGGCGAGAGATGAGGAGAGAAATTGATTCCTGTGTACACGCAGTGAGGAGAGCCGAAATTTCATTAAGGGGACGCTGCTTGCGTCAGAGCCGTGCATGGTGATTGATGTGTTCTCCATCGTGCTGCCGCTTGGAGAGAAAAAAAGAGAGAGAGAGAGGGGGGAACCGAATGCAAAAGCATGTACTGTACTATACTGCAGCCTTTCCAGCTCCATCACACAGCCTCGTTTCCTCTGCTCAGCAATGGGTTTTATTACAGTAAGACTTTGTAATCCTGCTCTAACACACACACATGATGATTATAAAATATAAGCTTATTTCAGTGAGTATGCACAACCTACGTACGTAAGTGATGGACAGTCTGTAGATTTTCTAGGTTTATGATTCAGTTCTTTCAGTTTTTTTTGTTGTTGCTCTCATTTAATAAAAGAGCAGAGGAAATTGAATAGAAAATGTATTTCCAAAATTTCTGGATAAATATTTAATCCATATTGAACAGAGATATTTCCGGATCTAAATAAAACACCTCGTTTTACGAGAGAGAAAAAAAGGAAACGTGTGAAAAATATCGAATCGTGTAAAAATAAGTGAATTATATTTGAAATGAATCACATGAAAAATAAATCAATTTAAATAATTGAATCATTTCTCAGAGTTCTGTCAGAGATTGTTCAGTAAAGGATTTGTATAACAAGAGAGGCAAATATTCTGATTTAATGCACAGTAGGAAAGTATCGCTGCAGTACCGCTCCTTCAAAGGTGGTGACCTTTAACCCTTTATCTGGAGCCGTCAGGATAACTCAGCATCTTTGTAATAAAGCTGATATTTTACAAGCAACGTATTAATTTATGAGGGAAACTTATAAATTCATGCTTTGCACGTTCTGACTCATTCAGCAGAAACGCAGAGAGGTTTATCAGCTTTGTGACACACGAAATGATGTTTCATCAGCATAGGTCAAAGGGCATCAGGTTATCAGCTGCACTGATGGAAACCAATGTTTTATTATTGCTTTCCTTCTGTCTGTATGTTGTCTTTTCTTATTCTCTCTCTCTCTCTCTCTCTCACACACACACACACACACACACACACACACACACACACACACACACACACACACACACACAAGCAGCTGCTGGGGAGGTCCCCACAGCCATCCATCATCATACTGCTGTAGGACAAGGTTCTGGTTCTGCCTGAGTGCACAAGTTTGTGCGCTGTTGAATTCTCGATACTGATTGTCTGAAGGTGTTGATTAATTTCCTATGACAGCAGCTCAGAAAGTAGTGGAGCTGCAAATCACAGGTTCATATCAATACGCTCATTCAAATGCATTATCGTTCTACAGGAACAACAAATCAGACGTGCCACATAAACGGATATTTGATGAAATTATGATATTTTCTGTAAGGAAAGATGTATATACGTATTTCTAGCTCTTATATCGTTAATTATAAAATGGATAAACCTGTTTTATGGATGTTCTACAGCATTTAATATAACTATATAGAGATAAAATTACAACATGCTGTACTTTATTATTTATTGGCAAATACACTTGCAATGGTATAAAAGGAATGAAGCATTTTGAGAAGCTTTTCATTTGGCCTTAATTTACAAGCGGCGTTCAAGTCAAACCAGGACTTTTTGACAGTTGATATTTACAGAAGACTTCAAGCACAGTACTATGAGACTCTCAGCAGCCGAAATGGTGCAAATGTTGTGCATCCATGAATGACCATCCGAGGTGGCTTGGAGTCAACATTCAGTGAGTGGAACGTCTGATCCTTGATAAATGACGGAAAGGGATCAAACGTCTGGCTTCCTGCAGTACATACGAATATGATCTTGCTTTAAAAAAAATTTAAGGTACTGTACATAAGGACCAACAATGTACCTTTAATAAGCTTTACGGAAGAGACACATCTGTCTCGGAACTGTACACACAATTGTTTACCAACACCTACGCATAAACTCACCTAGGAGTTACTGCCACATACCCCTTACAGATCTGACCTTGCTCTAAGCCATTTCCACATGTTTGGGCCATTAAAGGAGTTCCTGGGAGGCCGGTGTTTCAGATGTGAAGCATGGCTCCAGCATGCTGAGAAAACTTACTAACCTGAAGGTATCCAAGCACTAGTGAAAGCCTGGGATGAGTGCATTAGCAGATAATTGACCTGGTCTCTTAGCTAGGTAGCTGGTATGATTGCATGCTAATTTCAGAGCTTTGACCTCATAGTAGTTTATTGCAAGGCAAAAAGGACAGGGACTGCAGTCATTAATCAAGCGTGCTTAGAGTGCTGTAAGCTTGCCAGCATTCAAGCAGTGGCCAGTCTATTATACAGCGATGCTAACATGCTAATATCAGAGTTCAGGGGATTATATAGAGAAATAAAGGGGGTTTTTACTTTCAGAACTGTCACAATAAAAAGTTCAGGTTTGACTTGAACACTCCTGGTACAAATTCATGACTTACATGAAAAAAAAACACCATTTCATCATTTAGGGCTTTTTTTTGCAATAGCTAACTGAATAAAGGTAAATAAAAAATCGAATAATCAAATCTCTCCGATAACGTTGTCGTCCTTCCGACACCATGAGCCGTCTGAAGCAGAAGCAGCGTTCCTGTGAGAGTGTCCTTAAAGAGGCTCGACTGCTGCAGTAATGCGTCTCCTCGTGTTAATGTGTAGTAGTAGGACAGCCTCGTTCATAAAAAAGGGTCAAATTCTGTTCTCTCTCTCTCTCTTTAATAAGGTGCCGGAGAGAAAAATATATAGGACAAAGATTTTTTTGTTGTTTGTTTAAACCATAACTTCTGGGTGCTTGTGTCACTTTTATAGATACTGTAAAATCAACATTAGATGAAGGTTTCCAGTCAGATTTACTCAATGAATCAAATAGATTTTTTTTTGTCATTAGAAAGAAAAAGAACTTTTAATATCCTTCCAGCATTTTTATATATCATTGAGGCAAAATTCCAGTGTTATATCTTGACAGCATTCAAACAGCTAATTAGCCTGTCTGTTAGCTAGCTAGCTGTTATGCTAGCATGCTAATATCAGAGCTAATATTTTACCTTATAGTAGTTAATTATAATGGAAAAAAAGGACAATGGCTGCGCTCATTGGTCATCATGATTAATTATTATTATTTATTATTATATTTGTAATTTTTTAAAAGTATTTACTTAGGTTGTTTTTGGTTTCCTGTTTGGACATTTTTATGGAAGGCCCAGGTTCAATTCCCCGTCACTGGATGCAGTACCGGTCACCAAGCCCGGATAAAACAGGGGAGCTAGCATGCTAACCAGTCAGGATGGGCATCCGGTGTAAAACCTGGGCCAAAGTTTTTAAGCAGCTTAATGGCCTGTCTATTAGCAAGTGATGCTAATGAGATTCCATTAACATGCTAATATCGGAGTTAAGCAGCAATGCTAATCATGCTAACATGCTAATATCAGTGTTAAGCAGCAATGCTAATCGTACTTACCGTACATGCTAATATCCTAGCGTAGATCTCATAGGAGCTCATTACAAATTGTAAAAACGAGCAGTGACTTACGCATAGCTTACGGTCGAGGAGCTTCGTCCATGTGGGAGTGAGCGGGAGGCTCACAGAGAGAAACAGTCATGATTTCTTTATTGAGCAGCACCTATTTAACTCTTAAACATACGTGCACCTTTAAGCTAGTTGTGTTAGCTAGTAATACATACTATATAGTAATATTTTTAGCTAACTAGCGAGGACTTTTCAAGCCATAGGCGCAGAAGACATTGTGATGGATTGTGTTTCGAGTGTAATCCTGAGTCCTCTATGCACTGCAGTGTTTCTTTCTTCGTCTTTTTTTTGTGTGCGTGTCCCGTGATTAATGAAAGGGTCAGCGAGGACTCTAGTGGCCCGTGACAAGCAGCGGTGTTAGAAAGAAAAAAAAAATCCTTTTCCCCAGAACAGGTTCAAATCACTCTAAAAAACTTGATTTGAAAATGATTCACACGCCACCCGCTTTCACCCTCCTACAGCAAGCGGACGTGCTTTTGTTTCATATTTAGTCGCTCACATGATGCTTTTGTGTGTGTGTGTGTGTGTGTGTGTGTGTGCAGTATATTCACAGGCGAAAATGTGTTAGCATTCCCAGGTACAGTAGCAAGTCGAACGATTGTGATGTGCAGCCCGAGTGTGTATATGACCTACACAGAGACGCAGAGACATGTCATGGACAGTTCTTCTTTTTTTTCCATCCAATTTTATGGACGTGTGTGTGAGTGAGCGATGGATGGAAAATGTCTGTTTCATTACGATGATCATTAATATGTTGGAGACTAAAAGACTCGATGTACAGAGATGATTGTAGATGAGAGAGAGAGACGGAGAGTCTGTGACCATGAGCGGTGATTACTCGAAGAGGAGCGGTAGAGAAGAGAATGGATATGTGATTTAAAGAAAGGAAGAATAAAGAAAAGATTAAAATAAAACTTTTTTTTTAATAGAAAAAAAAGGCAAATCTATAAATCCCAGTCTCTCTATTAGTACAGTATCTCTCTCTCTCTCTCTCTCTCTCTCTCTCTTTAATATCTTTTTCTTTCTCTTAGTGTATTTGTCAGTCAGTCTGAATATGTCTCTCTTTCTCTTTCTATGCTGTCTCTTTTTTCTTTCTTTCTTCTATCAGAATTTCTGTCTTTTTTCTTTCTCTCTCTCCCTCTCTTTCTTCACTTATTGTTTCTGTCTGTTTGTCTTGTTCACTCTCTATCTCTCTTTGTTTTAGTCTCTTTTTCCATCCCTCTCTCTTTCCCTTCCATTACTTCCATTCTCTTGTCTACGGTCTCTCTGTATTATGCTGTCTGTCTCTTTGACTTATTCCTAGTCTGCTTTTCCCTCTTCCTGTCTCTCTGATTTAATGTCTGTCTGTGTGTGTGTGTGTGTGTGTGTGTGTCTCTCTCTCTCTCTCTCTCTCTCTCTCTCTCTCTCGCTCTATCAGAGTCTGATGTCACTAGACCACTTCATCACTTTAATTGAATTTCAAAACATTTACAAAGCATGGTGTGCATGTGTGTGTGTGTGTGTGTGTGTGTGTGTGTGTGTGTGCTGTACTTGTTGTATTATTGTGTTAGGGTGCACTGTTACATTGATGTGTAGTGTTGTGTCAGGGTGGATTGTTGTACATGTATTCATGCATACTGTAGTGTTTGGAGTGTGTTTGTGTGCACTGTTTTGTTTGTTTGAGTGTAAATGTGTGTAGATGTGTGTAAATGTGTGCTGCATTGCATCAGCGTGGCATCAGTGGAGCCGTCGTCTTTGAAAAGCTGTTCGTATTCCCCCGGCAGTTCAGGCGTCCTCTCGAGTCTGACAACACACCGCTTCTGTACACAAACACACACATACACACACATAAGCCGGGTTATGCCATTTTACTTTTTCAGCTTAACCTAATTTAGAGAGTTATTGGGGAACATTTGCAGGAGTACACACAGCGATTGTGTATAAAATAAAAGAAAAAGCGCATTCACACTGTCTCTCGCATTCTCTTCACACCCGCGTGTGAGATTTATCTGATGATTATTTTAGTCTACAATGGCTGTAGGGTTATGGGGAGTATCAGAAGTGTCTGTGGTGTTAAAAGCAGACAAATCAATCGGAATCACTTTCTTCTTAGAACAAGAGATTATGATAAACTCTGATACTAGAAGGCAGAATTGTACTAGAAAGCAGAAAGTACATGAATTGCTTGTAGATAATAAATAATATTTTCGGTGTGGAGACGTTTACACTTTCCATAACATGATTTAAAATATTTCTTTTGTCTTATTATTCATAAAGTCTTCTTCCAAAGACTATCAATGGTGATGATTCCTTATACTTCCAGAAGCACTCTTTCACAAACTTTGAGTGTCCTGGAATAATACGGCCGTGCCATCAGGGAAGAAGAAAAACTCCATAGATGTGATGTACTGGTGATTCAGTACATTCTGGTGGTCAGCTGACTACATTTTATTGCCACATAACATTGTTGAGTCTCGACCTGAGCGACTGAAGCAACCCCTGATCATAACACTGTCTCCAGAGGCTTGTACAGTGAACGCTATGCATCGCTTCATGCACATCCATACGTCCATCACTCTGGAATAGACTCAATACAGACTCATCAGATCATATGACCATTTTCCATCGCTCCAAAGTCCAATCTTTATGCTTTCGAGCAAGCTGAAGGGTTTGATGAGCCTACGAACAAGTGATTTTTCAGTGGACATACAACAACATTTTTTCCTCCATGTGTGTATGGAAATGCTCTTACTTTCTGACCACATTAACTTCAGCGGTATCTTCCCAGGTTTTAATAATATGTTGGACAGTTCTTAATCTAATTTCTCCTTAAGCTAACGATTAGTTGTTTCATTTGCTTGATGAAATCAAAGCATTTGTGTGTTTAGTTAAGTAACTAATTACATTACAAAATTACTGTCTTCAAAAAGTAATCAGTTACATTCCAGCGTTACTTTCTGATGAGAAGTAACTAGTTCGAGTACTTTTCCACTGCAGAAAATGACAACTCCTTTGTGCTTCCTCATGCATGTTGTTTTAGTCAAGACCTTTATAATTACTCTACCATCATCACTCGGCGAAGTTTGGCCCATAATCTGTTAACTACTAATACCCCTATCTCACCTATGCGGTTTCGCACGGTGGCCGTAAGTACGGTTCATCATGATTCACCGCGAGTTTTGCCGATGTGATTAGGTTTCCATCTTTCCATGTGTCGGTCCTCGCATAGTCAAACCGCATAGCTGAGATAGGGGTATAACAGCAGGAATGACAGAGGGGACGGGTTATGGGGGGCGGGGCTTGTAGGACAACTTTCTTTCACACATACACACACACACACACACACACACACTAATGGATTGGGAATGACTGCTGTCTGGCTCACAGATTACATAAATTGTCTGAATAACTGAGTACTTAAATGGCTCGTTACATCAAAAAAGTAATCTGAGTACTCTAACACGTTACTTTGTAACGTGTTACACCCAACACTGTTAAATCCAAATTCTGATCTTTTTTTTCTTGGGCAACATATAAGAAAATAAGAAAAGTATTCGCCTTGATTTAGGAAAACTATCAAGTTCTACAGAGAACCTGTTTTACCGTTTCATCATGCCAACCTGTTGTTGGTTGATTTTCTAAATCATTATGCATTATTCCTCATACTCTATACCACAGTAATAGCAGCACTTTGATTTACATACAGTACAGACTATTACTGCTATTTTAAATAATGGCTTATTTAAAACTACAACAGCTTAACAATGGAGGACGTCTACTGGAAAATTAGTTTGGAATAAGCAGACAACAAATGATTCTTCCTCGAAAAATATAAATGAATAAATAAAAAAAATTGCTGCAATGTGACTTTCTATAGCCGCCACTACAGTCAAAGACAAAACTTTCAACCAGTTACCATCAATAATGAGAAGACCCTGGCGCTAGTGTCATCTTTGGACTCTGACTGACACTGAAGCTTTAAATCTTTAAATCCTTTCAGCATTCTTCTCTTTCTGCTCGTTTCAACATCTTGTACATCTCCGTGTCTCCATCTGACGTTCTTTTCATCTTTTGCTTTCTGCCCTGACTCTCTTCTTTTCTCTTTTATCTTGGTTGACAATATTAGAAAGAGGAGTTGCCCCCGTCCATTCTGGTGGTTGTCATGGCAACGGGGTGGTCTGGTACATCTGAGTGATAAAAATATTGTATCCGATTTTTTTCCTCTTTTTTTTTTTTTAAATCTGTGCTAATGGCACCACGGCGATCGCAGATCTGTAGAAAAAGAAAGTAAAAAAAAAAAAACCTGCTATAATCCAGCAGTGAACCTGATTTAATTTTACATTATACCCTTTCGATCTTCATTAAGTAACACTTAACCGAAGCTAATTTACTAAGTCATTAATTATTCATCAAACACGGGAGAGGAGGCTTTAATGAGTAGCTGTCGATTGTAGAGGCTTCGGGGTGCTAAAGGTGTGATTACTCTGTCAAAGCTCACACATCAGACACGTCGGGCCGTGTGTCGTGCTCATGTTCTCACTGTACAGAAAGTGCTGTAGAGCTACAACAATTTATTTGGGTGCAAAAAATAGGGCTTTTTTTAAAAATGTCAGTCATTATCTCTAATGTACTGCTTATTTATTCAGCTTGGAAACTGAACAAGTGCATTAGCTAGCTGTGGCCTGGCATCTTAAGCAATAATAAAAGAAACAGGAATGTACCGTTCTGCTACTGAATATCAGTATACCAGAATGAACACAAGTTCATTGTCAATGGAATTTCTCACTGCTGGGATGTTCCATGTTGGTTGCTCTTTAATGCTGCTGCTTTCCATCTCCAATCGAAAAACTGGCTGTCAAAAAGTGACCTACAGAGAGATATAGCGCAAAACAAACATTACAGCTTAACAAATTTTTAATCGCTTAATAAATTCTTAACAGGAATGAATCAATTAAAGAATAATGAATTACCATTCTAAAACAAATGTGTGGCACAAAAGACTTTACTGAAGATGTTCTGACTTGGCGGCAACAAGTAACAAATGTTTAACTTTTCTTAATCTATCAGAACTGATGTTGTTCCATGTATATGAAACAGCAAAAATAGATGATTTCCTCCTTTAGTGGGACAATCGTTCTGGGACGATTCTGATAGACGGAAATCTGATTCCAAGACAAAAGTCAAGTATGTTTGTTGTTGAGTAGGTCTGTTCCCACTCCCAGTAGTTAAGTTGGTGAACTGCTGATTGGAAGATTCCAGGTTCAAAACCCCACTACCACCAAGTTGAGCCTTGAGAGAGACCCTTAAACCTCATCTGCTTAAATGTATAATGAGAGAAAAATATAAGTTGCTCTGGATAAGTAAATGTATTCCATCTTCTATTGTCAGTTTTGATGCAATTTCTGTCTGAAATAAAAAATATAAAAACAAATTTTATATAAGAAGAAATGCCCATGGAGGCAGTATTTTGGGCCTCTTTTTATTATGCGATTCTGAGTCTAAATAAGATTTAAAAGCTGTTTGATATTAAAAGCTGTTCTGTTTCACACTGTTGTATCACTCTGATTAGATGCGATGCATCTATTTTAAAGTTGACATAAAGAATAGAGATTGCAGTTCCTATGGCTGATACCGATCTCTTATTCTTTAAAAGTTGGGCCTCACTGATACCGATTTTCTTTTTTCCTCCTAAGGAAATAATTCCCCCATAATTGTAAATCTGTAGATCGGCCACAAAAGAAAATCTGCTACAAGAGAAGTGATGGGTTATGTTTGCAGAACTATTTGTATGTTTTTCCACCCATGTCTTTATCGGTGCTTGATTCGGACCCGGTGAAATTACTGGCTGTCTCAACATTTGGTCCATGACCTGATGACCCTGTGCCAGATCACGACGCTGAAGACACTTTTATTCTGCATTTAATTAGTGTTCTGATCTGTACTGTAAATATAACCCAGTGTCATTTTGTCTCCTTTGCAGTGTGTATCGCCCCACCCAGGATTCAAGTAAAGAGGACATCGATCTTTACGTTGCAAACTAGACACCGTCTTCTGCTTCAGTTCTGAATCATTTAAACCGCAGTTAAAAATGGAGAACACATACAGAGAGAGAACTTCTCTTGCTCGTGGTGCTCGCGATATCGCCAAAGAAGCCAAACGACATGCAGTCAAAAAAGTGAACAAAGCCATGGACCGCGCATCAGACGAGTACTCGGGCCGTACGTATCACCGTTTCGAAAATGACGAGGAAGACGAGGGCGGAGACGATGACCGCTACTATTACCAGGACGGTCAGGCGAAGCAACACGAGGACGACGAAGGATCCAGCGACGCCACAGAAGGCCATGACGACGAAGACGAAATCTACGAGGGCGAGTACCAGGGTGTGCCCGGCACCGGGGATGGACAGGTGGCACTGGGGCGGGTGGTTGCGGATGGAGCGAAGGACAAGAAAGAGCTGGAGAAAGAGCGGGAGGCGGAGGAGGAGGAGCTAGCGCAGCAGTACGAGCTGATCATCCAGGAGTGCGGACACGGGCGCTTCCAGTGGCAGCTCTTCTTCGTGCTGGGGTTGGCGCTCATGTCTGACGGCGTGGAGGTTTTCGTTGTTGGGTTCGTGTTGCCCAGTGCTGAGACTGACATGTGCGTGCCCAACTCTGGAGCAGGGTGGCTGGGTGAGTCGAGGGTCTATGAGTACAATCACACACACAGCACACAAATACTGTATGCTCACTCAAACACATTCAATTTAATTCAAAGCCTGCATGTACGTCTAGCACCATTTTCCAGCTTTCCATTTAACTTAGATTTATTCTTGGGTCAAATTAAGATTAAAGTTCATTTTAGACCCAAAGTGTTAGAAGAATTGACTTGCAAAAGCCACAAACAAATGTTTTTAGACCAATACTGTAGCTATCCTTCCTAAGTTCCTGTACAGGTTCCTGTCCTGGGTTCCATAACAATATGTAAAATAACAGAAGAGAGATGACTGTGTGTGTGTGTGTGTGTGTGTGTGTGTGTGTGTGTGTGTGTGTGTGTGTGTGTGTATGCTTAGTAATCCAATTGGGATGGATTAGAAAGTGTGTTGTCATGGCATCAGGTACAGTATGAGTACATGAGTGGGTAGTGTTATATTGGGTTTGCTCGTGATCATGTCCATGTGTGTGTGTGTGTGTGTGAGTGTGTGTCTTCATTCTGACACAGGGACACCTGAATGGATCCTTTCTCATATCTAGCCCTGCAGGTCTTTGTTTAATTACCTCATAAACTGAATTGTGTGAGATTATGGGCTTGTATGTCAAAGTTTTCTCTTTTCACATTAAATGTACGCCTGCAGCTAAGCAGCTGTAAAAACCTTTCTCTCTCACACACACACACGCGCGCACACACACACACACACACACACACACACACACACACACACACACACACACACACACACAAAGAATTCCAACACAGGTGGAGAGACAGGTTGAGTACACAGTATATACACTGTATGTACTGTATATGGTCTGGGAGAAACAAGACCATTTGTGTCTTTAAATCGAAACCAGCAGTGTTGAAGATTTCTTCTGTCCTCGTACTGGACACGCACTTTTCTTGTTTTGTTTGATGTTTAGGACAGGACGACGCACACACACACATCGTATTGACATCTGATTCACCGAAGCCGCTTAATAATTGTACATGCGTTCTGTGCTTTTAGAGAGAGAAACAGAGAGAGAGAGAGAGAGAGAGAGAGAGAGAGGCAATCGGGAGAGGAAAGTGGAAAAAAGCATCAGGGCATGAAATCAGAAAACAAGGCTCTAGGGCTCCTCTGAGGAGAACAGCTGGCCCGCTTTGTGAGGACGTTTCGTCAACGCTGACTTGCAGCATTAAAAAAAGCATAACATTTTTACTTTTTTTTGTTCACTGAATTCTCAAATCTGATTGGTCGAAATGGGGTTGATAACTTCTCTGTAACAGCGGCTCTGACATCAGTACCAGGTGCAAGATCTACACAAGTGTTTCAAGGGTTTAGTAAGGTTTCATAACAGTAAGCAAATAAAAAAATATTTTTTTCCTTGTTTAACTTAAAATGATATGTATAAGGAGAAGAGACATTTAAATAAAGATTTACAGAAGGAGTCTCCAGCGTCAATGCTTGATGTTATTTCCACCATTAAAGATGGTGAGATTCCCAGGTTCCTGGTTTAACAGAAAGAAAAAAATCAGATGCTGCTGCATTAGCGGCACCTTGTTTAAACACATTTATTATCTAATTACTCCGGTATAAAAATCTTGTAGTTATAATCATTTTCCCATTCAGCTTTACTGTCCTGCGTTTACACTCGTGCAGCTGTAATGTTGTTTATTCATTACATTTATTGATCCTGACAAAATCCAAGTCCTTGATCAGATTAGCTTCTCATGCTGCAGTGAATGCCCTAATGGATCCGTAACTGTGCTAAAGATGATCAAAAGTCAGAAGCTTTGTTCATGCAGGCTTTGTTTACATTTATGTATTATTAATTCAAGTGTTATACAAAAAAAAAAAGGTTGCACACTTCAGGTGTGAAAATGGTTCCTCATGCTTGAAGAGACACTCTTTCACAAACCTGGTCATTCAGTACATTCGGGTCGTCAGTTGACTTCATTTTATTGCCACATACAGTATTGTTGCTGAGCCTAGACCTGAGCAACTGAAGCAACTCCAGATCATAACATGGCCACTATACAGTACATGATGGGTTCATCGCTTCAAGTTTAAATTGAATATTGTATTTGTCACATACACAGTATGATATGCAGAGAAATGCTTTTACGACCACTGATGACCTAAGAAATAAGAAAAATAAGAGTTTTTAATTAGAATATAAAGTATGAGAATATGATTTTATAATTATAGAAATATATATAACATAGAATACAGAAATATATTAAAAATATAGATCTTAATATAGATATTAGCTGTAAAAAATGTACATTAAGTACAAATAATAAAATAGAAATACAATAAAATAAAATTAAATGTAATTGAAATGAGGCGGCACTGTGGTGTAGTGGTTAGCACTGTCGCCTTGCTCCAGGGTCTGGGTTCGATCCCTGGCCAGGCTCGATTCCCATCTCTGTGTGCATGGAGTTTGCATGTTATCCCCATGCTTGGTGGGTTTCCTCCGTGTACTCCGGTTTCCTCCCGCAGTCCAAAGACTAGGTTAGGTTAATTGGCGTTCTCAAATTGGCCGAGTGTGAGAGTGTCTATACCCTGCAATGAATTGGCAGCCTGTCCTGCCTTCTACACTAAGTCGCCTGGGATAGGCTCCAGGCCCCCCGTGACCCTAAATACAGGTATAGGTGAATGAGTGAGATCTTAAATGTTTATTATGTATAAATAATGAAGTAGAAATAAAATGAAATAAAATTAAATGTAATTGCAATGGAATTGGGGTACAGAAACCATGTCCAGTCGTGAGCAAGTCATTGTGAAATATGCAGAAGTCAAGTTCACAGTTCAAAGTTCCATGGTGTGCAAAATGTGCAAATGCGCTTTTTACCCTGACACGCCCATCGCTCTGGAATAGGACTCATTAGTCTGGACTCATCAGATACAACATGACCTTTTTCCATCGCTCAAAAATCCAATCTTTATGCTTTCTAGCAAACTGAAGCCTTTTTTTCTAATGAGTCTCACTAACAAGTAGTTTTCTAATATACACACCTGTTTACTCCCAATCCTGTGAGTTCTCATCACATTGTGTGTGTATGAAAATGCTCTTACTTTCACTATTAAACAGAGCTCTGACTTCTACTGTCAACCTTTTTAACAATGCAACTTCACCAAGCGTTTAAGTGATCTATAATCGTTAAAAATATCTAAAACGTTACTTTTACAAGGTTGATGGTTCAGCACTATGCTTCCAGGTTAATGTTGTATTTGTTTGATGCAGCCCAATACTTTGGCCCTTTATTTAAGGAGCCAATGTATTGGGCTGCATGATCAGGCAGTGTTCTTTTAATACAGTGTACTGTAGTTTATTTTCTACTGCCTAAAAATGTATTGAAGAAAGACTGACTTAGGTCAGGCGGCTGACCTTACGAAAACTGCGTTCTCAGAAAATAAGTACCTTTCCTGGTACAAACGTTTGTCACCACGGAGTTCCTGCTGAAGGGTTCAGATTTTTCTATCTTTCATCTGAAAAAGTGGATGTATTATACCTCTAAAACTCATTTAAGCTACAAAATTGCATTGTAAGGACCTTGGGGAGCACGCTGACATTGGTTTGTAAATTAGGGAGCAAAATGTACCTGTATAGTACCTTTTTAATGACTGCACTATACAATCATTCTCTCTTTAAACTCTAGAGGGACCGGTATGAGCCGAGGGACTCGCCGAGAGTCAGTGAAATGTTTCCATCTGTCATCAAGCCATAATCCGGGGAGACTGTATAGGTAGATGTCAGGGAATATGTTTTCTCGGCAGGAACTCATTAAGCATGCTGAGACGAATTTAATTAATAAACAGAGTCTCTCATAGACCATAGAGCTGTAACGGAAAAAAAAAACAGTTTCTCTTTATTGTTGCCATAAAAAGGGCAGAAAGAGAGTGACACAGTGTTGTTTGGCTCAGCAAACATTTTATACATTAAACTGCTGAATAAGGAAGAAATAAAACACCTGAGGTCATGCTGTTGAAGGACAGGATGAAATGAAATGTGTTAACACACATTTAAATGTATTATTTCCTCTTGTACCACAAACTTTCCATAAAAGTAATATGATTAATGTATAAAAAATACCTTAAAATACCTTAAGGAAATGCCTCGAACAAAGTTTACATTAAAATAAGGTGTAAAAAAAGATTCAGGTTTGGATTAGCTTAGGTATGTTGCTTTAGCTTAGCTAAATATCCCTTTATCCATTCTTTAATAACAGAAAGATTCCACGTCCAAACCAGTAGAAGAATGTCTGATAAACAACAGTAGGAACAGCACATGGTCTAGTAGCTACTGTAAATTTGTAGCTGTCTAACCTAAGCTAGGTTAGCAAACTTATAGCGTCTGTATAAAGATAGAAATATTTAACACCATACTGATTTGTGTTTTTTGCCGGAGAAAAAAATATATAAAATATCCAGAACACAGAAAGACTGCAAAACAAGAGCATTAACCCGAGCTTGACCTTGTGAGGCGTGATCATCTCGATGAGACTGCGCCCACAGATAGCTCTCCTCTCTCTTTGCGCTTTCCTCTTTGTACACTTCATTGAGTCAGTATAACTACATCCCATACACACCAGCAGGGCGCTAATAGACATCCCAGTCGGCAGAATTTGCAGCTTCTGTCTTTGATCTGAAATGAAATTAGATTTTCTGCCGTCAAACTAAAGCATCAGAAGTGTTCTGGGATGCTAATATCAACCCGGACAGCAGTTACACATGCTAGCTTGATCATATATAAGCAATTTCACACGGGAGGAGGTGCTGTATTGCTTGATATAGCACATCTGTAATGCGGCCATAGGCACTGTTCCATGAACACCATCTATTATCAACAGGTTATGATTATGATCAGTTATTTATGGGACTAACTAACTGCGACTTGCAGAGCTGGTGACCAAGAGTTAGTGTAATTAACTGAGTATAGTTTTTGTTATACAGGAGATAATAATGATCATTTACTTGATATCAAGGGTAGACTCAATAACTATGTCCTTTACAATTCATTTAGTTTGCTATAGTAATACTCAAATGGGTCAAAAAATTTGCAGTGTTATATTTTTGTATATATTTCCAGGGCTGTAGCTCTCACAGGAAACCATTTGCGCTAGATTTCTGGTTACTGAGTAAAATAGCAATATTTTAACGATAGTTGAAGTTGAGATTTCGTACTTTGCACAGGCAATAAGAATTCAGTAGTACGAATATGCAGTGCAGTATTCTATCATGATGCTGGGTGTCACCAGGAAGCAATAGCTCTCAGTCAGCCACGTAAACACGAGAATTAACAACCGGTCCTCTACATTAGTTGTTCTCAAATTCTTTCCCAAAAAAATGTCATTTGGTGAAATATATATCACTATTGTAAAATGCATTTTTCCACAGGAAGTAATGCAAATGCAGAGAATCCGTTCCAAGCACCCAAACATTATAATTATATTTTTGCCTATAGGAACAATAAAAAAAAAATTATAAAAGACATGTAAAAATAAAATATGAAATAAAGAAACATTGAACCTCACTTAACCTTGATTTATGATTCCTCTTGACATGGGTGCCTTAAAAATCAACCTGAAAGTGGCTCCATTTTCTTCTTGTTAACATTCTTGGGACCCATAGTGCTATTCTTCACTAAATGCAAAAAAAAAAAAAAAAACATAAAAAAAAGGAAACTCGCTTTGCTTGGCTTTTCACGGATGCAACTAGGTTAGGTTAACTTAGCTGGTGTTCAGTTCGGCTCGGTTTGTTTACCCGCAATGAATAATTTGTAGGCGAAAATTTTAGTACTTACAGTGAAAATTTGTGAGATGGGACATTATTATGTTGAGGTACCACTGTACATGTTATAAATCCCATGGTTTTGTTTCATTAGTTCAGATTATTTTCTATTTAAATATAGCTATTAACTCATGAATATTTTATGGCAATTTCAAACTTAATTGTGAAATGGAAAATTAAATGATTTTTAATCACTGGCACTGTGTCATGATGCAATACCATCATGACCCACCAGAGGGCCGCAGCCCATGTGTGCTTTCTTTTTTCTGAGCACTTTTAGCTAGGCTACGCTAAACTGTAATTTTTGTTTAATTAGGTGTAGAGCATTAAAAGTTATGAGTTTTTTTTTATTATTACATAACTCTGTCATAAATTGGAATCGTAAACATTACCGAGGCACTTTGAGTTTAAAAACATTCTCACATTTAAGCTAACTACAGCAAGCACTGCTACACGGCTCAATACATAGCGTGACCTTTGAATACCTTTTACTTTTTAACTACCATTTGAAGTAGAATACTGACTAAACAGCATGTATATAAAATGCTAATGATGCTAGCTAGAGGCTAAAACGTTGGAAGAAGTGAGAAAGAAAGTCATTTTAATTTCTCTGACTGAAATTTGTTCATTATTGTTGTGGAAAATACCACACTGGAGATTAAAGACAATACAGCTAGCGTTTAGCATGATGATGTTCATAATAAGAAACCTGTGGCGTTTATGTTAAGGTGAAACGCGTTGTGATAGGAATCCTGTTAGCGCAAAAACGCTATCGAGTTTACATCGAGGGGAAGACAAATGCACTTGTCCCTTTAAGTGTGTTAGCCTCTAGCTAACTCAGCTGAATTAATACTACGGAGCATCGAGTATGCGGTTTCTCGGTTACAGTAGATTATCTCGGGCATTAGAAGGTTGGAACAACATCTCCCTGATGGATCGTTTAGCTCTAGCAGTGTGTGTGTGTATCTCTGTGTGTGTGTGTGTGTGTGTGTGTGTGTGTGTGTGTGAGTGTGTGTAAAACAGCACTGCACTCTCTCTTTGTCAGCCTGTAATGAATCACCTGCCTTTCCTCATCATGCCTGCAAGAGTAGATAACACGGATTGCTTTCTGCATATCAGCTCCCATCAGAGAGGCTTCAGAAAGCATCAGAACATTACGGGAGCACAATGAGAGCCAGAGAGACCTGAGCGTGCGTGTCTTTACCGTGGAGAAAGTGGACGACAAACCACCGTTTCTCTCTTCTTTAGAACAAATTAGCATTTTTATTAGCATCTTGGCTGGGGAGCGGTCAGTGGGTTTATCGTGTGTGTGTGTGTGTGTGTGTGCGCGCGCGCACTGAATGACTGATCGTCCCTGTCCTTTTATACTAACTCAAGTGGATTAGAGAAATGCAGATGAAATATTGACACAACCCAGCGAGGGTCAGCTGACCAGAGACAACCATATTAGGCCAAACCTAAAACTGACACTTTTTCCTTAAATTTAGATTTTCAATGTGTATTTGGTTAGTGGTTGGTGGTTGGTGACAAAAAAAAAAACAAGATTAATGCTGACCACAATTACTAGAAGACTTACTTCTATAAGAGTGTTTTCAGACTGGCTGTGCATGGCATAGTGTTGTATGGCACTGTCACCTTGCACCTCCAGGGTCCAGGTTTGATTCCCGCTTTGAGGTCTGTGTGCATGGAGTTTGCATGTTCTTCTCGTGCTTGGTAGGTTCCTCCAGGTACTCTGGTTTCCTCCCACAGTCCAAAGACCTGCGAATTGGCATCCCCAATGTGTGTATGTGTGTATGCGATTGTGAATGTTGACCATTGAATGTTGAATGAGGTCCTACAACAGTCGTAGAAATGGGAATAAATACAAGGGTCACCTTGGCATCCACAGTCCCTAGATAGATGGTACATTATGGCATTATATTTATTCTTTGTTGTTGAAAGAAAATCTTGCCCCGTTTAGTCATGTTTAGACATTCAGATGGGTTGCCAGTGTTTGTAGAAACATAAAACGTGAAGAAAAAAAATTCCTTCCTTGCTTTTTTTTTTTTCTACTTTTGTATTAGTCTGGGTTTTAAAGCAGCTATTTAGATTTTCCCCTAATGTGACCTCATATAAGAAGGCCCCCCAATGTTCCAGCTCCAGTGTTAACTGGAGGGGAGTGGAATAGAAGTAGCTCATTTTTCATAGGCACTGAAATAGCATGTTTAGAAAAGGGGTGAAACAGAGGTATGAACAAATGCATTATTTTCCCTTGGAACATTAAAAGACAAGATTTGGGGACACTCTGAGACCTGTGTGAACATAACAAGAAAAATGATAAAATATAAGACCTTTAACTCTGAATGTTGCCGAACATGAACTAAACATGTCACACAGAACTTCACTGTATCAGTGATTACACACATCAGTGCTTTTGTGAGAATCTGAAATTTATTAGTTCTATTTTAAAAATATTAAAAAATATATATTTTTTAATCTTTCAGAGACTCTGTCTTCCACTAGACAAAAGGGTGTCCTTTTTGAAACCTGGCACTCACAGCATCCCGGGCTGCTGAGTGATGGAAAGGAGATCTGCTTCAATCATGGATGTTATGCATCATCAGGCTTATCAATCAGCGTCAGCACAAATATGACGAACGAGTCGTATGGGACGTGATTTTAACACGAGCCTGTGTCAGGTCCGGACTGGATGAGATGCTGTGTCAGCTCATTTATTCCGACTGAGCGCTAAGACAATTAAAAGGCGTGAAAAATGACAGCTGTTTCCTCCATGGAGCGTAGACAAATACATTATTCGGAATGAACAGATAAGGCGTTCTAAACAGATCCAAACACAGATACTAATAGGAGCAGCACTGTTTTTGGTTGTTAGAAATATGCTTAAGGATGTGATAAAAGTTGAATAAGTAGGAAGTTTGTACTTTTATGATCAGATATCGGCGCTCATGGAATTCTCGTGTTATCGTCGCTGCATCTTCAAGGTCAATACTTAATTCGCAGTGATTTCTATTTGCTTAGATTTTTAAGGACAATACATTCGTTAGAAAATATATTGTGCTGTTAGTACAATCTCAAGCTGAAGCTGACTATGAATCATACCGACTGTGCCACGCCCATTTCCGATCCAAATATTTAAAGCACTTAACCGATGCAAGATAGCGTCATGACATTACGCCAGATATCCATCTTCTTGTTGTTGCTATGGTTACAGACTATTTTTTTTGCTCTCATATGTACTATCCAGCTGTGTGTTGATAACGCTATAAGGTTTTTCATTTTCTCTATTCGTTCTATCTTTTCTCTGCCCTCACGTTTTGTTCTGATGGGACAGATCAGTGAAAAACGAGTCTGCAATCTTTATTCTTATCACAATACAACTACGTGCTGCGACATGAATCTACTACACTTTGCTCTGTATGCTGTTTTAACACATATTAGTCTTTATAGTCATCATTTTGCACTTTTGTGTATGTGTGTGTGTGTGTGTGTGTGTGTGTATTTGCTGGGCCAGATGGAACTCTTGGCAGTATCAGTAGAATATGTAGCAAAATTAATAAGTTCTTGGATATAGTTGCACATCTGGAACTCATCGGAATGTCAAGATAAGCTGGTTCATCTCTTTTTGTTTAAATAAATAAATAAATACATTTTGCCCAAACTATGTATGAGCTCTTGTACTGAGACGGCAAAAGGAACAAGCATAAGGTGAATATCCGTTCAAGTGAAGGAGGCGTGGCTTCTCTGCCAGTCCTTACCAAGGAGGCGTGGTCTCTCTGTGAGCCCCAGTGCAGGAGGTGTGGCCAGAGTGTGTGTGTCAGCCTACGACTGGCAGACTCAGTGAAGAAGAAGAAGAAGGCGTGGACAACATGCCATGAAAGGATGCTGGCTGGCAGTTTTAATGAAGTTGGAATTCTTGTAGTGAAGGATGAATGGTGTAGATGTCAGGACTAATGAAAGAGGTGTGGCCACAGCATCTGCCGGTCTAACTATGGGAGGTGTGTCCAGACAGCCTGTCTGCCACTCCCAATTAAGGAGGTGTTGTGTGTCTACGACTCCCAATGAAGGAGGTGTGTTCTGTGTCTATGACTCCTAATAAAAGGGGGTGTGGTCTGTGCCTGTCATTCCCAGTGAAGAAGGTGTGGTCCGTGTCTTCGATTTGTAATAAAAGGGGGTGTGGTCTGTGTCTGCCATTCCTAATCAAATAAGGTGTGGTGTGGGTCTGCCACTTGCAAAAACGAGGTGTGGTCTTTGTCTGCAGCTTTTAATGAAGAAGGTGTGGTCTGTGTCTGCCATTCATAGTGAAAGGATGTGGTCTATGTCTGCAACTTCTAATGAAGGAGGTGTCTGCCTATGTCATTCCTAATTAAAGTGGGTGTGGTCTTTTTATGAGTCCTAGAAAAGGATGCATGTCCTAATTATTATGTATTTTAAAGTTATTAAAGAAACAAAACTGCTAAATCAGAAATATTTGTTCAATTTATTCCTTTCTGTTTCTCTGTCTGTCTCTCTCTCTCTCTCTCTCTTTTTCTGTGCTCCACAGGTAGTATCGTGTACCTGGGGATGATGGTGGGAGCGTTTTTCTGGGGCGGTTTGTCAGATAAAGTGGGCCGGAGGCAGTGTTTGCTGGTGTGTATGTCCGTGAACGGATTCTTTGCCTTCCTGTCCTCGTTCGTGCAAGGCTACAGCACGTTCCTATTCTGCAGGATGCTCTCGGGATTTGGGTAAGTGTCTGTAAGTTAAGCTGCCTTGGGACGTTGAAACTGAAAACAAGCTTCAGTATTGCACAGATTAGCCAGGTACAAGTGGATTTTTGTTCTCAAACCTTCCAGCTATACAGACACTTAAACGCCAAAATACTGAACCTTTTTTCACCTTGAGTGACACTCAGTGCAATTGGTTGCTGATGAGAACCTGGTCGGGGTTAATTTAATTTTCAACATCGTCTCAGGTTTGTGAAATAGCTGTGTTAGGAACTCTAACTGCACCAACAGGTTATAAATTGTGCATCTGTACGTCTGATTGCAAAATATTTTATACCATTTATCATAGCACTTATATAAGCCATAACACACAACCAGGTGTCCTGGCTGATGTGATAAAGCATACTTATGCCAAGTTTCCACTTTCACAGATTTTTACTTAGAATAGCTACATTTTCTTCCGCCTCAGGTCTGTGTGTGTGTAGAGTTTGCATGTTCTCCACGTGCTTGGTGGATTTCCTCCAGGTTTCATCCAACCAGTCCAAACATATGCGCAGTAGGCATATGTAGTTGTAACTCCAAATTCTCCATAGTGGGTGAGTGTGTGAGTATGAGTTTGCTTGGCGCTCCATCTAGGGTGTACCCCAGGGATCAGCTCCAGGCCCCCTTAACAATGACTGCACAAGTAAGTGTAGCTACAGTATGGTTTCAAAATCAGGACCCACTTTGGATTTGACACATTCTGACATACTTAGCTATGGCATACAGTAGCTACAAAGCACTAAGACGGAGCTAATGTGAAATACAGTGGCGCTTCAATAAAAGCACGGGACAGTAAATAATTTTGTATGGCAATGTCATTGATAACCTCAATCACTTAGAAGTAACTCTAAGATGCATTGCAAGGGGCTGTGGATCCCTGCAGGGACCTGCAGTAACCAATGAAGTGACGTTCACAATCCTGGCACTTTGGTGCCACAAGTGGCGCTACGTGTTGTATCTATTGTCATACCTTATCACAGCTATGCCTTAGGTTCTCCCATAGCCTGCTGTAGCTCCTCATAGGTGCTACCATAATTACACTACAGCCTTGCAGTAGGTATCCATGGGTTTCTACAGTCTTCTTGGCTGACTACTCCTGCCCTGGGTTGACTATTGAAAGGCCATAAACGACCAGAGATAAGCTTGCATGATATACGATGGACCTATGGCGGGGTCATGGGGTCATAAAACGTCATGGGGTCATTCCAGCAAGCCGGAATCAGTCCGAGTCACACAAGCCGTCGGATTTGGACGCAAGAATGTACTGTATGTCATAAACATTAAGCTTTTCTAGACGTTAGGTATTCAAGGTGCGTTTTTCTTTTTACAGCAGGATGAAATCAGCGATGATTTCCACAAGGTCGAGTGCTCTTTAATTATCCACATCCAGAGCCGAGTGCTCTTTACAGCGGCCCGGGGAGCAGTTTTTTGTTTGATTGGGCTTCAGTGGGGGTCTGACCTCAATTTGACCTCAGGATGGTAGTGAAGTCCTTTTGGCTCCCTATGCGGTCTGTGTACACACACACACACACACACACACACACACACACACACACACACACACACAGCCGTGCCAGGATTTTTGGAACACTCAGTCCTACTCAGAGATTAACTCCTCTGTGAGTGACACTCACATTTCTCCAGACCACACACTCAGTAGCCCTCTCAGTTTTTTTTTTCTTTCAGTAGTTTTTCCCTCCTCCCTGTCTTTTCCCTTAACGTCACTCCTGATTTAAGTTATCGGTCAGTGGCAGGAGGTTCAGCCATGCTGGTGAGCAGTGTTCAGATCTGACTTTGCAGCAGAGAGAGGATGAGACTGAGAGAGAGAGAGAGAGAGAGAGAGAGATGGGGGGATTGCAGTAGAATAAGTACAGCAGTGTGTTTTATTGCTAATTGAATGAACAGTCTATGCTTTGTCCTTGTGGAGTGCTGATCCTCAGCAGCGCTGCTTCCCCAGCCATCACTCTCTATCCTATCCCCCATCTTCACTATCCGTTAAGATCTTACGAACGCCAGTGGGGTCAAAGGTCATCCCAATTTGGATTCTGCTGAATGTTGAGTTAATTGAGGAGTTGTATTATATTTTATGATGACAGAAATGGCATCCACTGACCTTGTTTAAAAAAAAACTTGTTTTAAAATGTAGTCCTTGAATTCTGCTTCATTAGGAGTGCAAGGCTGAAATATTAATTTTTCCAAAACGCTAACACTGTATATCACAGGAGCTGTCAAAGAATTGAGAAATATTTGCATTGAGATTATGATCTGTTACATTTTGCTGTGGATTTATTTAAGGGAACACAAATGATGATATTATTGTTATAACTATGAGGACACAATATTTTTTATAACTGCCATTAATAAAATGGGTGCAAATCAGTCTGGAAATGAATCTTATGGTGGTCTGAATCAATTGTCCAAGAAAGAAACATTTGTAGCAACGTAAACCGACTGAATGGGAGCTCTGTACCTAATAATAATGGTGGCAAAACCTTTTATTTGAACTGTTACACCCTTTGAATAAACAACAGAGAGAATGTGCAAGAATATCTCCGAGTTGTATATAGAGATGTTTTCATTATGTACTGTATGTCCAGTGTTCAAGTCAAAGCTGGACTTTTGATGAAAGTAAAAACTCCCTTTATTTCTCTATATAATCCCCTTCTACACTAATGCACATATCCCAGTGTTTCACTACCATTTGGACACTATCAGTGTGGATGTTTTTTTCACAGTACGCTGGAGCCATTATCAGCCATGAGCCTGCTTCACGTCTAAAACGCCGACTTCCCAGGAACTCCCTTAATCACACAAACATGTGGAAATGGCGTGGAGTGAGGTCAGGACTGTACGAGTGATAATAAATCAGAGCCGAGTTCCTGTAACGTGCAAGTGGTGCTGGTGAGTAATTGTGTGTACAGTTCCGACACACAGAACCATCACCTCCACAAGTTGGTGAAAAGTTATCTGTTGATTTTAAAGGATCAGGCGCTCCACTCGCTGAATGCTCTCGGGAATGACTGCAGAGGGTTCTGAACCAGCTCGGCCGGGATCGTCATTCATGGACGTACGACCTTTAAAAAACGTTTGCACCGCTCAGGCTTAGAGTTTCATCACCGTCCTGTGCTTCAAATCTTGTGTAAATGTCAATGGCTTTTATGCTCTCATTCATAAGAAATTTCATCACCAGTCCTGGTTTGACTTGAACGCCCCTCATAGGTTTTAGCATCATAAATTAGAGCAGCGTTTTTAAAAAAAATTTGGTTCACTTGGTTCAAAGTCAGATTCAGTGGTTTGTACAGTAAGGAAGCTCAAAACACACATGTGTATTTGTCTGAATGTACTACATGTATTTCTTGCATACCCATGCTCCTCTGCAGGATCGGTGGGGCCGTGCCCATCGTGTTCTCGTACTTCGCAGAGTTCCTGGCGAGGGAGAAGCGCGGCGAGCACCTGAGCTGGCTCTGCATGTTCTGGATGATAGGCGGCATCTACGCGTCAGCCATGGCCTGGGCCATCATCCCTCATTACGGTGAGTGACGGCAGCCACAGCCAATCACAGAGCAGCATTTTAGTTTAGTTAGTGGTAAATTTTGTCAACACTAACATGGCAAAAGACTAGCTATGACTATAACAATATGCGACAAAAACGTAAAAATGGAAACAGAACAAATGTGGATGAAGCAACATATAGTCAAAAAACTAATAATCATTCATGTACAGTAGTAGAGACCTGCTCGCTCACATAATTACACCACAGCATAATTAAAAGTATACTAGACCGGGAAATGTAATTGCTCCTTATTATGCACAAATGTTACTAAAGGTCCATGTACTCCATAATGTGTGCAAAATGGAGGATTATAAGCTATAGAAACCAAGAGACAGGTAAAGAACAAGGGATATAGCGGCATTAGGGCGATATCTGGAACAAAGGAGAGGAGAGGAGGTCGTTTAAGGGTAGAAATGGAAGCGAGGAAGCGTGGAGAGAGAGAGAGTGAAAATGATTAATGTAGGCTGCGTTAAGGATATTTAAAGGATGAAGGCACACAATACCGAATGAAAGTGAATGCAGAGGAAAAAAGGGGGAAAACAGAGGATGGAGGGAGTGAGAGCGGGAGTGAGAACGAGAGGAACGGTAGAAGTGGATAAAAATAAAAAGCAGAGGAATAAGAAAGTAAGTGTAATGTTTGAGGGATCGAGGATGAAACGACAGAAAGAAGATAAATAAGGTTGATGTAAAGGGTTACTGTGTGTGTGTGTTGTTTATTCTTGCCACATACACATGGTTGTTTATACACATTCTCTGGTTGTCTTACACGTCCTAAAACCATGGCAGTGTGGGAGTGGTGCCTACTGTACCTGTCCAGTGTGTGTTCCTGGTTACTTGCTGGATTCATCTCCTCCCTGACCAGATTAGTGTTTACAACAGATGAATAAATGAATGAGTGTCCTTGTTGATGTACTCAGATTAAGTCAAAGATTTAACAACAGAAAGAACAGAAAACTTAAAGGGTTGGATGCGGCAATGTTGACGGACTCGCATGTGTGTAGTCCGCTGTATGTTCATCCGGAGTCCACTAGTAGTGTCCACTAGGGTTAAAGTGCTCGCCCTATCATCTGGGGATCGCCAGATCGATTCCCAGGTGATGCTGTAACCTCTCGCAGCCGGAGGTCTGATTGGCTGAGCTCTCTCAGAGGGGAGGGATGAGAGGTACTTAGTGCTCCCACATTAATCACGGCTCTACAGCCAATCAGGGGCGTCTGTGAGCGAGCAGTTCGAAAAAATGTGGTCGGCTGCCATCACGTGGTTCGAAGGAAACACGTGATAGTTTTCGCCCTTCCCGGCTGAGTGGTAGTAGTAGCCTTAATGTGGGAGCCCCCTAGTGGCAGGGAGGAATTGGACACAACTAAATTAGGGAGAAAATCGGGGAAAGCTACAATGAACTCAGTAGAGGATTTGTGTGTTTAGTCTATAGTGAACCTTGAGTCAAACGGTGCTATACTGCCTCCACTGTTTATATTAGATATACAGTTTAATGAGCACAAGGCACGCACAGGCATTAAAACAAATATCATATAGAGTTGTAATGTACTATTTTTTACACAAGGGTAAGTCAAAAATTATCAGCACTCCGGTTACATTAACTCCTGTTGGCAGCACTGTCTCATCAGCGCTTTCCGTTCAAGGCTACCATCTCCCCAGTCACTGCTGTGCAGGTGTGAACATGTTACTTCAGTTCATTCAGAGCAAATATGGATGCCCCACTTGTTATCTGCGCAAAAAAAAATACAGCATGTAGTGATTAGTTTTTTTGCGGTTTAAGGGCGTACCCAGTACCGTTATTTATCAAAGATTTTGTGTACATTATGGAGAAAGTGTCTTGTCATGAAGAAGTGTGTTCGAACGAATAGAGAAGGGCAAGGAAGGAGGCACAAGTGTTTAGTCCCCTAAAAGCAGTCCTACAAGGACAAAGATTCAGTTCTGATGAAGAAGTTCAGATGACGAAAAAAAAATATTTTTCTTTTCTAAAATTTAAATCAAATAAATTTTACAGCCAGAGTGTGGATCATTTTTGACTCACCCTTGTACAATAAGCATAATTAAACAGTTTTCATTCTATAGGTTCTCTCTGAACCAGAGTGATAAATAGTCATGATTTTAGTATTAAGCTAAATAATTGGGATTAATGGATCATTCTAGAAATGATTGTGCAAGATTAAACCTTTAAATTGAGTATAGAGTTATATTAAGCTAAATTTAAGTCTGTTAAACCTGCAGTAGTTAGTTAATTTCTCAAAAAACAAAACAAAACAAAACAAAAACAATGTTTAGTGTTTAAATCTAAATTTCAGCTAGCTTTAGCATTCCACCTCTTTACATGCTGAGTAAACGAACAGCTGATTGTCTTCTCTCTCAGTTTCACCCTGACCGCATTTCATAACACATTTCTGAACCAAATCCTCTCTAATTCTTCTCTCCTCCCTGTCATCCCTCTCTCCTCCCTTTCCCTTTCACTGAGTCTGGCAAACGACTGTACTCATAATTGAGGTCAATTGATTGTCCTGTCTTGTTCTTAACACCCTGTTCAGAGGCACTGGTGTGTGCAAGTGTGTAAATGTGGTTCTGCCGCAATGCTTTCACATTTGTAGGGTTGGGGAGGGAGGAATACTCGTGCGGGTGTGGGTGTGTATGTGTGTGTGCCTTTCCCTTACTGTTTCGATGGTTAAGCAGATACATTAGTGCATTTTGTGCTGAATTTGGAGTGGCCTCACAGCTCAGCTTCCCCATTATATTGCATTGTGCTACACTGCATTGTTTTCAGTTTATAAGCCTCTGCTGCTTCAGTGATGTGTAATATACTGTAAATGTGTATGCAGATTACTGTGCGTGTGTGTGTGTCGTGGGATGCGACATCAATATGAGCAGCAGCTGAGGCAGCGAGCCATACACTCCAGTCTATTATACAGCTAATCCATATAATGAGATTCTCTACAGCTGCACACACACACACACACACACACACACACACACACACACACACACACACACACACACACACACACACACACACACACACACACACACACACACACACACACACACACATGTAATAAGTTTAAACCAACATTAGAATTAACATAAACGTAACATTGAAAAAAATGAAAGCATTCTAGAATTAGAACTAAAGTAAAACTAGAAAATAATAAAAAATAAAATAGAAACAAAAAAATTACAATTTAACAAAATATTAAAAAATAATCACCAAATCAATGTATGGTTCATATATAGCAATTTAATTGTAAAAAATATATATATAATAATCAACATTGAAAAATAAATAGAAATTAACAAAGCTGCATTTAACTAGATCAACAAAGATGTTCTATTTTTGCATTTTTGCTCACAGATTGCACGTTACATGAACTCAGCTGGGAGTTATTACCATATTCCCCATACAGTCCCAACCTTATTCCAACCCATTTCCACATGTTTGAGCCATTAAAGGATTTCCTAGGAGCCAGCGTTTTAGATGTGAAGCAGGTCCGATCATGGCTCCAGTCACAAGCACTTGTGAAACACTGGAATAAGTGCATTAGCGTAGCAGAAGATATAATAGAGATTATAATCTGTTACTCTGGGATTATAAACTGCACAATCAAAAGTCGTATTTGCTTAAATATGTTTATAAATGCTTAAAACTGCTTTTAACGCATTTATGCTTGAGAATAATACTAACTATGAATAAGAAAAATTATAGAGAGCAAACATAATGCATTATTAGCCTAAAATAAAATGCAGACCTGGACATTCCTGTATAAATTAATTAATCAGCATTATACTGACTTTTAATTTACGGTCATGTGAATGTGACATAAAAATGAAAAACAGTCATTGTTTTGCTCTCTTCTTTCTGTTTTTGCTGTAATTCTCTGTAAATCTCTTCTTTGTATGATGGCTAAATTTTTTTATTATTTTATTTTATTCTTTGCAAAACCTTTATATAAACCATATACCTCTCCTGAGAACTCACATGCATGCCAAAACACACCCAGTCTTAAGGGTGCAATGAACACATCACTACACTCGCTACAGTATAACGCCCCTCAGAGATAGTAATGCTGGCAGATAGTGATCTCTAAGCTCTTTCATTACTGTTACAGTGCTTTGCCAGATAATGATCCAACCTAGAGGATAGAGACATTATCTTTGCTTCATAAGTATCCATCTCTTCAGCTTCTATAGTTATAGAGATGCTGAGCCGCCAGATAAAGATCCAGACTTTCAAATTCAGTGGGAAGTTAGAAGGCAGGGCTGCTAGATAGTGTTCTTAGATCTCTGTGTGTGTGAGAGGAAGGTGAACATGAACGGTGCTGCGGTTCTTCACTCCTTGTGATGATTTTAAACATCAGTGTCTAGAGGCAATGCTTTACTGCTTCATCTGCCATTATGTTCACCATGGCACAAGATGTTTGTTCTCATTTTAAAATATCAGACAAATTGGTAATAATTTATCTTCTCCCAGTGACAGCCTAATTGTTCAAGCGCCCAACTGTACGCTAATTAAATAGCATCACATTCAATATATTCATTCCATACAACAGGTATGATGATAAAGTAATTTCACACTTTGTTTCCCTCAATCATGTTACGTATGAAAGCTATAAGTTAAGAAAAAGGAAATTACATTTATATTGAAGTGTGTTGTTCTGTTAAGTACTGTATGTTGGTTAGCTTTAATGCTATTCTTGTGGTTTAGCATTTTTTACAATAATGCTAGCTCATATCTGATGCTAGTTTGTGGGTTAGCTTTGTGTACTACAGCACTAGTTCATCACAGTCTATGTGGTTTACTATAATACTAGTTTGCAGGTTAGTTTGTTTATTACACTCATTGCTAGTTCATGTGGTAGTCTGCTGGTTAGTTTGTTATTAGAGAAGTACAGTAAAATACTGTTAGTTGTGTGGCACGGTGGCTAGTGACTGTTGACTTGCAGCTCCAGAGTTGAGGGTTCGATTCCCTCCTGATACTCGGTCTGTGTATATGGAGTTCTCCCTGTGCTTGGTGGGTTTCCTTTGGGTACCCTGGTTTCCTCCCACAATCCAAAGACATGCAGATTAGTCTAATTGACGTTCCCAAATTACCTGTAGTGTTTGAATGTTGACTGGAGGTCCTACCTAGGGCTGAAACGATTCCTCTAGTAACTTGAGTAATTTGATTACAAAAAATGACTGAGGCAAAATCTTCTGCCTCAAAGCTTTTTAAAATTAATTTTAAAAGCTTGCGTTATGTTTTTCCGCAATTATTTGTTAGGCATGACAAAGCGTGTTTCCGGATGCAAGCCGCCAGTAAACACAAACGAAGAAGAAACGCTTACGTCACCCACAAAGCGGAAGGAGATACAAACAGTTAGCGGTGTATTGATTTGAGGGAGCGTTCTGTTGCGGCCTGCAAAATGGAAGGGAGCGATAAAAATATATTACAATTTGTTTTAAAGTGTGCCTTAGTTTTTTTATACTTAAAGTTATTTGAAATCCTTTTTTTTAGTTTTTGTATCTGAGAAAAGGCTTTAAAATAAGAATGTATGGCACTGTAATGCACTTAAGTCATCTCAGTCAACTTTCAGCTGTTCCTTGTATTGTGAATAATGACAATGTTTATTTTTGATAAAATGCTGTATGCATTTAAAAAATAAAAGTTGATAAAAAAAAAGAAAGCCAATTTATCTTATATATTTTACATTGCTGTTTAATTAAGCAAAAGTACATTTTATCTGATTTTTGGTTGAATACTCGATTACTAAAATATTCGATAGCTACAGCCCTAGTCCTACCACAGTCGTAAAATACAATAAATGCAATGCTCACGTTTGGACTACAGAGGTTCCGAGATGGATGGATGGAGTTGTATGTGTTAGCATCTTTATTTTAATAACACTTGTTTGTTTTCTCTGCCATTTACCGTAGAGCTAGTTTTGTGGCTCAGCATCTTTACTTTAATGCTGGCTCATATGCTACTCTATTTTATATGATGCTAAGTTGTGTGTTAGCTTAGTTAATTACAGCACTAGTTTATACTGTAGACTATGATGTTTACTATATTACTAGTTCAGGGGTTAGTTTGTAGGAAAGATTTTGTACTGTAATGTTATTACTGTACATAGGCTACTCTATATGCAAGACTATAATGCTAGTTCCTTTGTTACTTCATTTACATTAATGCTTGTTTGTGGGTTAGCTTTGTTTGCTACAGAATTAGTTTGCTAGTATGTTTGCTACAATGCTAGCATTTTTTGCTATAATTCTAGTTTATATGCTACTCTGTTTAATTTAATGCTAGTTTGTGCTATAGCTTTGCTTAACGTAGCTTTAGTTCATAGGCTGTATTCGTGTTGATATAATACTAGTTTGTGGTTAGATTTTTTGCCAAATGCTAGTTTGTGTACTTGACTGATATAGCACTAGTGTGTGGGCTAGGTTAGTAATTGTAATGTTATTTTATAGGCTACGTTTAATGCTAGTTTGATGGTTAGGTGGTTCATTGTGATGGTAGTCCATGCACTAGCTAGTCTGTTTAACATAATACTAGTTAGTGGGCTAGTTTATTCACATACGTACACGTCAGCTAATGTTTGCTATAATGCTATCTTGCTAGCTGGAGTTATTCTTACATTATTCTGTGAGTTACCGTGAGGGCATTATCTAAGGATGAATAAAGCGCAGCGTTTTCATTTTATTCTGACTGAGCGAGACTGAGAAAGACTGGCGGAGAAAACGTGGAGTACTCTCCGAGTGCCTCTTACACCACCTCTTGACTCAAGAATTAAGTATAATTGCATTATGCATTGTTGTGACACTCAGACCCCAGAGGGTACGCTGTGTTTGTGTGTGTCTGTGTGTGTGTGAGTTCTCATTCTGTTAATCTGTATGTGTCAGCATATACATGTACTTGCCATACTTGTAAACTAGAATATATATACGCACCTCCATATTGTAATCACATACTTACATATTGTTCTTGCAATTATAATTTTGCAGGCTGGAGTTTCAGCATGGGCTCAGCGTATCAGTTCCACAGCTGGAGAGTGTTCGTGGTCGTCTGCGCACTACCGTGTGTCTGCGCAGTCGTCTCTCTTACCTTCATGCCAGAAAGTCCACGCTATTTCCTAGAGGTAAGCTGTGAGTGTATTAGGATAATGGTAATTAAAACACTCATGCTTGCCATTAGGGCAGGTCTATTCCATATACCAAAATATTGGTAGTCACATTGGTTTAGTGCGATAAGTCTGAGGTGCTCTTAACATTTAATTATTTTCCCATAACAGTACTGTACATCAAAAAGTGTTTCTGGTTGTGTAAATTTTTTTCCCATATTTGTAGACTGGAAAACACGATGAGGCGTGGATGGTTCTGAAACAGGTCCATGACACCAACATGCGTGCACGAGGAGAACCAGAGAAAGTTTTTACTGTGAGTGTTATATTGCATAGTGTATAAACACACATTCCTGGGTATTTGAGCTTTGTGGGGACCTTCCACTACTGCTATTCATTACTGTAGTTAAGTAATTCTGTTCCCAACTTTAAACTCACCAACAAAATTAAGATATATTGGCTTTTAAAATATGAATGTAAATAATAAAATATTTTCCAATGAAAGATGTAAACACTGCATTTTCTGTGAAGACTGGATGATTGAGAGGACATTTGACCCTTTCCCAATCATCGTCACAAAGAACAGAATATTACATATTACAAACAAATACATACTGTATGTTTCCACATCCTTTTTATTGATATTTCTTATCCTCTAACCTTTTCGAAATATTTTCAAAAATTTAGTTCTCTTTGTTCACAGAGCTATATGCAAATTAGCCAAGTTACCAACTAAGAGTGCAATGAATCAACTGAATAAATGTATTCTCTAGAAAACTTTTAATACAGCATCAATTTATTTACTCAAGTTAAAGTGTATAAAGTAAAGTGATTTTAGATCCTGATAATAAATTTGTTCTACCTTCACAAAGGAACCAAGAAAAATGGTAGACTATTAGCTTCATTCCAGTTAATTAAAATGGTAGCTGGCATGATAATAATGCTAACCACACACAATCTAGCTAAATGCTAAAGCTAGCTTTTTCAATATTAAAAGCTAAGTGTATCTGGAAGCAAATAGACTACAGTGAAATGTCCTGTTCCCACTTTCTCACCCGGTATTGTTTGGTTAAGTATTTAGATCAACTCCTTAAAAACCTGTCTAATGCTAAAAAGTCACCCTATAACTTTTAGAAATACATGGTTCTAGAATAATGTTTGAAAATGTAGTGAGTATATTTTTCTTTTGAACAAAGTATTAAAGGAAAGAAAAACTTAATAAAAAAAATTAATTTGACAGTTAAAAAAAATAACTTAAAAAACAACTTAAGTATGTTTGTAAAGTTTTGTAGTAAGCAGCGTGACAGTGAAAAAGCTTTAGGACATGCCCTCTGAGTCCTTGACTATTATTACAGCACGGTGGTGTTGGTGTGGTGTCTCCCCCTACAGGTGAACCGTATAAAGATCCCTAAGCAGTTGGACGAGTTTGTTGAGATGCAGTCCGAGTCTGCAAACCCTGCGGTTAAAGTCCTCTTCCGAATCCGAAGTGAACTCCGCGGAGTGAGTCTGCACCTGCGTTTACACACATCTTCCACAATTGAACTTTCACCAGTTTAGCTGTCAGCTTTATATTCATTCAGTGATCTTTAGTAAGCAGTTTATCCTGGTCATGGTTCCAGTAGATTAATAATTTAGTAGTTCCCAGAGTCTACACTGGGAACAATGGAAGCATGGAGATGAGAATACACACTGTATTCCATCTTACAGGAACATCAAATTTGGTACTGTTCTGTCAGTTTTGTGTGCTATGAAATAATGTAGCTTGACTGCATATGTAATTCATTTTCTATGTGTGTGTGTGTGTGTGTGTGTGTGTGTGTGTGTGTGTGTGTGTGTTTCATAGATTTGGCTAACATTCCTTAAGTGCTGGGATTACCCTGTGAAAGACAACACAGTGAAGCTGGCCATAGTGTGGTTCTCGCTCTCTTTTGGGTAAGAAACACTTCCTGCCCCTTCCTGCTCTAACACACACACTTACACACACTCGCATCATTGGCTATGTTGGTACATACATACATACATACATGATCTGTATGAAATACGATTTCACATTTGAAATTCACATATGTCATATTCACACAGATCAGCCATAACATTATGACCACCTGGCTAATATTGGATACAACCCCATCTAGTTGACAACTGGATCAGAGCAACTCCAAAAGTGGGATTGTTCTCTTGTGGGATCTTCCCAGGCTGCAGAGGTCAGAACATACCAAAAGTGATCCACTTTGGCGACAGGGTCATGGGTAGCCAAGGCTCAGTGATGCACAAGGGGGGCAAAGGCTGGCACATGTAGTCCGTCCAATAGAAGAGCTACTGCAGCTCAACTTGAGGAAAAGTTTAATGCTGGTTTCAGAACACACAGGTCATTGCTCTTTTGGTTGCAAAAGGAGGATGGAACTTACTCAATATTAGACAGGTGGTCATAATGTTATGGCTGATTGGTCTATCAATATTTGGAATTTTCACACCTAGTGCTAGTTACCATGAGGTCATTTGAGAAGATTTAGGTTTAATTTATGTTTATAATCTTTACTGATATCCCTAAACGGCTAGCTAACATGAGCTAACCTGACAGGACTTTAGAATCATATTCATTTATGTTGATAAACCTTGTTTTTAGGTAGCTAGCACAGGCTAATCTGAAAGGATTTCTGGGAAAGTTTCATAAATGTCACTGCTAATGTTAGCTATGTAGCTATGGTAACCTGTCAGGATTTATTGGGGGACTTAAAGTAATAATTGTACATGTAGAAATTTGTGTTGGTAATACTAGCTAACTAGGTTTCATAAGATAACGTGTTAAATGTTCACAATTATCGATAGCTAGCATGACATTTGACAAAATCTTTACTTTTTTTGTAGTAATTAACATATAGGAGTTGTATAATATCTAATTTTACCGGTTATTTTTCAGGTTTTTATATATGTTTCATTATAGTTTGTTTTTTTATTCAGTCTTTGACTATATAGAAAACGTCACTTTCTCAGACACTCACACTTGTTCCCACAAACAAACAAACACACAGTGATAGTGTGTCTGTGGCAGCGTAATGAGGTGTTGTCTTTTTCGTAATTGCTGCGCTAACGGTAGCTGCCGTTAATGTGGATGGGTCCAGAGGTGGAGCTGCGTAAGACGGCCCAATGTCAGTATAATTACTGTTGTCATCATAGCCATTGTGTGGATGTGTCCAGAAGCGGAGCTGCACCAGGGGGACAGATCTATCTCTAATTACCATACGACTGGAATGTTAGCTAGCTAACTAAAGGACTAATTTTAAACTAACTTTATAGCCAACTTTATGCAATTCGAAAATTAATAAGCAAAAACAACCACTAACTACCAAGCTTTAACTATATCAGTTACGTAGTTTAGCTAGTTATATTGTCTCACCTTAGCTTACAACAATTATTGACAGTATATTAGCTAGTTGAATTAGATAACATGTATTTTATTACATAGAATATTAAAGCTTATTGTTAAATTGTCATGACATCTTTTCCATTTCTTCTCTGTTTGCTGAAATTGTATGGTATGATATACTATGCCCCCGAGCTTTCATCCTAGCTCGAACAGAGAACGTTTCAGAGGTTTTTGATCTACAGGAGCTGTAATCCTTTTGTTTTATTCTCCTTTGTCTTCCCTTGTGTGTGAGTGTGTGTTTATCCACCCACTAAAACAGGAAGAGACCAACACATCTCTCTTTCAAAATGTAAAACATGTACTAAACCTGTCAGGGAACGCTCGAGTAGGTGGACTGTAGAGGAGCATCATCATTCTTTCTCTCTTTTCTTCTCCCCACAAATCACACCCTCTCACTTTTTTGTCTCAATCCAGAAGTGCTGCTCTTGCAGGGCTTCTCTTTTTTTCCTCCTAAAGTTTTTTTTATTATGAGGTTTTTAAATAACACCTGAAATCTTATTATTATCTATTCAAATATTTTAAATGGTCATTGCCGTTTTAGAAAGCTCTTGAAATTCCAACTCGGAATTCCCACTGAGAGGTCAACATGGATGTTTTATTCCCAGTTAGGAAGTGATGATTACATCTTTCCACATTTGACATCAATACAGCAATTTGATCGATTCAAAAAGTGACAGTGTGTAGACGGAATTTGCAGAAATGAAAAAGTTGTGTAGCAGTTAGGTGAAATTATTATGTTCACACACGCTATGATTTTGTAGGTTGTATTGCATTCCTGAATCAACATGGGCAGAGTCAATCATATATCTGACTGTATGGCATCACAACTACACTTTGCTGTACACACCGCTTTATAATGTAAATGCCTAGCAATGTTATTCAAACTATTCAACCAGCTCACAGTGTAGCTTAAAACACCCATTGCAAACACTCTGTCCACTCGTCTTCTCTTAAAATGACACAATTTCATGTGATGTAACATCCTCTGTATAGGTACTACGGCCTCTCTGTGTGGTTTCCTGATGTGATAAAGCACCTTCAAGCGGACGAGTACGCGGCTAGGGTGAAGATCCACAATACGGAGCGCATCGAAGACTTCACCTTCAACTTCACGCTGGAGAACCAGGTGCACAACAATGGGTCGTTCATCAATGACAGGTGAGAAAGGCTCATCCAGACTCCTTCATCGCAACCCCAAGATTTTTGAAATTTTAATTATAAATTTTTAAATCATTGTCATTTTATTTAACTAAATAAAAATACTAGGCATCTTTGATAAAAATTTAGCATTTGATGTAAAAACAAACAAACATTTGCTTAAATAATATGTTGATTTTTGTGGTCATGCTCACATTGAAATTTCACTTGGAGTGTTTATTTATTTATTTATTTATTAATTAGAACATGACATTTAAACAACAAAACATTTCAACTATATGAGTGTTCAACAAGTCAAACCAGGACTTTTGATTGTGCAAAATAACAGAACACAGTTACAAGAGTAAAACTTTATTCTTCTATATAACCTTCTTCTACACTAATGCACTTATCCTAGCGTTTCATTAGTGCTGGGATAGCATCAAGGTAGAACTTTGGCACCATGACCTGCTTCATGTCTGAAACGCTGGCCTCCCAGGAACTCCATTAATGTTGGAAACAGTCTGATTTGAACGCCAGTGGCGTTCTATTTTTGCAGGATTATGCACCACCTCATACTGTCCACCGTGCCGCATGCACGATATAGGAAGTTGGGTGGGAGTTATTGCCACATCTCCTGTACAGTCCTGACCGCCCTCCAAGCTATTAGCAGATGTTTCGGCCATGAAAGGAGTTCCTGGGAGGCAAGTGTTTCAGACGTGAAGCAGGCGGTCGGGTCATGGCTCTGGCATACTGAGAAAACTTTCTACCTTTTGATGGTATCCAAACACTAGTGAAACACTGGGATGAGTGCATTAGTGTAGCAGGGGATTATATAGAGAAATAAAGGGAGTTTTAAAAAGTAATTAATGTTACAGTAGCTTCTGTACAATGTTACATTGGTATCCTTTATTTAAAAAAAATACTGTAACATAAAATGTATCATAAGCATCCAGTAAGAAATACAGTATTTTGAACCTAAACATATAGGGGCATCATATAATTTCATTTACTTATTTAACATTACTTTAAATAGTTTATTTATCATTCTGTCTGATAATATCTTGCAAAACATTGTTTCCAAATTATTGGCACCCTTACAGTATTGGAAAGTTTAGAGGTTGTGTGTGTCTTTGTGTATGGGCTGTTTTACTGTTTTAAGAATCTAAGAATCTCATCCCTATCACAAAAGAACAAACACAGTGGTGGGGTAGCATGACATTACACCACAACAAAACAGGAAATGAAAAAACCTTTATCTGTTTCTTACATCCTTCCCTAAGGAGACCTTCTGATTCGACTCTCTTTTTTTCTAAATGTCCACGTGGATGTGTTATAATTCATTTGATTATTCATCCCATATCCCTCTTTTTGCCTATTCAGTCCTGGCAGTAATGTGTACACTGAGACTGATGCACGGATGTTGAGATTATGTTCAACACGAGCAGGGGAAAACGTGAGATATGTAGAAATTATGTAAAGGCCAGACATTGGTTCAGTGTAAAGTGCTTGTAAAGGTATAACATGAAACCATTAATTAATATATTGTGTAAAATAGTTTTGACTCCCATCCTAAATATCTAGCTGGATGGCTAGATGCTAGTGAACAAGCTTACATTTACATTAGAATGCCTCTTTTTTTTTAAAAAGTATTTTAAACTTAGCAATTTGTAACAATGTTTTAATGCCTTCAAATCAAACATTTAAAAGAAGTCTTATCCCTTTTACTCTCGTGTTTTTGAGATCTAATGGATATCATGGTTAATTTCCAGTGTCTAATTATATTAGATGTCTAATTATATTGGATTTTAATTAGAAATTGAAATTAAAAAACTTTTGTCCTCAGGTTTATCGGTATGAAGTTTAAATCGGTCACCTTTAAAGACTCCATCTTCCAGAACTGCTTCTTCGAGGACGTCACTTCAGTTGGTACTTTCTTCAAGAACTGCACCATCCTGGACACATTTTTTTACAACACAGGTGTGTGTGTGTGTATGTGTGTGTTTTGGAATGTGTATGCTCTCTTTTTGAAGCCTATGATGTGTAGATACAGGTTGAATTTTTAAAATGAAGTGTGTTGCGATCTAAGGAAGGAAGCGACTGAAAGAGAGTGTGGTTCAGGACGAAGCCATCGCAGAGTTAATCTGATTAAGACTTCGGTCACGGACAAACAGCATGCAGCAGGACACAAGCTCTCCCATGTTTGAAATATTGTCTTGTGGGAAACACTGGCAATATATCTTCAACAGTGTATTTCCTGAAATGATAGAGCTTGTCAGTTTGATGGATTTGCTGCCAATTGGAACCAAAGAAAGTAATATTGTTTTGGACAGCATGTACATAGTAAATAACGTTTAATCTCTCTGTGGAGGAATTTCTGAAACGAGTTCATGTGTTGCTCGGGACAGTTTGTCGGCTGTTGTTTAACTTATCCTTTAATGCTGAAAGACTAACATCTGCTCAGTGGTGGAGCAGTTTCACTGATGGAAGAAACAAATGATGATGACATGGTGCAGTGAAACTGCAGAAATTAAATTAAATGTACAGTAATATAAACAGCTGCAGGTTTCGCATTTCTCTTAACAGATCGTTGAAGACATTTTCAATCAATAACTGATTAATCATAGTTATTTTTGGTAGCAAGAGGGCAATAAGTTACTACTTGTCCCTCTGTCCTCATTCAAAAATGAGGACGCTAAAGCAGGGGAGGCTAATTGGCAGTTCTAGATTGTCTGTAGAGTGTGTGAGTGTGTCTGTATGTCCCATGTCCGGTTTTACAGGTTGTAAAAAAGCTGTAAAAAAAAAAAAAAAATACTGTTTATAAGCAAAAAAAATCTGTTTCTAAAATAAATCGTTAACTGGGCAGCATGGGGGCTTAGCGGTTAGTACTGTCACCTTGCGCCTCCAGGGCCCGTGATCGACTCCCGGCCAGGTTCGATTCCCATCTCTGTGTGCATGGAGTTTGCATGTTCTTCCCGTGCTTGGTGGGTTTCCTCCTGGTACTCCGGTTTCCTCCTACAGGAAGGGACTAAACCCAAGTTCTCGTACACAGATATCGACGACTCTAAGTTTATCGGCTCGTCAGTGATCAACAGCACATTCGCGCACAACAAGACGGGATGCCAGGTCACATTCGATGACGACTACAGTGCCTACTGGGTGTACTTCATCAACTTCCTAGGGACTCTGGCTGTGTTACCAGGCAACATAGTCTCCGCCCTCCTGATGGACAAAGTCGGGCGGTTGAGCATGCTGGGTGAGGCGTTCCATCCTATCGACCGTGCACGGACATCGAAGCATACTCAGATGGCTATTTAAGGTCAATTAAGCGGTACAGCTTTTGAGCTGATTGATTTCCTGGGTTTTAACGTCGTTGTTTCTCGCCCGGGTTTGCTTAGGAGGCTCAATGGTTCTGTCAGGGATCAGTTGCTTCTTCCTGTGGTTTGGTACCAGCGAGTCGATGATGATCGCCATGCTCTGCCTTTATAACGGCCTCAGCATATCCGCGTGGAACTCTCTGGATGTAGTCACAGCTGAGCTGTATCCCACAGACAGAAGGTACACACATACACACACACACACAAACACACACACACACACACACACACACACACACACACACACACAAACATCAGAGTACAGCTTAATCTGCATGTAACAGTGTTTGCCTTTCAGTATGGCACATTGATGAAAGAGAAATCAACACATTAGGAATAAAATTCACTTCTGACTAAAAGTTAAAGGTGGAGTAAGTGATTCCAAAAAAATGTTTTTTTTTAATTCGGCAGAGATCTCCTCACACAATGCTTACTGGCAAAAATAAAAAAATCTGCTGCTAGCACAGTCGTGATTGTCGCTAAAAGTGGGAGGTGTATATGTTGTGCTGTTGAGGTCAAATATTAACAATCTTTCTCCAGAATTGCTGACTCCTCCTTTAATTTGAAAAAAAAAATGTTTATAAAATCACAAATAGCATTTTATGCATGTTGTTAATTAAAACCTGTGACCTGTGTGATTGATTGTTTTTAATCTATGAACTCTTTTCCGATAAATATAAAAAGGTAAAAAGACCTTTATGTTTAGAATGTAAATTGCAAACTACAGATAAAAAATTTACTGCATATGTTTGTGTGCGTGTGTGTGTGTGTGTGTGTTTCGCAGGGGGACCGGATTCGGGTTCTGTAATGGCATGTGTAAGCTCGCAGCCGTGCTGGGGAACCTGATCTTCGGCTCGTTGGTGGGCATCACTAAAGCCATTCCCATCCTCCTGGCATCTGGAGTCCTGGTTGCCGGTGGCCTCGTGGGACTCCGGCTCCCCGACACGCGTGCCAACGTCCTCATGTGACCTCTGACCTCTGACCGCTCCCCTCCAACCAGAGAGGTGCCACGGAAATGGGACGGACACTCCGGGTTGGAGCAGCTGCAACAGGCCGCAACGTCGTCTGATCATTTATTGAGTTGTACGCTCAGTATTACAGTAGTTTATTTATTTGTTTGTTTATTTAAAGCTGCAGTATGTAACATTAGCAGAATTGGGGATCTCTCTGGTGGATATGTTTTACCGAATTTACATTTGATAACATTTTGATGACCCTGGGGCAAATCTCTGATAGCAGCTGAACATTCTTCCGTGCCTAATGTTTTGGCGTCGATTTGCGATGATGTATAAATCTAATAATAATAATAATAATAATAATAATAGTAATTATAAATGAATACATAAATAAATCTCACAGGAAAGCACAACCCGACGCTTGGACCTTCCTAAATTGCATCCATTTCTTTTCCTCTCTAGGCCCACATTTTGTTTTGAGCCAAATGTTACTTACTGCAGCTTTAAGCTCAAGTCAAATTTGTGGCTACTTTATTGATGTTGAAAAAAAGGCCTTTTTAATCTTGATTAAAATATTGCAAAACATACAGTACAGTATGCCTTAGCTGAACTATCATAAATCTTACAGTGCCAAAAGAGACGCCAAGTCATCAGATGAAAATATTAGCCCTGTCAAGTTTATTACAGAGACATGTGATTAAATTTTTTTTATTATTATTTAACTCTGTCAAAACTACTATTATTATTATTGACGACGTTAAAGCCTTCACACCCAAGTCGATAGAAAAAAAAACAGCCGCTACTCCTATTAGTGTAAGCAGAATCGCGTCTGATCTCTGCTGGAAACTCGCAGAAAAGAAACTCTCTCTTTTTCTATTTGTCTTTATTTAAATGCAGAAGATGTTTTAAAGCAGCGATAAGGCTTTCGCCTCTGCTCTCGTTCTTGTCTTTGTGAGCCATGTGGTTAATCTTCGTACGCTTATTTTGCAAGGGCTTTGCTTCGTAGAACTTGTCGTTTGATTTCTCTTCGGTGTGTCCGTCTATCTGTTTGTTTTTCTCCTCTAATCCGAGTCTGCATGTGTGTCCGAGCGTGCGTATGTCCGACGGCCCTTGCGACGCTGCTATGCTGTAGTGTTTCTCAGTCGTGCTGCTCTGCGTTCAGTCTCTAATCACGGAATGGCCTTCTTTCTCGACACCGTGCCTCTTTTCCTCTAGTTATTTCATTCGTGCTGTTCTTGATGCCTGCTGCACGTCAGTGTTTCATCCCGCTGTCCTGTGTGTGAATCTCCTACCTGCTCTACAACCTTTAACAAACTCAACTGCGGTCAGACAGGTGTGTAACAGGAGCTCGGGTCACAATGAGGTCACTCGATCAGGAAGACGCGGTCAGAGCAGTGTGTCCGAACCTACACCCGGGTAATAAGTCAGGAGAATGTTTGTACGGAGTTTTAATGAGGACGTGACTGATGTGGATGTTAAGCCATTTTCTGCACTGCTGTTCCAGGACCTTTTTACATTTACTGTGTTACCGAGATACCTTCCGAGGTCGGGTGCAGGTGTAAATTTAACAGAATTTATAAGAAACCTACAGACAGCCCTTATGGAAATATTTAAACATACTATGTAATAAATTGTCTAGTTCACTAACATTCACGACACACCATGCACTCATTTTGGACATGATTTTAATTCATAAAAGTGAAAAAAAGTGGAAGAACATTTATTACAAGTTAATAAAGATTTAAAAAGTTATAAATAAATAAATCCTGCGGTTGTGTAAAAGTAGAGATTCCGTAGAGCAAATATTTATCAAGTAAAAGTAGAAGTCCTATAAATACTTGTGTACCTGAGTAAAAGTACAGAAGGACTCACCTTCAAATTTACTGAAGTATTAAAAGGTACAGGGATTGTAGTAGTTCACAGTAGCCTTTTTCATAGTAAAACATCTCTTTCTCTCTGCTTCCCGATGTTACGCTCTGGGTGGTACTACAGGCTGTTGTTACAAACTAAAACTAAAACAGAAACTTAAACAATGAACTCAAACTTGAAACAAAGGCTAAGAGCGACACACAGGCTCTTTTAGCAGACACACAGGCTAAGAGCAGACACTAAGGAGACATGGAGCTGAATCTACCTAAAGACATGGAGAGACTAGGGACAAGACAGGACTAGAGACACTGAGAGACTAGAGACTGAACGGGTTAGTGGTTAATTGGGTTAGTAGCTAAACTGTTACAATGGTTGATGACCTAACCGGGTTAGTACCTAAAGGGGTTAGTGGCTACCCTGGTTAGTTACTGACCTACCAGGGGAAACAAGACACAAAAGGCTAGGCACACATGAGGCTAATCCACACTAGCTCCTTCCTAAACCTACTAGAGACCAAAGCCACTAGCGGCCAATCCAACTAGAGGCTAAACCTACTGGAGGCTAAACCTACTAGTGGCTACGCACTCATGTGGAGCAACATACAAATAATGTATACATACAAGGAACTAAACAAGAGGAAGACCAACACTGGAAACACACAGAACAGTACTTACACATGAGGAGATACAGCTTAACTATAACATTTAACAAGACAGCTCCATGGATCCCCACACCAAATGAACTTAAACATAACACCCCTTTCTTTAAACCAAGGTTACAAAACATAAACCAAATGTAAACTCAAAAGAAACCAAACAAAACAGAGCGCCCACTTGACAGTAATATTTAATGCTCGACCCAGTTTCCCAGAACAAACTGCTATTTATAGAAAGTTCTAATGACCTACCTCAGTTCAGGTGAGCACTCTCGTCACCTGACCGAGGTGCATTCTGGGAAACTAGGTCTTCAAACAGAAACTGCAAAACAAAATCATAGGGCACACAGCGCCCTCTAGTAGTGAACCCCCACTCCCGATTGTAAACGTGCTGTTTCTGATTTCTGAAACACCTGTACATTAGTAGGCGTGTCTCGAAGGAAAGACAAATCACGCAGTGAAATATAATAGTCAGCAGGTGGAGGAATTCCTGCTTCAAATACTACACACCGTTGTCGTGACATAATGCAACGCCATGCTGAACGGCAGTCAAGTCAAAATTCAGATATTTGCTGTACTTTCAAGCAGAGTGAAAGTAAAAAGTACCTTCTAATAAAACTACTGGAGTAAAGTCAAATATATTTGAAATAAATGTACTGTTACCTCCCACCTCTACTGTAAAGACTTTTGGAACATCAGTTTTACACTAAGAACTGATTGTATTGTATTTTTCATTCACTGATTGAGGAACACACATGAAAGTACACTTGATGATAAAAAAAAAAAAAAGATCAACAGCTAACAGAAAAAAAGTCATAAAATCCAGCAGGAGGAAAGGCAGAATTTTCACTTAAGTTACAAGTAAAGCATGTGTTTACGTAGAACCAAAATAAATAATTATGGTTTATTAATGATTAAATAATGTTAGGTTTATGTTCAGCTCATTGAATATACATTTAAAAACTTAATTTATTGTAGTAAAACAGACATTACATATGAAAAAGGCCACAATTGAATTATCATAATTAATAATTTACCTAATGAAGCAATTATTTAACAAATGACTTTAGTTAGCATAGTAAGGTAAATATTTAAAAATAACGTTCAGGTTATATTTTGCTAGAATACATATAACATACTTTATGTAGGTATATTGATTTTTATTATAGAATACTAAAAGTATTATATCTAGTAATATTTACTTTATGCTTTATAATGTTTCTTGCAATCTACATTTTTAAAGGAACTAAATTAGACGCACTACATTAAAACTTGCTCCCCTTGTTATTTCTCTATTTCAATCTGTGTCCGTGAATACGCTTGAACACTCTCACACACTTTCTCTATACTGCTTATCCTGCACAGGGACACTGGAGGCTTGGAGTCTATCTATCTATCTATCTCAGTGGACTCAGGGCTCTAGGGCTGGGTGCCAATCTGTCGCAGGGCACAAGCACGCACACAGGCGCACAGTGCGGGCAATTTGGGAGCTCCATTTAGCTTAACCTGCATGTCTTTACACTGTAGGAAGAAACTAGAGGTTTCCCGAAGGAAAACAACCTGGAGCACCTGGAGAATAAGCCAACCCCACGCACACAGACCCAAAAGCTCTACCCGAACCCTTTACGTTGGAGGTGCAAGGCCGCAGTGCCAACCACTAAGACGCCATTTTCAGTGAAGTCTCGGTTTCTGCTCTCTGATTGGTAAAACAAAAATGCACTTTTGCAAATGGCCGTTTGCATTTAAAGCTGCAGACGGTAAAACAGAAATAATTTAATGGATGCTAGAACGTATTATTATCGGCATGGTCTTTCACCTGGAACATTAATGAGCTGGCATTTTTTACTTAATAATGCCATTTAAATACCACAGTGTGGCACCTTAAATGTCAGCGCAGTAGTTTCCAAGAAAAACATTACATTATACTGTATGTATAGTTCAGACCACCTTAATGGTGAGAGAGTGTTCAATGTAATACTCGCTCTACCTTTTAAATATGATCTTTAATGATGTTTTTTGGAAACTTTTTGGAAGAATCCCTGAACTTTAAGTCCATCCTCCAGCACGTCTCCTGTCTTGGTGCATGTTTTCTTAAATGGCGTCACCATCGCAGTGTTTGCGTCCCACTTCCTGGAGTGCACACCGAACACAAAAACTTCAGGAATGATTTCTACACAGTTCTTGTTGATGTGGTTCCTGGAAAGATTCTGGAAAATTAGTTAGGTCTGGCTAGTAATTTTTTTTTTTAATCGTAGTGGTATGAGTATGTGATTCTTCTCTGGTCTTCTCCATGAGAAATATTATAAGTTGACCTGCTTGTCTGAACTTCAAAGTCATACAGTACAAGCGCCATCTTGTGTAGGAACAGAGGGTTAAATAAACAATAAACCTGTTTTGGTTTATTCCTCCTGTTGTGTCGTGTTTGGAACAGATGTTCATGTTTCATAGGAACTTTGTGTTTTTCTTTTTTCCTGTATAAATCCGTGTACAATACAATACAGGGTTGATTTTTTTTTTTTTCATTTGTTCATACTTTCACGAGATGAGTGAATGTTATATACAGTATAAATATATTGTATAGATAACTGTTTCTTTTTTTTTTCTTTTATTCAATTTTCCTTTGCTCCATTAGTTTGTTGTATTACAGTGGTTAAATGATTCCCCTTTTAAAAGGTGATCGAAGCTTCCTGTAAACTTGTATGTATTTAACCATGTTTTCCATTTCTGTACCACACATCACACACCTGGGCGTCACTAAACTCACCTGGTTCGACTCACCTGTGCAAGTCAAAAATAACAAAACGACTCTCTGCTTCCGGTGTCTGAACTGTAGATCACCACAGATAGGGGAAACCTGAAACCCTGGATTGGTCACGGTTCATTCATGTGGCAGCTCAATTAACACAATCCATCCACCTGCCTCTTCTCTCTCTCTCTGTCTCTCCACTGCTGAACAGACGCAAAATAAACCAATACCGCACAAATGATAATAATATTAATAATTATAAGGTTGTCTTATCACAAAAACCGCCTCTTGCATGCGTGTTACGGAGATTTCTTTGTGTTTTGGCTTAATGTGTGTGTCGTGTTTTTTCTGGATATGGAGCAGAATTTTAAAAAAGGAAAAAAAAAGAAAAAGGAGTGTATGATTTCGGTGATTTGTTGTGTATGATGTGACTGAGTCTCTCGGGATGCTACGGCTCAGCTTCTATAGAGATTATTAAATGTCTAAATGGCCAAATATTTCCTCTGGATATGATTTATTTTGAAGAGAGAAAAGTTGTGTAAATTGTAGCGTGGTTCCGAAGTGGATTCGGGTTTCGGACCCGGGCTGTACTGGAAATTAAAAGTCTCTAGAAGAACAAGCATGATTCTGTTGCTTTATTTATATTATTCTATTAATTATTGTGATGAAAGCAATGAACCAGATGCTAAAAAAGTTAAATAATGTACATAAGGAATTAATAGAAAAAATAAACGACAAGACTTACCTGTTCAAAGTTTATTAGTTTCTCATAAGTCTTTTTCTTAATTATAGAACAACACGTCATTCATTTAATTAGCTTTTTTAATGTAATTTTTTTTTTTTTTTTTTTTACAATTGCATTAGATGGTGTGGGGGTGGCCTTGCACCTCCAGGGTCCAGGTTCGATTCCCGGCCAGGTTCTATTCCCCTGTATGGAGTTTGCATGTTCTCCCCGTGCTTGGTGGGTTTCCTCCGGGTACTCCGGTTTCCTCCCACAGTCCAAAGACGTAGGTTTTGTTAATTGGCGTTCCCAAAATTGCCCGTAGTGTGTATGCCCTGCGATGGATTGGCACCCTGTCCAGAGTGTACCCCGTCTTGTGCCCTAACTCTCCTGGGATAGGCTCCAGGCCCCCCATGACCCTGAATACAGGATTAAGCGGTATAGATGATGAGTGAGTGAGTAGATGGTGTGGAACGTCCATGAGCCAGTTTATTTCTTCTTGTAAAGTTAGAAAAAAAGTTTTCAGACTTCCTATTGCTGACTCGAGACATCTTGTAGAAAAAGAAGAAAAAAACATCTTGTAGAAACTTCGCCAATATCAGTAATAATAAGAAGCATGTGCCAGTTGTTACCATAGAAACGATCAAGCAGATTACTACAGTATAAAGCTGCATTTAGGACTAACGCTGGTCCGAGAGCTGGAGCTGCTCTTATGGAAAAACACATTAACACACACTCAGGATTCAGCAGTGCTGTGGTGTTATTTAATATAATACAGGGAAAGATATCGCAATTACCAACTATTATTGAAGCAGTTCATGTGTCTTGTTTAATGGATTTGAACTCACACCCTTGACCTTTGGAGCTATCACTTTCAGTACTGTACTGTATATTCCAAGCCACCATAATCGAACATTAATATACAGGAATGTCGTTTCGACTTCATCGAGGATCGAAAGAGCAGATTATTGTGATTGTTTGATTGTTTTATGAACTTAATGGACTCTTTCCCGTTTCCATGCAAACCACTGAGCAAAGGCAGACAAGTTAAGTTCTAAAGCAGAATTCTTCTGTGTGAGTTTATATCTTCATGGTAGAACATTCAAAGCAGTTCAGAGTCTATGGTTTTGTATGTATGAAGTGAGATCAGCACTGTCGCCTCACACCGCCAGGGTCCGGGTTCGATTCCCACCTCGGGGTCTGTGTGTGTGGAGTTTGCATGTTCTCCCTGAGCGTGGTGGGTTTCCTCCATTTCTCCCGGTTTCCTACCACTGTCCAAAGACATGCAGATTAGGCTAATTGCCATCCCCAAATTGCTCGTAGTGTGTGAATGCATGTGTGAATGATGACTGCAGGTCCTACCACGGTCATCATTGGCCTCCACGGTCCCTAGTTGGACTACAGACTTCCCTAGATGGATGGATAAATGTATGAATGGCTGTGAATGATGTGGGTCTATCAGGATGCTATGGCTCAGCTTCTACTGGGTTTATGGATATGATTTATTTTGCAGCGAGAGATGTCATGTGGCGGGCAGAGAAGATAAATTCTAAAGCAGCTGGTTTATGATTATGCGATTAAATATTAAAACAGTCTGATGGGTAGAACATTCAGAGGTTCTTGGACTTGTTCTGTGTTTAACAATAATAATTTTTTTAAAAATCTGTTGTTGTGTGTGTGTGCGTGTGTGCGCGCGTGTGTGTGTGTGTGTGTGTGTGTGTGTGTGTGTGTGTGTGTGTGTGTGTGTGTGTGTGTGTGTGTGCGTGCACCATTTTTCCAACAGATGGCAGTCTGTACCCATCCACTTTATTAGCCTAAGTGCAGCGTTTACACAAGAAGTGTGTTAATGCGAACATATTGACAGACCAACACCGATATTAATACTGATACAATTACACCCCGTTTCTTCCTATTTTCCTCTCAAAGAGCCAGACGTTCTTTTATTTTTAATAATGTAATCTTGAGGGATAGTTCCCCAGACGTCCTGAAGGACTTTTTCATCTCTTCATTTTCAGCACCTGACCATTTATTTTTCTTAAGCCACACAGCAAACATACAAATTAACATCTGACTTAAGTCCTGACCCAGTGAGAAACCGGTACAGATGTTGACAGATGATCAGGCCTGTGATGAGTACACTGCAACGTCATTTAATCATTTAATCATTTAATCTTCTGTAAATAGTTCAATTAAATATAAAGACATGAGGTGGGGCTCAAGATTTATTGGTGGTGGGGTTTCTGATTAATAGTGGAATGATTTAACCACTGAGTTACATACAGTACTGCCCCGTATGTACAAGTATTTATACAAAAATATGATAAAGACTTCAATAATATCATCGAAATGTAAAAATGTAAGTGAGACAAATGATAGTTAAATAGTTACATATAAAGACTGTGAAGACTTGCAGGACATGCAGGACTGTTTATTATTATTATTATTATTATTATTATTATTATTATGTTATGTGTTACATGGAGTTTAATGGATATGTATTATATAATGTAATATTGGTCCATTTATGGTTACATTTTGTGGTGTGTGTATGAAACACACAAAGTTTTTTCATGTTTATTATTTATTTGATGAGGTGGTTATCCTTTTAGCTTACAGGATTTAGAATCGTGTGACCAGAAATGTTATCTTAACGTGATATTAAATTAAACTGATGTAGGTGGGCGGCATGGCCAGGTCCGATTCCTGTCCCTGTGTGCATGGAGTTTGCATGTTCTCCCCGTGCTTGGTGGGTTTCCTCCGGGTACTCCGGTTTCCTCCCACAGTCCAAAGACATGCAGATTAGGCTGATTGGCATTTCCAAATTGACCGTAGTGTGTGAATGAGTGTGTGAGTGTGTGTATGTACTGTATGTATGTGTGCCTTGTGATGGATTGGCACACTATCCAGGGTGTACCCCAGGGCTCCTGGGATAGGCTCTAGGCCCCCCGTCACCCTGAATACAGGATAAAGCGGTATAAACTATGAGTGAGACGATGAGCGACTGATGTAGGGTGCTGATTTTTTCTGTATGAATTATTACATGAAATTGCTGGGAATGTGCTAAAAGTTTTGATCTGAAAGTGGTTTGTGCTGAAAACTTCCAGATCTGCAATTTTCCCTGAGACTCAGAATGTCAGAGCAGTGAACAGTTTTCTGTCTGTGTTTCATATCAACCAGCTGGAGGCAACAACAAAGTCGTAACACGCGTGAGCGTATCCCAGATGTGCGCGAGTCTGACATAGCCGTAAACAAATGAAACAAATTGGAGCGTTTGTAATTATATGATGGTTCTGTCTTAATCCATCCTCTATGTTTTGTCGTGTTTGACGAAAACTAAAACTACGGCCTTTTCAAACCCGCATGTGGCGAAGTGTATAGTTACGGTAGGCTGTAATTTACTGGAGATAAGCTGGAGAGATAAAAGGAACTTTGGCACATGTGTGGAGCAATTGTTTGAGATATGACCTGGGCAGCAATCACAGAACCTTCATGGCTTCTGTAGGATTAAAACCGAGATATTTGTAAATTTAGAGCCCAATAAATCTGTACTGTACATTATGTAAAGGGTGATATAAACTAAAATCACTTACATTCCTAATGAGATCATGAGAGAAACTTAACAGTGTCCCCTTTTATTTTTATTCATTAATAATATAAAGAATGAATATTATTAATATAGTTCCAATGATGTTAATGACAGTTATTATTGATTTGTTGATATGTTATATGAAATATTTGTTGAAATGTTAATAACAATAACAAGTTAACAAATAACAAATTTATTAACATTAACAAATGTTAATAAAAAATGTTTTTTAAAACAAAAATGATAAAACTGGAATAAGTTATGCAAAGTGGATAATATTAGGAGTCACATGAATGTCTGTTTGAGGATGTGTGATGATGAAACACTTCACTGTGCAGTATTACAGGGAAATCATTTTCCACAAAAAGTATTTCAAACTTGTCATACTTTATATCTATTTATAGTTAAGTTTACTAAGTTTATTGTTGCAAATTCCTATTATCACTTACATTACAGCAGCTATAAACACATTCCTTCACCTTTTCGTAATGTTAATAGGAAAAACAAAGCACCAGACGGAATGTCCTTCATGGGATGAATTTCTCATGTCCGGAAACAAAGCGTTGGCACTGGAGACTCCTTCCAAAATCTTTTAATTATGACTAAACTATGATGTGTAAATTAGATATGTGTAATAAAACTGGATAAAGTAACAAAAGGGAACTGATGAACCTCTATTTTTAAATAACTTAAAATATTTTACAGAGAGAGAGAGAAAGAGACAGAGAGAGAGAGTAAATATTTAAATAGCAACTAAAAAGCAAAGCAGTCTAGGACACCTGCTAGAGATTTGTTATTAATAAATAAATAAATAAATAATTCTCTGACAGAATAAAAAATCCATGAGATAATTAATGATAAATAATTATGATTATGATAAATAATTAAATATATATTTAATTATATTAAATGGTATGATAGACTGATCATAATGTGGTCACAGTTACAGTTGAGGTCACTTAGCAAAAAAAAAAAAAAGTAAGAACTAAATTGTTTATTTATTTATCTATTTACAGTGGAACCTCGGATTGCGAGTAACGTGCTTTACGAGTGTTCTACAAGACAAGTAAAAATTTTAAATAAATTTTGACTTGAAAAACGAGCAAGTCTTGTTTTACGAGTGCCGAGTATCATGTATCACGCATGAGCTCTTGTTTTGACACCAAGCGTCACGTGATCACAACTGAGCGAATGATTTTTCTCTCTCCTGCACTGCAGAACTGTGGGTAATCGTCTCCCCTGCTGGGTCGATTACCCACAATGGTAGGTATAATCAACATCTCCCTCTCTGTGCGCGCGAGTAATTTGACACCGACAAACACACACACACCGACACACGCAGACACACTCTCTCGACTTTACATACCGCTCCCCGGCTTCACACGCACACTCTCTGCTCTACACAGAAAACTCTGCTCTGTCGCGATTCTTTTCAAAGGTAAAGTGCTTGTTAAATTTTTTTTTACTTTACAGCAGTGATTCCGTTAGTATGCGCTCACGCATGTGTTATTAGAGAGATTTCTTGTTTTCCCGTTAAAACAGTGTTTCGTTGTGTTTGTGTTTGTTGTGAAACTTAAAAAGCGAGGTGGGGACGGGAGGAAGAGTTTTACTCTGTAAGACGAAACGAGGGAAGGGGCTAATTCCACACACACATATATACACACACACTCCGCCTGCACGCACAAACGGAAACACTTATCTGTCTGGATTTATTTTTACTTTTTTTAAAGGTAAAGTACAGGTTAATTTTTTTTTTACTTTTTACTTTTAATTTTACTATTATATTAATTATTTTTATGTATTTATTTTTTAGGTCTGTGGAACGAATAATTTGAGTTTTCATTATTTCTTATGGGAAAAGACGATGTGGTTTACAAGTGTTTTGGAATATGAGCCCACTTCTGAAACAAATTATGCTCGTAATCCAAGGTTCCACTGTATTTATTTATTTCCGAAGGCGTACTAAATGATATGAGAATAAAACAAAAGAACACAACAATTACGAATTTTAAAAAAGTTAAATAAAACTCCAGCCATCCTGTATCCACTGAAACCCAAAACCCACATGAAACACCTGGCCTGTGCAGACTCCTTTGTTAAGGATTTAAATGTAAGAAAGGTTTTTTTTTTTTTTTAAGCTAAAAAGAAAATCAGGTCTGAATGGGATAAATAAGTTACACAAAGCATCAAGTGATCAGGAAGTGGGTCAGGGGGAATAAACACACACACACACACGCAGACACTCACACACACACTCACACACACACACACACACACACACACACACACACACACACACACACACACACACACACACACACACTTTTACAGAGTCTCCCGTTCAGAATTGGCTGTAAGTTACAGTCTTCTGCTCAACACCTTAGATACGTGTAGACAAGTGGTACTAAAATTAGCTTCATCATAACTCATACACACAAACACACACACACACGCACACACGCACGCACGCATGCACACACACACACACACACACACACTGGAGAACGAAGGAGGAGTAGTAAACAGAAGCTATTTGCTTGTATGTTTCTTTTGCAGGTCATTGTATATATAGAGAGAGAGATGTCGCTGAAACTAAACCTGTTCTAAAGCTCTGACACTGGAGACTCCTTCCGTAGAAGTCAAATAAATAGCTCTGTAGTTGCTGCTGTAGAAAAAACAACATACATTTGAAATACACTATATCAGCACCTTCTGAGCGATCAGAGCGCTGGAGTATGAAGTTGATCGATTTCCCGGATTTCGATATTCAGCTCTCACCTTGGAGTCACCTCCATGCCCGACCTCGTGAGCTTGCATCACCTGTCTGTACTGGAAATAGAAAACGTACATTCATTACTTTAATTCCCAGACTGTGCTTCTGCGGTTCCCGGCTGGTCTAATTTCCTTAACACGTCTGTAACACGTCCTATTCGGCCCCTTATATTATGAAACGGAATGAAATTAAATGTCAATGTCGTGAGGCAGCGCATGCGAGACTGAGAACCGCAGGTCTAATTATTATAAAGCCAGCAATCGTTAAATTGAGTCTGGTCTCATAGGACATTCCTCAGTCACCTGCTTCCTCTTACAAACACACACACACACACACACACACACGCACACAGGCACATACTGTACTGTACGCACACACACAGCTGCTCTCTCTCTGATGCGTTCCTGTGCTGATGCTATCAGCGCTAACGGCTGAACAGGAGGCGTTTTGGCAGTAAAGTCGAGGCTGCGATTAACTGGAGCTTTGAGGTTGTCATGATAAAGCCACTGGCATAGCTTAATAACGAGCAGTGGCTGAGATCTGCGCTACCGCTACAGTATGAACCCCCGCCAGGCCTCACTCAGACCTCCTGTGCAGCGTGAATGCTGGGAGAACGTGGTTTGGAAAATGGTTAGAAAATGCAAAAAGATCTGGTTTGAAAAAAATTTATGTCACAGTTTATAGTTCGCTTTGTAAACTAGTATTAAAATGTTGCTCGCATTAATTAGTGTTAATGTTCTTGGAACCAAAACAGGTTGTATTATTAACGTTGTAGGAATGTTATGTAGAAACGTTAACGCAAACGCAAATGTTAAACGTCGACATAATGTTGGAAGCTACTCTCGAATTCACGGACGATTCACAGAAAATTAAAAGTAACAGTTTTTATGTAGCATGTATAACACATATCTAAAAATGTGTGCCCCTCCCCCATAGCAGCTGCGCAGCTACCATTAATAAAAGTAACATAAAAAATCAGAGTCCAGGACTCACTCACTCACTCACTCATCATCTATACCGCTTAAGCCTGTATTCAGTGACACGTGGGCCTGGAGCCTATCCCAGGAGATTTAGGGCACATGGCAGGGTACAGTCTGGACAGGTGCCAATCCATTGCAGGGCACAGACACATACACACACTCACACATTACAGGCAATTTGGGAACGGCAACAACTAACCTAACCTACATGTCTTTGGACTGTGAGAGGAAACCAGAGTACCCGGAGGAAACCTCCATGCACGAATCGAACCCAGACCTTGGAGGTGCAAGGCGACAGTGCTAACCACTACATCACCGTGCCGCCCGGGTCCATGCCTCATTTAATTAAATGTTTTTTTTTTTTTTTTTTTTTTTAATCACATTTCTTACACAAACTTGACAGATCAGCACTATCCTTCCAGGTTTTGATAATGTGTTGAAGGGTTTTAAATCCAGTTCCAGTCATGTAAAATCTCCTTAGTTGTTTTCTTTGCTTGACGCAGCCAATAATTTGACCCTTCTGAAATGGCAGGTTTTTTGGAGGGTTTTATTATTATTTTTGGACCAGGCCAGACCATGGCCAACACGTATAGAAAAACCCATGTTTTATAAAAACACCTTTGGATTACAGCTACACTGGATTACGCTCACTATGGGATTAATATCTTGAGTGATCAGATCACAAGCTAACACACCTGGTGATGTGGTATATTTCAAACATACCTTCAACAGAAATATGTAAAAACATTAATCCTATTAAAATGTACAATTTGAGTGAAATTCTAGCAATAAATTGATTAATTGTAAAGAAGGACCCAAAAAATTTACACAAACTTCAACTCTCTTGTGATGATCACATGACAGAATCAACGATGGTCCGACTACTGACATGAAACATGATACTAAACATTGATGTCATAATCCAATTTAAGTTTTTAAAAAGGGCATAGTGTTGAAGTGTGTATACATTCTAATGTGCATACATTGGGCCCCTCTTTATATTATAATTATAATATAGTAAATAATATCACAAATGTACAATAAATAAATAATAATGTCTATTTTTTTATGTTGCTCCGGTGCTGGCCTTTAATTTCCCATATTGATACATGACATATTCTGTTTATTATGGTTATATAATGTACCAATACGCTGCATGTGTGTTTGTATTACGTCTGCTTTACATACGCAGTGTAATGATACGATATCATTGAACTCCACCTGAGAGTTATTGGCTCATCAGTACAGCAGTGTGTATTCAGCAAAGCCCTGAAATAAAATTTACGATGTGTACGATCCGGCCTGAACCACAGCCTTAAAGGCAAACAGAGAGCAGCTGAAGACTGTCTAAATGGAGTGCTACTGGGGTCAAAGTGTTTTTTATAAAACATTTTAAGGATCAAGGGGATCAGGAGATAACGAGAGATTACACACATGGAGAAACAGAGAGAGAGAGAGAGACTGAGAGCCTTTAAAGTGTACAGATGTTAGGAAGAAGTTTGTAGAGCTTTAAACTTTATGCTCAAACAATCCAATGGAAAAACATTATATATATATATATTAAAACTAAAGCAAATGTTGGGTTGAATGTTTAGCTATCTTCTTTTTATCTTATGACTGTTACAATGTTTACATTTTCTATTTATGAGCTGCTATTGTGCTTTTTATTCCTGCCACTTTTAATTACTTTAATTAATTTTTTTTGCATTGTACAGTAGCTACAATTAAGGTGGTGTAGTGGTTAACATTGTCGCCTTGCACCTCCAGGGTCCGGGTTCGATGCCCGCCTCTGTGTGCTAGGAGTTTGCATGGAATTAAACTATTGATTAAATTAAATTTGTATAGCCTTACCCATGATACAGTATATGATCATTGTCATAGCACTGTCGCCTTGCACCTCCAGGGTCCGGGTTCGACTCCCGGGCAGGTTCGATTCCCGTCTCTGTGTGCATGGAGTTTGCATGTTCTCCCTGTGCTTGACGGGTTTCCTCCGGGTACTCCGGTTTTCACCCACAGTCCAAAGACATTCAGGTTAGGTTAATTGGCGTTCCCAAATTGGCCGTAGTGTGTGACTGAGTGTGTGTGCCCTGCGATGGATTGGCACCCTGTCCAGGGTGTACCCTTGTGCCCTAAGTCTCCTGGGATAGGCTCCTGGCCCCTGTGACCCTGAATACAGGATTAAGGGGTATCCTTATTAATCTGTGATCCTTTTTCAAGCTATTTCGCACCAAAACCAAAACGGTCCAACAGTTCCTTTTTCCTGATGGAGAAAATCTGATTGTAACCTTTTGAATATTCTGAAGCTTGATGCCAGAAAAGAGTACAAAACACACAAGACAGATGAGGTAAGACAATCATAAGCTTAACCTCGTGATCTCCGTAATCTTGTAAAAACGAGCCAATGAAGGAAAAAAAAAATAGAACTGGAGAGTAGAATGGTATCTCTTATTTCCTGGAGTAAAAAAATAAAACTTTTTTATTATCATGCATTAGATTCACAAGAGCAAGTGCCAAGAGTTATTACACAATCAAATGGGCAGCTCAGTGGTTAAACTACTGATCAGAAGGTTGCCAGTTCAAATCCCAGCACTGCCAAGTACGGCCAGCCAGGCCTTTGAGCAAATCTCATTTATCTTCTAGACTGCTTATCCTGTGTACAGGGTCATGGGGGGCCTGGAGTCTATCCCAGGAGACTTAGGGCATGAAGCGGGGTACACCCTGGACAGGGTGCGGGATATACACACACACTCATGCGCTTATTCACACACTATGGACAAGACTTAATCTGCATGTCTTTGAAGCGTGTGAGGAAACCGGAGTACCAGAGGGAAACCCACCAAGCGCAGAGAGAACATGCAAACTCCGTGGACACAGACCTTGAGGCGGGAACTGAACCCGTGACCATGCCACCCAATTGATCATTTGTCCAATATACTGTAAATGAGAAAGAAAAAAAAGTCTCTCTGGATTAGGGCGTCTACCAAATAGTGTAAATAAACACAACAAAAACAGACAGGCTAACTAACGGAAGTTAAACTAGCTACTAATAATAAGTACTGCATTTTTTCTTAGGTTTTAGATAATAAAGCATTTTGATTACGTTTCTTAAACACTACGACGGGATTCGGATTATCGCTGTACTGTACAACCATTCCTCAAAGCCACTCGAAGAAGTCTGCTACCCTTCCGTCACTGTTCCTGCACCTTCCACCTCTCTCTCTCTCTTTCAGTCTATGAATTCATTCTTCTCTCTTCTGTCTCTCAGGATGGTGAGACAAAGCCGACTCTGTCCCGCCTGCCCTCCGCTGCTTTGCTTTCGATTCACTTCACCATTAGTAGAAATATCACATAACCTTTGACCTTCAGGACAAAGAGCTCTTCATGGCGTGCCTGTTTTCATTTGTGAAAAAAGAAGAAAAAGACTAATGTTTATTTGTTCTCTCTCTCTCTCTCTCTCTCTCTCTCTCTCTCTTTTTACCTGGTTGCAGATTTTCAAATTTTGTCAGTCTGTATTTCTGCTGACTTTGTGTTTTCCCTACAACACCAATGAGCATCAGTCAGTAAGCCCTTCTGCAAAAAAATGCAGATAAAATGGAACTGAAACAGCATTACTGTTATTTGAAACTTGCATATAAATCATACTGAACGTTTTATTTAATTACACATCCAGAAGAAACGATCTGAATGAAAAACATCCCGTGTCCATGACCTGGTTACAGATCCTATAACACGCTGAATACGATCTTCAGACGCATCATTCTACTTCATCGTCCTACTTTTCCAGACTTTTTCCATCCGCTGTTGGAAGACGGATCAACTCGTAACGTCCGATCTGTAATTATGTGGCAAAAACCCTGTCAGGTTGATTTTCTATTTCGCTCTCGGCCCGCTCCAAATAAAAGAGTCAAGAGAGGTTCATTGGCTTGTAATGGTTTGTGCATGCAGCGTAGGATATTAAAGTGAATGCACGGAGGGGGTTTAAAAAACATTATTCCATCATGCTAACATGGCAAAAGAACGATTTAGAAGAGAATCAGGACTAATTATTCAGCTTTGGTTTGAATATTGTTTGAATATTATGCTACGGAACAGGTTAATTCTCCAATCTGATTGGCTTTTACCACATGAAAGTCTTTATGGCTTTGGGTGGATTTTAACACTTTGAGGTTACTCAGTAACACAACAAGAGACAATTTATTGCTGCTATAATAAGAAATAGCTCGTTTTATGGTTGTTCCAAGTCACCAAATCTACATAAATAAAAAAATATATTTTTGTCTGTACATTGATCAGGACTCGCTCTTTCAATTATATCCTTACTGTCTGTCTACCTGTCTGTCTGTCTGTCTGATCATCCAGATATTGTCCTAAAATATTGGGCAGAATTGAATAAATCTTCTGCAGTCCTTAGATCTCTGCCTGAAGTTTAACCTGCACCATAACTGAAATTGAAATGTTGAGTAAAAACAATGTTATGAACAGTTATGTGCCGGATTTAATAGTCGACTTTAAAATAAGCTACTAATGCGCTACTGTCTCAATGTAAACGAACACCTGCACCAATAGATATTAGTTAAAAAAGCTAAAACTGAATATTATCACGGTGATTAGTTCATATTTTCACTGATGAAATAACAGCGCTGAAGTGGTATAAGTGAATTTTTACATGCTGGAGTCGTTTTAAGATGAAAAACTTCATCTTTATCCGATTAATTATTTTCGATTTCACATCTGTGCTTCACTTCCCTGAAGATTAGAATTTGTCTGACGATGAAAGAAGAAAACAAGGCGTAAGATTTTATTTCTTTGTATTAATAAGTTAGACAGAGAGTTCTGCCGTACAGAAAGACAGACAGACATGTAGGTGGACTTCAACCTGAAATAATAATAATAATAATATCACTGATTACATTAAAGATCAGCAGATTATTTTTAGCTTTAACCTTTTAACCTTTTGTTTCCACAAACTCATTTCCAGTCAATGATGCGTACTAACAGTAGTGTAACTATAAACTGATACACAAAAAAGTCACAGACTAGAATATTTAGTTCGACGCCTCGAGCTTGGATTACGGCGCACAATGTGATCGCTGATTCTATTCACAAATTCAATCCTGGAATATGCAACTATGATGCACCTGCCCCAAGTGTTTAAGTGATCTCCAATCACGTTCATTCATTTTATATTTATGTTTTTTTTTTTTTTTGCTAGTCTGAATTGCATTTTGTGTTCTCCTGCATCACACACCCTCACCATGCATTATTTTCCTATAACACGATACCCACTGTGTGTGTCGCTGACTGACTTCATTAGATTTGACTGTTAAATGTATGTAGATCTGACTTCCCTCTAACTGTAACCTAATCTCTCTCACGGCTTAGAATGAAGCCAAACAGCTCTTTATTTGACCTACTGCTCCAGGCACTTCACCTTTCTACCTTTCCACCTTTCAGATTGCAGTTGTTCTTTCTTTCTCCCCCTCCCCCTCTTCATTCACTACACTCAAACCTGAGAGGGGGTGGGACTTTGAATCAGGGTTGCCAGATTGTGCTATTGCACTTATTGTTTGACATTTCTTTGGTCGTTGGCTTTTTAAATATAGCAGTGGGTTTGTAGGTATATTATATTTCTTCCCAAATAAAATTTTTGTATTCTAAATCGGAAGTAAAAATAGGACTCCAGTACAAGGACACCTGTCTAGCACCTGTATTTTTATTTGTACACAGATAGCTTAGTGGTACAGTGGCTTGCTGCTTAGCACAGTTGCCTTTAAGCTCTAGGGTCTGGGTTCGATTCCCAACTGGGTTCGATTCCTGCCCCTGTGTGCATGGAGTTTGCATGTTCTCCCTGTGCTTGGTGCGTTTCTTCCAGGTACTCTGGTTTCCTCCCACAGTCCAAAAATATGCAGATTAGGCTAATTGGCGTTTTCAAATTGCTCGTATTGTGTGAATGAGTGTGTCAGCGTGTGCATGTATGTGTGTGTGCGCCTCATGATTGTTTGGCACCGTGTCCAGGGTGTACCCTGCTTTGTGCCCAAAGTCTCCTGAGACGACTCTGTATACAAAATTAAGCGGTACAGACAATGAGCGAGCGAGTGAATGAGTGTACACAGATATTTATTAATTCATTCATTCATTCGTTCATCATCTATACCGCTAATCCTGTATAAAGGGTCTTGGGGCCTGGAGTGTATCCCAGTAGACTTGAGGTGGGGTACACCCTGGACAGGGTGCCAATCTATCACAGGGCACACACACACTCACACCACACATTCACACGCTCATTCACACACTCCGGGCAATCTGGGAATGCCAATTAGCCTAATCCGCATGCCTTTGGACTGTGGGAGGAAACTCACCAAGAAACCAAGACACAGATAGTTTTGTGATAAAAATGTGTGCACCATTCTAATAACCTTTATTTGTTTTCTTTTTTTTCAGATGGGAACAGACCGTTCTTTAAGCGTGCAGAGCCATGACATTTCCAAAACATTTCTGATTTTCAAGAAGGCTGGATTGTTAGTCAGTCTGAGGGTGAGGTTACTCTCCCAGAGGCGAATGGCTAGGAATCTTGACATCTCTGTTTCTTTTTGTTCAGTTCCATGAAAAGGGTAAAACTGAACAAAGTCAAGGCCTGGTCAGCCTGAGCCTTCTGAAAGACATCTTCATGATGTTTAAAGATCTGTTGAGAACAATCCTTTTATTCTATGTATAAAAGAGTTGCTCCTAAAGCTGCTAATCTAAAAATAAAAAAGTATTAATAATGTATTAATACCTAAACTTTTCTTTTTAAATTTTTTAAACACATTTTATGCATACATTTGATCAGTAAACAATTAAATTCGGGGCCTTCGAGTGGCGCAGTGGTAAAGTGCTCATCCTATCATCCGTTGATCACTAGTTCGATTCCTGGGTGGTGCTGTAACCTCTCGCAGCCAGAGTTCTAGAGAGAGCTGATTGGCTGAGCTCTCTCAGAGGGGAGGGATGAGGGGTACTTAGTGCTCCCACATTAATCACGGCTCTACAGCCAATCAGGGGCGTCTGTGAGCTCACGCATAGCCCTGTCCTTCGAGTGTTAACTCCACCCCCAATGGTGCGTGAGTGAGCAGTTCGAAAAGATGCGGTCGGCTGGCGTCATGTGGTCCGGAGGAAACACGTGATAGTCTTTGGCCCTCCTGGCTGAGTGGTAGTAGTAGCCTTAATGTGAGCATCCTCTAGTGACGGGGAGGAATTGGACACGACTAAATTGGGGAGAAAATTGGGGAAACCCCCCCCCATAACCCCCCCCCCCAAAAAAAACAAACAAACATTCAATTCAATTCTATTATGTTATATAATATTCACTTCAAGTATATGTGTAGGGTGAATAACTTTTACAATTTCCTTTAATGATTAATAAAGTACTATCTATCTATCCATCCATCCATCTATCCATCCATCTATCTACCAATCTGTATAGCATGTTTCCGATTGACTGATCATACTAATCTGTGCATTGCAGGATTACATGTAGTGTGTGACTGAGTGTGTAAGTGTGATGTGTATGTATGTGTGCCCTACGATGGATTGGCACCCCGTCCAGGGTGTACCCCACCTCGTGTCCTAAGTCTCCTGGGATAGGCTCCAGCCCCCCCTTATATACAGTATAAAGTGGTAAAGACAATGACTGGGTGAGTTTAAGTAACTGAAGGGTGGCGCGGTGACTTACTGTCACCTTGCACTTCTTTGGGGTAAAAGGTTTGCTTGTTCTCCCTGTGCTTGGTGGGTTTCCTTCGTGTACTCCAATTCAAAGACATGCAGATTAGGCTAATTGGTGTGCCCATAGTGTGTGAAAGAGCGTGTGTATGTGTGTGTCCTGTGATGGATTGGCACCGTGTCCAGGGTGTACCCCACCTTGTGCCCTAAGTCTGTATACAGAATAAAGTGGTATAGACGATGGATGAGTGAGTGATTACCAGTCATGGAACCTTTAACAATATGACATCTCCTAATCTAGCATAAGATTTCTAAATAGAAAAAAAGGAAAAAAAAAAAACTCAAAACAACCATGTGTTAGATTTACGTACAATCTGGCAACCCAGGTTTGAATCCACTCCGCCATGCTGAGCCGCTCGCTCGCGCTAACTTGTCACGCTTACGCGAAGGGAGCGCGAGCCGTTTTAAATCGCCAGTGGAAATCGGAAAACGCGTTTTAATCACCAGGTTAGTGACGATATTTATGGTTTATTTGAGGTTTTATTCCAGCGTGGATTTTGTATATTGTTTATACTGTTTCTGATGTATTTTTTTATAAATAAGGAGAAGCTGCGCGCGAGGTGGTGTTAGTTGGACTTTGAGCTCGCGTGCACTTGTTACTGACTGGGTGCTCACGCGCAGCGTTTTTTTTTTATTTATTTAATAAAATGTTTTTTATGTTATTTATTTCTTTATTTTCACTATATAAACGCGACATTAATATAATTATAGAATGCCGTATAGACCAGTTTGTGCACGATTTATTAATTCAGAATTGTGTTTGTAGTATCTCGGGGTGATTTTTCTCTCTCCTGAGGTATTTTCGGTTGCCATAACAACAGTTTCGCGTCTCAACTAGCTAACTGGCTAATACTGTTTTTTTATTCTGAGGTAATGTAAAATTTGGATGATTTTTTAAAATTCTTATAGTCTTAGGGATATTTTTGTGTCAGTCTATTGTTTAAAACCGTTGACTATCCTTCTGTCTTGTTTTTAAAGGTCATTCAGAGTGTTTTTCACATAAATTACCGGCTCCTTCATTGAAACTACTACAAAAGGCTCTGTGTCAGGAGTGTGTGTGCGTGCTGGGTTAGTGTGAGTGCTCAAGGTGTGTGTTTTGGGGGGATTTAACTCGAACTGAAAGCAATTCAACCTGTGAGGAAAATCAGACTCGTCCAAGAACGAGGACAAGTGCGAAATCCTGTGGTGTAAGGGGAATAAAACGCGTCATAGTGAGTGTCGTTATAGGAAAATCATCCAGTTTTACGACACCATGTCCTGTAAATGAGGTTAACGAGACCGTGAGCGTCTCCAGTTTGTCGTGTTATAACCTGTTTAAGTGACGAATACTGCAAAACAGACGCATCTGGTTCATCTTTACTTCTGTCATCTGGTCTTCTGGGTCATGTCAGATATTACTAATGCCAAACCAACCAGGGGTCTATGTTATCTCCAGACTTTCATTTCAAGGTTTTCATTTCAGCCAAGCAGGAGCGTGTCTGGACGAGTAGAATAAACTCGTGGACGTGACCTGAACATCGCACCTGAGTCCTTTCACGTGTTATAAAGTTTGTTTGACATCTGCGATGGACCACAAAACCAGAAAACGTGTCTGATTCTGTTTGTGAAGCCTAGATGCAGGAGTGCCGTAATTGGCATAACTAAATTACCGGGAAAATCCTGAGGAAATTTTGTTAAAAAGAAAAAGTGTACCTAGGTTACAATTAGTCACTTGCATGGTTGTGGCAGTTTTTTTTTTCTTTTCTTGTGTAAACTAATATACAGTGGATGTGGTGTTATAGGAAACTAATCAATAACAAGGTGGTTTGTTGTGATCGATTATTCTCCAATAACTTGATGTGCTTTCTTTCATTTACTTATACCACAACATTTTGCCAACGATTGGCCTCTCCATCTGTTTTTAAATGAGTTTGCATAGTGCTTTTGTTATAGCAGCTATAAACAGTCGCTCCCTCATTTTATCTTAAAAGAAACCGGGAAGTAAAACCGCAAAGCTCTGCTTGTTTTAGGGCGTTTTCACATTAGGACCCCAGGATCATTTTACCCTAAAGTCTAGTTTATCAGTAAGAACACAATCGTTTTGGGAACCCTGCCCGAGTTCGCTCTAAAAGGTGGTTACAGACATGGATTGAATCAGATATGGAGGCCAGTCGTACCTGAAAATGGAAGTAGATTGCTGTTTAGACGCAAAGTCATCAGGGCCATCTGTCTCCTCCGAAAGCTCCGCCAATTTCATCCTATGACCTACACAGCCATGGTTAAAAAGTAGGCACCACTCTTGACAATTTTTTTTCCCGTAATGTCAGTAATATAAGGCATAGCGCGAAGATTAACTTCCTCATTTTCTTTTTCCTTTTGTGTTTAATGGCGGTGGGTAAACCAATTTTAAGCCACCTGCAGTATCAGAGAGAGTAAATACTCAAGCGTACTTAAGAACTGAGAGCGAAAATAATGTGAACGCTGGCCAGCAGGGGAATGGGGAGAGCAGAGCAATCATTCCTGGGGACGGTACAAAAAGCACTGACACTGGAGACTCCTTCTATACATGTCTTAAAACAAAAAAAACTTTAACACATGTTGTGGTTTTTATTTGAGATCTGTTACCCTCATGCTGTTGAACCTAACTAAGATTTTAATTTCTAAAGATATCTGACTATTTTTAACTTTTGATATGTTCAGGATCCACTAAACTTGTCCCAGGGATGAATTTGCATATTTTCCAAGGAAAAGTCCTTGGAACTCCTCAGCGTTTGAGTTTCCAAAGGAAAAGAAAAAGACAGACAGAGAGAAAAAAAGAAAGCTCAAGCTTGATTTTTATCTCGTTTTTCCAAGTTGGAAATTTGAGTCAGGATTTGGGCCTATGCTGCCTGGTTCATGGTTTATTCACCGGATGATTCGTCCTTATTCACGGCCCTCGTTCCTTTGTTCCATTCAGCGTTCTAGTCACTTGGAAGTTAATTAGAGCGCATGCCATTGTGCTCGTCTTTCCACATCGAGTTCACGTCCCTCGGATTCCCCTCTCGAGGCGGTTTATTTTGATGAGGCGAGGCCTGTGTTTTGAGGTCGATAGCATGTCCTTGACTATGTTTTACGGTTTTTATTTTCACACAGCGACAATGTCATGTACCCAGAACGCTAGCGGCCAAAAAGACGCCTGGTATACCATTAACTTAACACGACAGCATCACTTGCTAATCGATGATCACAGCTGGTTTCAGGTCACTGGAGTTTTACTGAGAGGATATAGAATACTTTGATGTGGCATGATGGGATTGAAACACTGTGGTGAAATTCTACAGAAGAAGGAGTCTGTTTTGTTGTTTTTTTACCAGGCAGACCTGGTATTTTTTTTGATTCTCACCTCTGTGTGCTCTGTTAAGTAGTTAACCATTAGCCTCAGAGTCTACAAGATAGAGTTTCACTCAAATCCAGGGTAAAAACCCCCACGACGGAATCAACACACCTTCTCAAAGTTTGGCAGTGGTGTTAATTTCTAACAATCTAGCAATCCCAACCGCATGAAGAGCTGGGAAAAGGATAATACACAAGTAGTCCTGTAACAGGAAGCAGATAAGTAGAACATTTGGTGCAGAAGTGTGAAAATTCAGATGAAAATAGCTGAATGCAGCACAGCTAACAAACTATACTTTTCAGTTTTAGGTCACAAGTTTATTTGTTTTGCGCAAAATAGTAGCGACTTCCAAAAAAGTAATGTCAGAGTGTATTAGTGGACTAGTGTTTGGTTAAATATTGGGTGTAGATGTTGGTTTGTCCGTATGAAGGATGTATATTTTAGGTTAGTCCCACACAGGTTTAAAGTTTCAATGGTGGCTCAGAACAAATACCAGGATCATTAAAGGTGCCGTATTACACTCCTTTTGAACAAGTTCACGTTTAGTCTTAGTACTGTTTAAAATGTTCCAGCTGAGATATAAGATTTTCCAGTTTCAGTGTCTATAGCTTTTTAAACGCACATGCGCGTCCTCCCTCGCCCTGCCCTGCCCCTTTGGGGAGGTGCATTTTCCTAGCCAATCAGAACACATAATAAAATGTACCTGAAAATGGTGTTCAGGATTTGAGCATGGTAATGCCAATTGTCATGTCTCCCCATCTTCCCTTTTTATTTTTATTTTGAAATGGTGTCATACCAAGTGGAAAATGTGTTGCACATTTTTGGTTAAACGAAAATGAATGTTGTTTACACATTTTAAAAATGTATAATTTTTAATAGGTATAATAGGTGTCCTTTAAACTGCACTGGATGGTGATTGCATTTTGAGTTTCATCAGACAGGCTGTAAAATTGAGGTGGGATGTTTCAGGAATGGGCATCATCACAACAACTTCGATCCATCAGTAGTCACGTGTCAATAAAACATTATCTCTGCGAAAAGGGCACAGCGAGCCGAGCCCTGCGCCAGAGTTTAGGCGAATATGATCAGGTGAGAGTGGCTCGCCTCTCCTTTCCCTCACTTCATTTAGCCAGGACAAGGCACAAGTTCAGTGTCTTTCTCTACTGAATAGAGGCGGGCTTTGTGTCACTTTGCCAACGTCTTTCAGCGTGTGTACAGAGAGCAGTGGGAACAGCAGCGATGAGACAGGTGGGTGCCCTTATTCTGTTACAATGCTGGAAAGTACCCGCTGCTCTAAAGATGCCCCGTTGTCCTCGCTCCAGGGCCGGGCGCATCCATTATTAGACAAATTACAAACCTCAACCAGGGAAACCACAGAGGCCGGGTTCAGCGTTTAGCTCGTAACAACGCGTTTGGCAAAACTCTTCAGATCACGTGGTTCTAAAAGTTCAGCTGTTCCTACACAGTTTAAAGCTCTGTCAGGCTTTCACATTTTGAAATGCTACACCTTGAAATAAATGCAGAGCGCTTTTTGTTAGCAGGAAGCTATTGTTCATGCATGTTTCGTTCATTGTCTAACGTCACTACAGCGGGTTTTAATTGATTCACAATCAGCTTCTCGTCCCAAGACAGATCTCAGATGAAGGGTGCTAGATCTCTGAGTTCAGGACTTCATGTTAATGACTTGTTCCCCTGAAGGCCCATGTGGACGCAGGGTTTTTAGTTGCCCCCCTGAAATTTCTTTTTTAATTGCCCCATATTTCTTCTGCACATCGGCAGGTCACAAAAGGTCAGAAATGTGTTTTATGATGTTATTATATAATTCACCTTATTTAAATTCTATTCAACTGAACCAATTGTGCAGCGTAAAAAGAAACGTTGTGGAAAAACAAAAAACATTTTGTGTCGGCATGAGGTTTTTGTACACACAATCTTGTCTTTCCTTCATAGGGTATGATCATTTTTGTCTTGATTCAATAGCAAGTTTTTTTTTTGTTTTTTTTTTTGTAAACGTCAAAGATGTGGGAAAAACTCATGATTCTTAATTGTGACAATTAATTACAATTAAAAAAATATATTTTGAAAATTTAAATATGCTCGGATTTGAGGGGGTAAAATGTTGCAGTTCTTCTATACTCCTTTAGGTGTAAACTAAACTTTTTAAACATCGCAAGCAGCGCAGTATCCTGTGAGGTAGGATTGAATTATTCACTGTTTGTTTACAATTGTAAGAAAACATAAAATAATAATACAGAATCGGGACATTTATAAAATCACAAAACTTATAGAATCGCAATACAAATCGAATCGGCACCAAGGTATCATGATATCGTATCAGGTGATCCCTGGTGATTCCCATTACTAGTAAACATTATGCTAACATATGCCACTGATATTACAGCCCAACAATATGATGATGTCATCAGCACTGATTGATTGATTCTTGTGTAGAGAACTTGACATGTCTTGCAAAAGGGTTTAAAATCATCCAGAATTATGTTAACGTTTTATTGAAATTTATTTATGCAACAGAAAACTACACTGGTTGTTTGAATAAATACATTTTTATACAAAGTCAGCGTAGAGATTACATGATTGTAATTTATTTATCGTTCATTTAAAGCTATTTTGATTTCTTTAGGTCTTTCATTGTTGATAAATGCTCTTTTCATCGTTGGTTGTTCTGTTCTCTGCTCAGGCCGGGTGTTTCCTCTAATAACAAGCAATTTTAGAGAGAGAGAGATGAAGAGCGAGTGAGAGAGCGATCATGTGATCAAACGTTGAGTTTCCAGAGCTGTGCCATTTATTATTATTATTATTATTATTACCATTTTTTATTACATTTGGCTGTCAAAATGCTGTTGTGTTTTTATTTTTTTATTTTTTTTTTAAACCAAGGATTAGAGCGAGGCGAGAAAAATCATCCAGCGCGATCAATGAGAGCCAGGTTACCATGACAACGCTGGATAGTGAAAGCATTATCATGATATTTTTAGATAGATCAACGCCCTACATGAAATTAGACTAATGCAGAAAAATATACCTTGTGCATATAAGATGTAAAGAATGTTTTTTTTTTTTGTTTGTTTGATTGTTTTTTTAAGTGGTGCTTTTTTTTGTGAGCCGACTCACAATGATGAGGAGATTTTGGCATGAGGAGGAAAGGTCGCAGTGGTCCATGGGAACGTTTGCTTTCCAAACAGCGAGTTTGTGTAAAATGCACAAAAAAAAGATAAGGGCTACATGAGTGCCTGTTTACTCGACTGTAATGCCAACCTTCTGGAAGTTTTTACCACAGTTTCAGCTGTTACATAAGTAAACAGTTTAACGAGCTCCGTTAGAAGCACGAGGTCTACACAGATGCATTCTGGGATCCCACTCGACGTCCAGTGTCATTAGGAACATCATGAATTTTTTAACTCAAAAGACTTGGCCTTGTTTCAGCACTGATTGGGTTACGAGTCCTGGAGAAGAAGTCTGATTTGATTAGATTTGAAGGAATCTCTAAACCGACGCACGGGCTTTGAGACTTCATGCTCGCATGACACGCTCGTCTGTCCGAGCTCCACGGGCGGGTTTAAATTTTCTGACACTGATGAATGATGAAAACGCTAATTAGCGTTCAAAAGTCGGATGCAACAATGAACATTTATATATTTTATATATAGTTGTACATCTACTTTTATGATTTGTTCCATTTAAGTGCAACCACTACTCCTGAAGCGAGTCTTTATTGACAATAGCTTGTTTGACCTCTCCATTCTAGTGTCAGATTGGTTTTGTAATGTAAATAATTTATGTATCACATCAGCTGACAGTCTCATTCTAAATGAAGGCACTTGTACAGATACTGTTTCCATAGTAACGGTACATTCCGCATATAAACATTTGTGCTATAACTGATCTGTTTACATGTTAAGGTTTGCTCTGTAACATTACAAGCTGCATTATTTAGTTTAAGCCTAAAACGTGTAGTAGATATTAACGTATTAAAAAATACATTGTGGAATTCTTAAAATAATGCAAATTCTTTAGTCGTAACAAAATCGCTGTTGTGTAAGAGCGTTATTATTAACTGTAACTCCGCCTCCATGTTGTTGGTTATTTTTCTTTCAAAGAATACCTAACAAACCTTTTTATTCTTTACATAATATGAGCATTGTTTAATCTATGACCTTTTATTTATTGATTTATTTTTTCACTTATTCATATCTGTATATCGTTAGCACTTTACCAGGTCATTGAAGAAAGTTTGTCTGGGTGACACGTCTGGAATTTAAAGCGCTAACAAAACATCGCACTAACAAAACATTGTGAGTCCTTGTGTCATAAAACACTTAGAGATAGAGAGAGACCCCTGGTAGAAAGACCTCCAGGCTATATTTCGAGTCCTCCGATGACACGTGGAATATGGCCCCAACGTCCGCTATTTATGAGCGACGAATGGAAATTAGATTTTGTGGCTCGTCGTGGGGGGAAAGCTTGATGATTTAACCAGAAGTGAGAACTCGCATGGAAATGATGCGTCTGCATTTTTAACACACACACAGTGTGTATATACGTTTGAAGCCAAAAAAAATTAAGAGGGTTTTTATCGCTCTCCTCCCCTTTGAGACGTAAATTCAGAATGCATCAGCTTTTTAAAAAATTTCTTTATTATTTTGCATGCCAGAATTCCAGTTTGTGTTGACATTGTTCCTGCGACATAAAACTCTAAAAGCGGTGCTGTAGGAGGGGGCGGAAGGAGAGGTGACACGACCTGGCCTTGTCTCAACCTCTCTCTGTCGTCACGTAGGACACATGCGCACATGCAGACTGCAAAGTGACTGCCACGGATTATCGACCTGAACTTTAACCCCCGCTGAGGAGACGCACCGTAGCTGGTTCCACACCCGCACACTTACGCTTTACACCATTCTCTATATCCACACCAAAAACCTTTCTTTTCTTTTTTTTTTTCATCTCTGATTGGTCACAGCTTGTTTGTAGATTGCTCAGGAGATGTTTGTTTGACATTTTTGTAAGGAGTCTCCACTGTCAAAGCTTTAAGACTGTCAGGATAGATTGGTTTGCACCTCCTGTGCATTTCTTTTTATCACTAACCTCCCGCGAGAGATGAGAGGCTGATGAGGGAACGCCTAGATCTACTGTAGCTGTTCTAATTCTATCTAAAAGTGATGGCAGGAGCGGGATTTGTAGCCGTTCCAGAAAGCGAACAAAAACCTTTGCTTCAGGACGTCCTGCTATCAGCTTCAGGGTGTTGACATGCCAGGCTGCGCTCACGGTGTTTTATTCATCATCTGAGCTCATTGCCTGCGCAACGGGGCCATCAATCCTCAATCGAACCGTCCTTAAGGAACTCTAATCATGACGAATTAAATGTCAGATCACGTGTGGTGATAATCGTCTTTTTATTGGCTAGAAGAGCCGGCCCACGTCTCTTCAAACCAAAAAGCCGGTCCAGTGGAAATATCTGTGAGCGTGCGCTGGAATGTGTTGTCAACGTTCCACGCTTTCAGCCTTCCCTTTTATAAAAACACGCAGCACAGTGGATGGGGGTCAGATGAGGAGGACGGTGTGGATGGACCAGACACATCCACACAATTGACTCTTTTGACCCGATGTTATTTAAACGGTGCGCAAACAAAGCTGATTCAGGAGCCACGTTCACTCTTCCAGAACGATTTTCCAAGGTTATTGATCGGAATAGAGGTTGTAGCTACAGGGAATCGGATTTAGGAAATGCATAGAGGACTGGGAATAAAGGAACGGAGTGTGGAGGGATTCCTGCGGGTTCTTCAGGCAGGTGAGAACACAGCAGGCGTGTTCAGGGGCAGAATAGAACACCTTGAGTGAGTCAGGAGGATCGGTGCCCTTCTGGGTTGAGTCGGATGAAACATAAAAGCAATTCAACTCGATGTAATTAGGATTTGAATCAAACGGATTTAAACACAATACGAACTCAAAATGTCTGATTCGCATCCCAATTCAATCGAGTCCAATCACTTTCCTGGTGGTATTGACTCTGAATCGACTTTATTGAACCACGTCCTATTTCAATCAAATTGATTCAGAGTCTAAAAGTTTTTTTTCTTTCTTGATTGAATTAGGACATAAATCAAAGTTTATTAAAAGTCAATAGCACCAGGAAAGTGATTTGACTCATTTAAATTGGTCGATTCAGAATTAGCTGCAAACTCCTAATTCAATGGAGTCGACTCAATTGAGTGAGCTAGCGATTCGACTCCGAATCGACTCATTTTGAAGTAGGACGTGACATGAATGTGAGAATTGTATTTTTTGTTATTGTTGTTATTGTTAATGTGTGTTGTATTTTATTTGCATTGTTTCAATTTAAAAAAATCATTTGATTAAAAGAGTTCTGCAATTTAACTGTTCTCGTGTGAATCAATTATTTTAAAAAACATACAAATGGTGTAAAATTTACAGATTCCTTAATTATTGCTTCGGAAACGCAGAGTGTGCTGGAGATCCACACAGAAAAGAGAGATGCAAAGGAAAGAAGCGCAGTTCGTACTTTTTCCGTCGTCGTATTTGCGACCTGCAACCGAATCAAAAGAATCAATTTGGCTTTGATTCAGAGCATGAGATTCAGCTAACGCATCGTTTAGGATGATGAGAGCACATTTATCGCAATGCATGTTGAGGAAAGTGTCACATCGTTCCAACCCCATGCTGTTTGACGAGGTCACGTGTGTGGACGTTCCAGGCTTTGTTCTCGGCCCGCCCTTGCTGCAGGTGATAACGCTTCAGGCTAGTGTTTTGTGCTGCAGCATCAAGGAAAAAAACAACACAAACATACAAAGTGCACACGCGCGCACACACACACAGAAGTGAAGGTTCTTGCTGCTTGTTAATGTTTTTCAGTCGGGTGTGTAAGAGTAGAGCTGCATGGCCGGACAGATCTCCCAACGATTAACACGGTAAAGTACGTAGTAAGATGTTTAACATTTTATTTGTTTCTTGTTCAGTGTTCTGGTGTCGTGATGAAATGAGTCTCAGTCTGTTAACTATAAATACAGGTTAATGAATCATCGTTTATTTCATCATTTATATTGTTTTTGGCTGTCTGTCAGTCTTTTTGTCTTTCTCTCTCTGTCTCAGTATCTGTCTTTTCCTCCTGTCTCTCTTTCGGTCAGTCTTGAACTTTGGTTTCTCTCTCTCTCTCTCCGACTCTCTTTCTGCATGTTTGTCTCTCTGTATCTGTCTTTTCTTCTTTTTTTCAGCATGTCTCTTCATCTCTCATTCTCTGTCTATGTCTCTTTCTTTATGCTTTTCTCCTTCTGTCAGTCTATTATCAGTCTGTTATGTCTGTCTTTTTCTTTCTCTCTCTCTCTCTCTCTCTCTCTCTGGAGTGTCTCTCTCTCTCTCTCCATGTTGTCTCACCGTGTCTCATTCTCTTCATCTCTCTGTTCTCTCTTGCTCTGTACATCTCTTTCTCAGTATCAGTCTTCTTTCAGTCTTGATCTGTGTTTCTCCATCAGTTTCTCTCTCTTTCTCACTCTCTGGAGTCTCTCTCTCTCTCTCTCTCTCTCTCTCTCTCTCTCTCTCTCTCTCTCCCTGTTTCTCTCATCATGTCTGTCTCACCATGTTTCATTCTCCACTGTATTTCTTTCTGTTCTCTTTCTCTTTGTCTCAATATCTGTCTTTCTTCTTCTGTCAGTGTTGATAGATTAATTTTTTTTTATCAGGGTCTCTCCCTCGCAGTCTCTGGAGTCTGTCTCTTTCTTTATCTCGTTGTCTCACGGTGTCTCTTTCATTCTCTGTGTCTCTCTCTCTCTCTCTCTCTCTCTCTACATGCCTTTTTGCCGCACGTTTGACCCTCACTATCTGTGTCAATATCCGTCTCTCTCTCTCTCTCTCTTTATCCTGTCCATCTCTGTCTCTTTCGCTCCTCTTTTACTCTCGCTCCCTTTCTTTGTGCCCCTCTCTCTGATTGTCACGTCTTTCTGTATGTCACCCTCTTTCTCTTTGTGACTCTCTGTCGTTGTCTGTCCCTCTCAGTATCCGTCTCTCTCTCTCTCTCTCTCTCTCTCTCTCTCTCTCTCTTTCTCTCTCACACAAACACACACACAGCAGCTGATCTGAGCGCTTTTGTCTAAAGCTGTCACAGCGACTCCCCTCTGAACCCTGCACATGTGTGTGAAGCGATGCAGCTCTCTTCTCTCTGCCGCAGACGTCTCTCCCGATCTCGCTTAAATATTCCATTATAGCTTAGCCGTGAAAGAGAGGGAGAGAGAGGAAAGGAGAAAGTGAGCAGTAGAGGTTAAAAAGGTTTTTTTTTTCTTTTTCTTTTTTTTAAAATTGTCTGACATTTTGTACTCGCTCTTCTCCATGTCTTCAGTCAGGGCTTTTCCTTCTACTGCTCGAGTAACCTTCACCCACATGGGGGAGGGAGAAGGGTGTGTGTGAGTGTTTGTGTGCGTGTTCACACATCTCTCGCTCAGGAGATCCCTACTCGACTGTTAGACCAGGAACGTCAGCATTTCTCCGGAGAAGATCTGCGTCTTCTTTTTTTTTTCTTCTTCTTCTTTGGGATTTAAAAAAAAATCCCAGGATGCATTTGGGCGTCTGTTGTTTCATTTTTCCCGTCAGGATTCCGGCACAGGTGGTGAGTGAACATGAGCTCTGTTATGAAAACATTGCACTAGTGCGAGAGAGAGAGAGACTTTAGGAGTAAATGAATGAGAAGAGGCGTGGACATCATCGCACCGGTTTGTGTATCTGATATAAACTTGTGGATGAGCTGGAAAACACCATCCAGTGCACCTGTGTGTATGTGTGTCTTGTGTTGTGTTAAATTATTAAGTAAACCTCTTTTGGTTTTCTATTGCACAGCACTGTGTCTGTGCTTAAAATGTCCTCATGATGACTCCGCCCAGGTTTAGATCAAAGCACATCTTATTAAGGTATCTAAGACTTCAAAGGGTTTCCCCGGCGACGGTGACACAGATGGGGGGGAACACACGGACACGAGACGAGAGCTTTAAAGCCCCCCCGACATGCACAAGACTGACTTCTCTAAAGCTTTGTATAAAGATTGTGACTGAGGGCAATGTGAGGAGGTGTGTGTGTGTGTGTGTGTGTGTGTGTGTGTATGGGGGTAGAAAGTGCTGCATGGCTTTAGATCTCTGGTTCTGTGTTTTCTCAGCGATGTCAGTCAGGTGTTAGTTTTCACAGACGGTGTCTGATTGTTCCTGAGGAGCCTTTCCTTTTGCTGTGTGTGTGTGTTTGAACAAATCAGAAATTCATTAGCTCGCCATGCAAATAAAGACTTGAGCGCAGTGCAACAGATTCTGTCGGGATTTAACAAGCCACGCCCAATCACTGCCATATATGGGCTTTTAAAAAAGTCTAGGGAATGCGGCATGAACACAGAATGTTGATAAAAGGAGGAAGAAATGTATTGGTTCAGTCGGTGCATGTTTCTGAAATATTACAGAAAGTTATTCAGTTTTATTACATGCTGACTGAAATCAGATTTCCTCATAAATTATATATAAAATGGTACAATTTTAAACGAGTAAATTTTCTTTAGTCTTTCTCCTTTTCGTTTCCCTGCTTTTCTTTCATACATTTTTCTTTTTTCTTCACCCTTCCTTAACTTTCTTTCTTTCTTTCTTTCTTTCTTTCTTTCTTTCTGTCTTCCCTTGACTTTCTTGGTTTCCTTACTTTCTCTTGCATTCGTCCTTCACTTTTTCACTTGCTTTTTTTCTTTCTTTCTTTCTCTTGTATCCTTCCTTCCTTCCTTTTTTGTCCTTTCTTTGTGCCTTCCTTTCTTCACTTTCTTTCTTTCTTTTACACTCTTCCTTCATTTTCCCCCTTATTCTTTCTTTCTTTTTCATTGTTCCTTCATTTTTTAAATTTCTTTCTTCCTTCCCTTGACTTTCGTGGTTTTCTTTTTTTTCTCTTGCATCCTTCTTTCTTTTTTTTCTTTGTACTCATGCTTTATTTTCTTTCTTCCTTTTACTTCCTTGGGTTTCTTTCTTTCTTCTTTTTCTTTTTTCCCTCACCTTCTTTTGTCCTTTCTTTATTCTTTCCCTTGACTTCCATGGTTTCCCCTCTTTATCTTCCTTCCTTCACTTACCGTTCCTTACTTTCTTTCATCCTGTCTTTCTTTCTTTCTTCTCCACCTTTCCATTCATTCTTCATTTTGAAATTCTTTTTTCTTTTCCTTCCCTTCTTTCTTCCTCATCATTAATGCCATGTCCATCTCCCCCCTTTTCCTGTCAGGTTGTTCGTTCTTTCTTTCCTTGACATCATGATCTTTCTTTTTTCTTTCCTTTTGCTTTCTTTCTCTTCCATCCTCCCTTCCATTTTTCCATCTTCTCTTAATTTTCTCGCTATGTTACTGTTAGTGACGCTGGGCTGCTGCGATGCTGGCGTATCATGTAATAATCCCGGGTTTTAAACTCTACACCGTGTGAAATGACACACACCAGTTGTTTTAGGATTATCCCTTTTTTCCAGGAATGCTTTTCCAACACTGAAACACAATTCCTGTTTTTCCCGTTACACCATATCGACCTCTTGATCCATCAGGCCGTATGTCAGAGTTTCCATGGAAACCAACAGGACAGGGACGTAATTAAGTAAACCAGGACGAAATCAGATACCTTTCTGCCTTTTTTGCTGTTCCTGTGTGCACTAGAAAAGGATTTATATAGTGTGTGTATATATATATATATATATTTTTTTTTTTTTACACATCTCCAGCGTGTCCACGTCATACCTGGATGTCTCGTCATTCAGAAACGCGACTCCTGTTCTTTAGGCTCGCTGAGACACAAGCAGAGAACGACATCGACACGAACGTGGACAGAAGCGGATATTCTCCGCCTGTGGTCAGAGGGACGTGTAATTAGTTGACTGCAGAGAAAAGGCCAAATGTGAATATAGGACTCCTGCACGGCGCGTGCTGACAGACTCGGGCGCGTTTACTTATAGCATCATGGTCTGAGAGCGGAGTCTTACTCAGACACAAAACACTAGTGACTCTGAGTTAAATACAAGTACAAACATGAGAAAGCACAAAGTGTGTGTGTGTGTGTTTTTTTTTCTTCCTGGTTTGTTGGTTTCTCAGATCTGATGTGTCGCCCACGCCGTGGCTCAGGTCTCCATTGTATCACTACAGGGCGTGGCACACATCTGATATCTGTGATGTCATTTCAGCGTTTCTTTGATTCTGGTTTCCAGTTACTCTTAGCACGCTGAGTCATGGATGTAGGAGGAGTGCGCTTAAGAAGAGATATAAAGGTGAACTGGTGATTCGTGTGTAGTGTGTGTGTGGTGTGTGGTGTGTAGTGTGTGTGTGTGTGTGTGTGTGTGTGTGTGTGTGTGTGTGTGTGTGTGTGTGTGTGGCAAGCTAAATATAAAGTCATGATCAAAGCCACCAGGTCAGTAATGGCCAAGCTTAACTTTTGGGTTGGTCAGAAGTGGCATACCTAGGGGGAGATCACATTATATATTGCAATTATTTTGTGTGGCAGATCGCATATCGCCACAGTGACCCACAAAATCAGTTTATATATTTATTTATTTCCCTCTTTCATGATATTTTTTTGTTGCTAGAAACCATTATGGTTATGCGTATTACCGCTTCAGCATGCTGTAATGTCATTAGCTACGGCTTAGCAACAGCGCGCTAATGCAGAGTTATGGCGAAATATAGGGGTGCTACATGAAGGCACGAAAAAGTTGGTGCGGACAGGACAACGGTGACACCAAGCACTCTGTCTCGCATTATGAGGGTCTCTGAATCTCTTATTTTATTTATCTTGTATATCTGTGTGTCTATATTATATTAGAGTAGATGTGCGTACATGAGGCGTTTTAAAAAAAAATGTACAGCGCCATCTGCTGGAGTCTGGAATGAACAATTTTTTTTTTACATGTTACCATGAAGGAGTGAGATCATGCTTGTTAAGTAGATTTCAGCCGCACACTCATAGGTGTGTATTTAAAAAATGTACAGCGCAATCTGGTGAATTTTGAGATGAACTAATGTCGATCGACTAAGGTCGATTATTTATTTATTTATTTATTTATTTATTTATTTAATGATGAGGGCATTTTCCATTTAAATTTCTAAAGTAGCATATCCTCTCTTCACGTGGGTCGATTGCGATGTCCCCTCCCTCAAGTGTCCGTCACAGAGAAAGACTCAATCCAGTTTTGGGCGCTCGTGAGCTCGTGTATGTGGAAGAGGGTGGATAGCACTTTCCTCTGATTGGGTTACGCTTCCTTGTGATGTAAGATTAAGAGCAGGATTAAGGTTTCACGAGTGTAAGAGGTGGCATGTGTTTTCCGTGTCCTTCCTGGATGGGTGGGAAGAGTTAACGCCACAAGACCCTGTGGTATACTCAGCGGGCAGAACAAATCTCTTCCTCCCCCACAGAGCCGAGTGCGCCACGCCCATTTCTTCTCCGCAGAAGTGCTGGCTCACCGCCCTGGGAAATCGATATTTTTTTTTCTCTCCCCTCACCAGGGGCTTAAGTAGTAGTAACAGCAGCGTGCGTCTTTTCACCGCTCAGGACTCGCTCCTCGCTGCTGGCCTTTCAGTCAGGATGAACCTCCTGTCCACATCTTTCCAGTCATAATACTCTCATTATCATTTCAAACATTCGGTCTGATTGCGTGTTACGCTTTAGATTATGAAGCAGATGTGTCGAAACTGTAACGAGAGGAAGCCAGCGGTCGATTCCTCCCCTGAGACTTGGGAGCCTGAAGGCGGTCGGCCCTTGGCTGAGGCTCTGACCGCGATCACGCCCCGGTTTACTCCTGCAGATCTTTCATCATTAAGCAGAATGAGACTGGATGTGCGTGTCGCAGCTGGACAAACAGTTACATAACGAATTCCTCTTTCTTCTGGGAGGAGCGGCCCGAGTGGGAGTAGTGTGCTTTGGGTAATTCTGTAATTTAAAAGTTGGCAAAGCAAAACAAACACGGAGTAAAACCTGGAGTCGTACTGACCCAAGACCGGACAGGCGAGATTCCTCCAAAGTTTATCGCTGCGATGCTTCCACTGATGACGTTCTCTTGCGTCAAGGTTTGGCATAAACAAAAGATTCTTGCCATCTCTAATTTTTATTTTCTGTTTCTCATGGTTTGCGAGTTTGCACAACACGATAGACAGGATAGATTTAGGCCCCCATACTAGGGAACTCGGGATTAATTGTTAATCTAGTAATTGCTGTTAAAAATTTACCTGAGGATTTTTGTCTGGAAAAATATTTCTCTGCCTCGTTTTTGAATTCGAGACTCGAGCAGGATTTTTTTTCAACAGCCTTGCTTTTAGAAATTCAGTTTGTGTAAACTTAAACTTAAGTAAAACTTAAAAAAAAAAAAAAAAAAAGCTTTTTGTTACTTTTAATTATTAATCATTCAGTGATTTATTAAATGTTAACGTTTGTTTCACATGCTAATTTTGCACAAAATTATTCCCGAATCACTACTTTTTCGGGCCTTTTACTTCTCTTTTCTCTTCTGTCAACATCATCCATATTGTTCTGAATTTCAGTGACATGACAGTGCGTCCATATTACATTACTGTATATATTAAATTAAATGACGTGGATTAGTTTACAGGCTGCAAAGTGCCTAAAGATTCAATTTTAAAAAACGGTTGCTTATGCATCACTCTCAGCAGCGACCTCATTTCCCCTCTCGTCTGTTCCAACCACTCAGCATCAGCAGTGTACAGTACTAATCACCGGCCTGATCATCTGCACCCGTTTCTCACTGGTTCAGGCCTTAAGTTAGATGTTTTTTTTTTTCTTGCTAGAGATCATTGTGTGGCCTCTAACAAACAAATAACATTCCGCTGAAAACTGCTCAGGTACAGGAAGCCTGGAGAACTGTTCCTCAAGACTTCATTAAAAATAATAGTCTTTGGAAGCAACATATTAAGAAATAATGAGGATTAGTATTTTTTGCACAGTACTGTATGTGCGTCAAAAAAAAAAAAAAGAAGCTACACAAATTCCAATCCCGCTGCTCGAGTTCATGTCTCATATCTCGTATCCAACTATGCGGCCTTGGAAGGCGTACGATGCTGGATCAGATCCGATAAAAAAAAATACAAAAAATAAAATCGAGGTCTGTCTCACATTAAGTAGATTTTGTCCTGGCAGCGTGAACGTAATCTGATATTGACACGCGGTCACACAGTCGTCCAGCTCTCAGCTCCGTGCCCGGATCAATGCAATCATGAGGCAGTAAATCAAATCAGGCCGGCCTGTGTCCTAAATAACATAATTAAGTACTACATCTGCTCTTTTTCCTTTCTTGTTTTTTTATTATTTATTTTTTTTCCACGATCGATTATGTGGTCGGAGGGATGAGCAGTAGATGAAAAGGATTAATCGCTTGCTGTAGCATTAGAGTTTCTCTCGGTTTGTTTATCGTTTCCCATCGAGCGAGGGAGCGTAGTCCGGCGTGTTGATGTGAGGCGTGTTACTATGCGCTCCGGAGATAATAGCTTGTTGCTATTTTAATCCGTAACGCAGAGATAAGCAGGGGGGCTTAAGTCAGGCTCGACATGACGGGAAACACGCAGGGCTGATCCGAGGTCATTATCTATGACTGTTCAGCGTGTACTTGTGCAACGAAACAAATATTTCGTTTGGAAGTTATCGGAAAATCATGAAGCGTGACGTACTGTAGTGCGAGGGCAGCGAACTGAACCAATCACCGCAATCCAATAATCAAAGTTTATACAAGATGGTGGCTTAAAGAGCATTTTACTTTCCCTGCATTTATAGTTTATAGAAACATAACTGTGAGAAAAGAAGCGCTTGTTCAACATTTTCATAAACTCTTATTAATCATCACTTAACATAAAAATATTGTAAAATTACATCATTGAAACTACAGTAATAATAAATCACCGTGTACCGTGATCTGAACGAAGCATTGATGCTACGCGCTCATCACACACTTGTTATTCACGGTAAAATTCCTCAACGTGCTCCGTTTATTCTCCTCGGCTCCCCGGTCGCCATGACGACCGAGTCCCCTATGAAGATGGCAGATTCCTCTTTCCGCCAAGATTTGGCTCGGGTTAGCGATCTGAACGAAGCATGCACACAGTGTGTGTGTGTGTGTGTGTGTGTGTGTGTGTGTGTGTGTGTGTGTGTGTATGTATATATAGATTATAGATGTGTATGTAGGTTTGTCAGGGAATAGAGGTGTGGTTTTCAGGGTAAGATTACACAAAATGAGTGAGTTTTTAAAAACAATTGTGTCTCGTATTGGAAACGTTGACGGATATAATTGGTGGTGAGGTTTCGGTTTGTTTGTTTTTTGTTTGTTTTATTTTATCCGTATGTTCCACCATGTGTACAGTACTGTGTTTATTTTTCCCTCCTAAAACCCGTGTGTTTTTTGTTCTCCACAGATCTTCCAGGAGCATCCAGTTCCCCTCTCAGCTGTTTAAGACGTGGAACCAGAGGGACTTATTTTTTTATTTTTTTATTAAATGAATCCCCCATCGCCTCTCGACGCCATGACGTACAAGTAGGTGGTTGTTTGCCATTTCCCAGCTGCCTCGCTCCGTAATAAAGCGCCTGCTCTGTGTTTTTCCCGCATGAGCTCACAAGTGCATGGCATCACGGTTCTAGCCTGCAATTACGTCTTCCGTGCACTCGGGGCAAATATTCCTCTCGCCCTAAAATTGCCCCAGCAGCATATAAAGGCCCATACTGTTAGGGCTGAGTGCTACACATGGCATTTGCATGCAGCACGATTTGCATGTCCTGTTGGCTCGGCTGTGTTTGCTCATCTCCGTTAGAAACCGCTCATTCTTCTTTTTTTTCTTTCTTTTCTTTTTTTTTCTTTTCTCTCAGCTGATCTAAGAGCAGTTATTCTGACCCGAACTCCGATCCAAGATCATCATGAGTGAGAAAAGTACTTGATGTTTCTCAGTGTGCTTGACAAGCTGAAGCCCTGTTTTCTTTTTTCCCCCCCACTAATCTATTGCTCAGGGAGCAGCAGCTCTTTTCAAAGACAATGAGAAGAATGTAGGCCATGAATTCATGATATAACACGAGCAGAGCGAAAAGAGAGAGAGCGAGAGAAACTAGGTAAAAATCTCTTTTGGCTGTAGAAGGATGGAAGTGTTTAGAAGCTTCATTTTCTTTATCACACAGAAACCTTCTCATATTGTTAACACACGACTCAGAGAGCTGAAATGCCCCTCAGGTAATATCTTTTTTTATATGTACTGTATATTTATATGTATACTTTAAACTCCTCCTCCGAACATTCTGTTTCGGTGTTTCTTTAAACCCAGGGCAATGCAAACATGTAGAAAGCACCAACACACACATCCCTCCCCCCCCCCCTTTTTTTTTTTTTGCTTGTACACGCTCACTTGAGACTCATGTGAACGTCTGAACTGGACTAAAAATCAGTTTGGCATGATAGGTTCCCCTTTAATGAAAGGTTCCTTTAAATAACCGGTTCCTTGTAAGTATCAGCTGATATGGAGAGTTTATTTGTTTACAAAATTAACTTTTTAAGGGGAAAACTATTCAGCACAAACTAAGGCAATATTATTGCCATTTAATGACACTGCAAATATCAGATGTATAAAAGTGAAAAGTTTAAATATAATAAATTTTAAAAGTAAATTTTTTTTTTTATGTAAAAATTTTTATTTTCCTTTCCAGAGAGAAAATACATTGATAGGCAAGGACATTCACAAGTTTTCTGTATGAAAAAAAAAAAGGTCATTATTAATACATTTTTTAAATAATAAATAAATAAATAAAAATATACGTATACACATGCCTACACACACTAATATGAAATAATAATGATAAATACAAAAATAAATAAATAAATAAATATAAATCTAATAAAACTTATAAATACCAATATAGATTATTGTATATCCCCAGCCTTTGAGAAAGAAAACAGCCAAAAAATCTGTGATGAGTAAGTAAAATTCTAACCAAAAAAGACAAGAACAGATCTATTTTTTTTCCAACTCTCAAACAGAAAAGAAAATCCTAATTTCATATTAGGCACGATTGACCGTGTTTAGGAATGATTCCCCCCTCCCACAAGCCCCCTGGCCACACCCCCATTGCCTGTCATTTGCATTGTTTATTTTGGTTTCTGTTCTCGCGGATGCTTGCGTATTTACACTTTCCGATACAGCAGGTGGCAGTATGCATATACTTGGTTTGTGAGTCGCTACTAAACACGAGAAGAAAAGAAAAAAAAAAAGAAAAGGAAAATTCGAGTTTCGAAAAAATGTCAGGAGTGACGGTGTCGTGTGCCTTCCTACTTTATCAGCTACGACTGTGTAGGTTAGAGGATGAGATTGGGGGTCAAATGTTCTCAGAGACGATCCTGTGAAAACGCTTTTAGGCTTTAACGGGTTTCCAAAATCCTCTGCGCAGAACCCTTTCAGAGCAAAGGACTCCGTTTGTCTCACCTTAACAGCCTGATCAAACGCGTCCATCACAAGAGAAGTGTCACATATGAGAGGACTTTCTATCAGCTCGTGATGGAACCGAGTCCAAACACTCGTCCTCCTCGGGCCTGTCAGTAAGCGATGAGCTTCTTGCTACCCGAAGCATCAAAGGTTTCCTAGCAACTCCGCCGAGGCCCCCATGTTTTAGTCGACCATTGTGTTTCTCGTGCAGGCTTGTGTTCTGTGTGCAATTGTCAGTCTGGAAGAATGATAAATATCCTGCGAGAAGAGAGATTGAGTTGCGGACAAAGCCTGCCCTGCTTAACATTCATGCTCACTTGTCGTCTTCTCCTCGTTTCACCTGATGATGAAACTTTTCTTCGAGTTACTCTGTCTCTTTTTCTTTTCTTAATCCCCCTACTTCAGTCACACCTGCGCCGCAGGCATCATGCTGTCGTGTCATGATTCATGACTCAACAAATGATGTCAGTCATGGCAGGCGTTTATTTGAGCGTCTCAGCCTCTGTAAACTTTCCTCGAACTTTTATTGGCATAACAATCCAAATAAACTCAGTGCTGTAAACATGCTCTCCACCTTCGATCAGAAGCCATGGCTTTACGGACGGATAAGGAGCAGTCTGGCCGTCTGACTCTCTGTATGTCTGTCTGTCTGTTTAAACGCGCCGTAGCAGAACGATCACCGAGCAGCGAGAGCGATCGTCCCCGATCGTCCTTTCCTGATCTTCTTAACACTCTAACACGCTTTTGGAAAAGCAGGGGGCCCCGTCAGGGCTGAGAGGCTCGGCGTTCAGGCTTTTCCAGCACAATTGTTGTGCAAACATCACGTTTGCTTGTGCAACAAAATCCAGGTTTGAGATTCCGGTTCCCAGAGACACAGCCGAGGGCATTTTTATTTTATTTTTTTTAATCATCCAGACGGTTAAAGTGATCTAAATCTACAATCTGTATTTATGTGATGATGCTTTGTTCCAATTCTCATCATTAATAATATATTCTATTTGTTTAATTAACTTATTTATTTATTTTTCAAATATTGCTCTTGTAATGCTGTGATTAAAACTGAGTTTTTTTTTTTTCTTCCCCCTCTCCCTATCTGATTCTCAAGCCTATAAATGATCATCATCACTATTACATACTAGCACATCTGCACAGTCATGCACAAAGAGGGAAAAAAAAACATGACATAATCAGTGTAAAAGTATCAACATGTCCCAAAAACACAGGTCAGAGTACCACGCCCGCTCCCAAAGCACAAGCAAATTTCCTGTAGGAGTGTAATCGAGTCCCCGAGCGTTTATCAATAACTCTAATAAAGGTCTTTAATTAAAAAAAAAAAAGAGTCATGTAGAAATACTTTGAAAAACAAAAACAAGCTCAATCCTGGAGACCGAAAAGGGAATTGAGGGAGGGACGATTTGAAGGCGTTTTAGATTACTGGGTGTGTCTGGGAATAAACCAAACATGTTAAGTTGCTCAGATTGAGATTTAAAAGAAAAAGTTTCAGCGACGCTGTGGTTTAAAAGTTTTTTGGCTTAAAATCAGACATTTTCTCCGTCTTTGGCATCGACATTGTTTTTGGCGTTGTTTATCGTATACTTATGAAACAAACAAACAACCGTGTTGATTGGACCAAATCTGATGAACGTCGACTTCTCTTGCTTGCTCCGCTTAGTCAGTGTTTTTTAAAAGAGGCGTATGGAGACCCCCAAGGGACCGTCATGTGTAACCAAGCTATTATTATTATTTGTGCATTAAAAGTGATTATTTGCTTAGAAACGTTTGAGAACCATTGTGATGATGTCGGTGTTGAGTCAGTCTAAGTTTTAGCTATTAAAAGTTACCATGGTAACAGCTTACTGATAGGGTTCAAACTTTGAGTTTTTTTTTTCATCACTAGCCAATAGCTATAACTGTTATCATTATTATCATGATAACTCCGTCCCCAACTTTAATTATAATTTTTTTAAAACCTTTTCCCAAAGTTATGACTACGTCAACCAGATGACTTCAGTAAGTTGAGGTTTTAGTATTTAGAAGCGCTCGCTCTCTCAAACACCATCTGCATCGCTTCATCCGTCAGACGGCATTGTGCGCCGATCTCCTTGTTCCACAATCGAAGCGTCATTCCGTCACTTCAGACAACACTGTCGGACGTTATAAAGAGCCCGACCCGTGACCTCGCTACTTCCTCTTCCTGTCTCTCAAGCCCCTCCATCATAAGAGAAGGGGACGAGCGGCGTCTCGGATGCGTTTTGTTCACAGCCCCGAAAGTCACGTCAGCGCGTTTCCTCCGTCTGTCGAGCAAGACGCCAACTTTGACCTTTAACTCATCAATCTGAGGCTGCGTCCTGTCGACCCCCTGAAGTCCGCGATAGCTGATAGAGAGGGGCGCGGACACCTGACATAGAGGAGTGTGTGTGAATGTGAGGGAGCCGATGAGACCGAGAGTGTGTGAAGCGGGGTGAGGGGGATAATTGGGGACAATTGTGAACTGCTGACAAATGGTCGGGGGATGGGACGGTCCGAGCATAACGGACGGGTATATTGTATATGATGTGAAGCTGAAGTAGCACTTTCGAAACGGACGTATGAGACACTGGGACGTCCTGCGAGTAGGAAGTCACTGGTTCAGCATCGTGAAAGCCGCAAAGTTCGTACGGTGTGTCGACGGGTTCAGCTGCAAGACAGGAATAGTTTCTCGCTTCTCAGCAGTCCGGCAGCATCACTCAGGTAGGGGGCGTGGCCAAGAAAGTTTTATTTTAGAAAACACATTTTTACACCCACTAGCTTTTTTTTTGTTTTTTATTAAGACCGTATTAAATTCACTTGCGTTTGTTTGCAGGTGCTACTTTGTGTGTGTGTGTTTTTCACGTTCTCTTTCCTCTTTCAAGAAAATTATAGACTGAATTAACTGTTTTTTTTTTTTTTTCCTTTCCTGATAATTTTAGTCTGTAGACACGTCAGTTATTTCTCTTCAGGCAGATGCGCTTTTGGAAATGTTTTTAGACCGTAATTTGGTCTCCTAGCAAGCTTGTCCACTTCCCGAGTCACAAACAGATGAGTCGGGAGCTTGGAGGACTCGTACTTGGCGTGTGTGGGGAGTGGAAACGCGGATGTTCCTACTTTCCTACATTTGGAGTTTATTAGTAGAGGAAAGAAAATTCACATCACTGTGCTGAATAAAGCGACCATTATAAAGTCAGTTTCAAAAGAAAACGCACATGTCATGCAATGGTTTGTTCATAAACATTTTTTTTTCCTTCCACTGTACGTTCTTTGATCCCAACAAAGTTTGTGTCCAGATTTGTAGACAAACCTACAGTCTCATATCTCCTCATTCGTTCATCATCTATACAGCTTAATCCTGTATTCAGGAGACTCGGGGCACGAGGCGTGGTACACCCTGGACATCACATGGCATCTCCTGCCCTTATTTATTACTGTCGAAATGTCAGAGATTTATCACTGGATGTTACAGTAGAAAAGTTACCAGGGCCGGGAATCACCAGTCACCAGCCGGAACGAGATCATCACGATACCTCGGTGCCGATTCCGTTAAAATTGCGATTCTATACATATCACGATATCATAAACATTCAGATTCAATATTACATTTTTCTCCGATTTTGTTACAATTTAAGACCTTTAAAAAGTTTAATGGTTAAATAATATCTACTCTGTTCATTATAACACTTCCCTCTGGGGTCTGAGTTTGGGAGAAGGTGGGAGAAGTTTTGACATTTGCGCATTGTTCAGTTGTCTATAAACATATCAGTGACTAAAATCCAGTTACACTTTATTCACCACAAACTGGCCTTCAATAATATGTGTACGTACAAGTTTGTATTTTTTCGAGAAAATAATACAATACAAACTAACTTTAAATCATAAGAATTTACCATTTAACTTCAAATGAAATTAAACAAAAAAGCAACATACTTACTGAATATCTCTGTTATCCAGCATTAATTATTATTTCTAAACATAATTAGCAAACAATTTACTCCTACCACACAGAATGAAAATGTGTGAATAGTTCAGAGTGCGCCACCTGTAGGATTATAAAGAATCTGTGACTTTTTCATCCGAAGTCTCGAAGCTCAACCTGACAGCGAGCGCACAGGTTTAGCCGCTTTGGGCACCTGGACGTGCGGCTTCTAATGCAAATATTTTCCACTAATTTGCGCTCTGAGTGTTTCGAGACGTGTATAATGAGAGAGCTTGAGACTATTCAGAGTTTGGAGAAAAAGGCAGATAAGAGATCATACCAGAATCGATTGACGATAATCTGAATCAATGGACCCATCTCTAATAATCACACAGTCACACCATCACAACGAACCTAGCGGTCCGTAAAGCGCTCTGACCTACATACGGCTGTCTGGCAACCCGAGCTTTCAGCACGCAGACCTGTTTATTCCTGTTTGCATGCATTCGGTCAGTCCGCGACTGCCTGCGTGCCTTTACAGAAGAAGGTGTTGTAACGGGAGTGCGAGTATAACGTGTGCCAGACACCACAGACGTGTTTTCTCTCCGTCTTCCTTGTTTAATTTTATAAGGACTTTCATTTATTTACGTCTCTCCGGATGATACGAGCATGATCTCAGATCAGATCAGCTCGCTCTTCAGTTCCTAAAGCTACGTGTTAATTAATATAACAAAAGCTCCCTGTCGATTTATAATCAGAGAAGAGTGTTTTTATCGTGAGCCGTTAAACGAGGCGTGATGGAGCTCAGCGTAAACACGGCCGTAGTTTTATTCCTGGGTTTGTTCCCAGCGGGTGTGGGAGACGCTTTAAGTTGCATGCGATTTAGAAAACAATGGCTGGTTTGTAATTGTCCCTCTGTGTGTGTGTGTGTGTGTGAGAGAGAGAGTGTGTAGGGAGGGGTGCGCAATTGTTTTCAACAGTGTCCTCTCTGCTCTTGCATTTATTATTATTATTATTTTAAAATTATTATTTCAATTATTTTTTTTAAGGTACAATTTAGCCCAGATGTTTGTGTTAAGTCAGAGAGTCACTTGTTATTCCTTAATAAATTAATAAACCGATTACGATACACTCTCAGTAGAAACGCATCCTCGATCGAGTGGCTTATTTCGTTTCCTAAACAGTAATTTATCACTAATGCTGTTCGCAATGAGCAATTCTTCCGCCACGCAGTGTAGTCACTGTGGTTGCTAAGCAACAATAACAGGCAAAGATGAATGCATTACACAGACAGCAGGATGCTGATGGTTTCCTGGTGAAAGAGTGCAGATTTCCGTTATCTCGATGCGCTAACGAGGAGCTTCAGATTCCAGAACGACTTCGCTCCGATGTCAGCCACGCGAATATCTCCCCTCCCCCACTCCATAAGGTTTCAAAAACAAAGCAGACGGGTGTACAAATTTTTGACAGCGAGCAGGATATTTCTTTTTTGTTTTTGTTTGTTTTTCTTCTTTCTACCCAAAACTTCATGTCATGTGCTGTTGGGAGTCTGAATCAGAAAAGTGTCCATAAACACATTGTTGTTGTTTTTTTTTTTTTCCCCCTTCTTCCTGCTTACATTCAAACATCGAACTGGACATGTGTCTAAGTCAAGAAATCAGTTAGTCAGAGGAGCTTCGACTTCGCAGCGCTCGTTTCATCTCTGCTAATAGCTAACTTTTAGACAAAACATTCTTCTTACTTATTTTGACTTGCTAAGGGAGAATTGAAGAGGGCTATAGCTAAAATCATCAAAGATTATGAAACTAGCTAGCAAACACAACTACACTGCTAAGATAGCTAGCTAATGCTGTCAATGCAGATTAGCAGGTTATTAGCGTGCTTGGGAAATTTAGCAGCCAGGATGTTTGTTCATCTCTGATCAGCAACATTTTGTGCTTGAACATTCCACCGGAGGTTCTCAGTTCATCCGTGTCCAGGTTCTCATAAAGTTTTGAAGACCTTTCATCTGGCCTGACTGAGATTTTTTTTCCACGCATGATGATGGTGGTGGTGGTGATGATGAAGCATAATTTGCTTCAACATCTGGCTTGGAGCGGCAGGTGTGTAAAGCTCTGCCGACTCAGTATTTGGTTGATGCCCTGAGGTCGCCATGGCGCAGATGAGGTCCTTAGTCAAGGTAGCTGAGAAACTGCTCCAGAGATCTCAGACTGTGTTCTCAGTGATCAAAACACACCAGACTTTGGGGTCCAGTGTTTTCGGAAACGATCCCGTGTCCCTGATGTGAAAACACCTTTAGTTATGTTGTGGAAGTGGAGCTGTGTTTGTAGACTATTCTTCTTTGCCTCTGCTGGGAATTTCTTCTTCTTCTTCTTGCCCTTTTGGTATCTGAAACCCCACTTTGCTGGGAACTTGACGAACGATTAGAGCAGCAGTTTAGGATCGATCCGTGATAAAACCACAGTGATTAACACTTCTCCTGTCACACGCTTCTCCTTCTCCCTCTGTCTGAGGTGTGTGTGAGTGCGTGTGAGTAAGCGTTGGCTAACACTTCAGTGGGTTGGATGCTTTGCATTTTTTTCTTATGGTTTATGAGGGTCAGTATGAACAAACTCCAGGAGTGTAATCTCACTGCTTTTGGAAAACATCCACACCTGCATGCCGTCACACGCTGTTCTCATTATGATGACGACGATTCCTGTCTGGAAAATTACTGCTTGTGTAAAGAAGTGTGTGTCTGTGAGTCTGAATGAGATGCACACACACACACACACACACACACACACACACACACACACACACACACACACACACTCTCAGATGGTGTCATTGTGAGAGTTTTACGAGGCTCAAAAGCTCATCAACCCCTCATTTACTCACAGTTGCCCATTCAGACGGTTCTCTTCCTTTTCAGTCTAATCTCAATCGTAAAAATCTCTCTCTCTCTCTCTGTGTCTCTCTCTTCCTTTTGGCAGTTTGATTAGGTTTCGTGCAGTGGTCAGTAGAGATGCCCATAGCCGATTGCGTGTGTGTGTGGAGCATGAAGCTATGTGTGTGTTGTGTTGCATCCTGCATGCTGCTTTAAAGTTTGTGTCGTTATCACTTGTTAAAAACTCCACAATGATAATATTACATGTTTTGTTATCTCTCTCTCTCTTTCTGCCTGTCTAGCCCGAGGATCGTATAATTCTCCCCGCAGGACGGATCGTCTGGTCTAGCGCAGCGTCGCGGAAAAGCGGCAGGTTAGAAGCTCCTCCCATTCTTGCCTTGTCCTGTGTGTGTGTCCACCACTTTACTCTCAGTTCCTTTTGGGTTCTTCACACTCATCGTTCTGGAGTTTTTCCTTTCAATCCGAGCCGTCCTTCTGCTGCAGTAAACTCCTCCTCCTCCTCCTCCTACTTCTTCACTTCAGGCCTTTTGGGTTTGAGTTTCCTCCAGGCCTCCAGATCGTGTCACATTTCCCTGACATTCTGTCGGGTTCAGCTCGGCCTGACTGGGACTTTTTTCCACCCATGATGATGATGATGATGATGAATTCCTCTTGTAATAATTTTTTTCCTGTACTCTGTATTATTATTATATATTTTTTCATTATTGTCTTCATTTCTGCATGAGTCTCTCTTTCTCTACCTTTCTCTCTGTCTTGTATGTTTAAATCTCTCTCTCTCTGTGACTGTGTGTGTGTGTGTGTGTGTGTGTGTGGTCGATCTCTCTCTCTCTCTCTCACTCTCTCTCTGTGACTGTGTGTCTGTGTGGTCTTCTTCTTACTTTCTCTCCTCTTTCTCTTTTTCTCCTCGTTCTTCTCCATCTGTGTCTGTTCATATTTCTTTCTCCGTCTCTTTATCTGTTGATCTCTCTCTCTTTTGGTCACTCTGAGTGTCTGTGTGGTCTCCTTCTTACTTTGTCTCTCTGTCATTCTTCTTCTCTTTCTTTTTTTTATTTGACCTCACCTGGAGCTTTTTCCTCAGTGCTGCTCTGTGGGTTTTTTTTGTGCTCACTGACCCTAAATCAGGGCGTGACATCAGCATGCTGCCGCAGGTGGGAGGCTTCACGACCTTGTCATGGGGTTATAGAGAAGGAAACGAGCCGATGTACCGCAGGGAATACCGCCGTGTTTACGACAGGCATTTAGAGAGAGAGAGAGAAAGAGAGACAACTTTTATAGACTGAAGAGCGTGTGATTAAACCACGTTAAAGCGAGCGACAAATCCACCCCGAACAGCTTGCGTGTCAGAATCGGAGTATTTTTTTATTCTTCACCTCGTTTTCACATCACGCGGAGGGATGACGCGGCAGCGCTTTAGCGCCTAGCTTTCTCAATAAATGCTCACTTGCAGCTTTTATGCTAATACTACAAGAAATCATCTTGTAGATCTTTCTGCTGTTGAATTGCATTGTGGGATTGATGGGTCTCTACTATTTCTACACTAGATTTTTTTTTCGTACAGGGAGCACGTTCGTAAGTCAGATTCGTTCTTAAGTCAGACAAAGTGACTCTTATACGCCTTTGATACGAATATACAATGTAAAGTTTACAGATCCACATGACTGAATCTCTGTCCACTTTCCCCACACTGCCATCATGTGAGCAAAAACTGTATGAATGTGAAATATAACAGTGTCGTCTCTGTGTCTTTAAATCACAAGGGGAATCCCAGACGCCATTTTGTCGCAGAGCTGTTTTCCCCTGTATTGGACTGTGAACTCTTGTTTTGTTGAGGATTTAAAAAAAAAATTAGGATTATTCACCATCAGGACAGTTTTACAGGACAGACATTTTCTATCATCGTGCTCCCAGACTGATGCGTTGAAGTCAGTGAGGCCGACTCATTTTTCCCGCACACACACACACACACACACACACACACACACACAAATATACCGGACTTTAGACATTTTATACATTCACTTCGACACGGAAAATATTGTATATAATTGTAAATATTGGTATCTGTGGCACTGCAGTGTCTATGTTTTTGTAAAATACACATGAGCTACTTCTGTGATTTGTTCGCATCTGCGAAATGTTCGTAGGTCGGGGACGACCTGTATTATGACATCACTGGAAAATGTTGAGCGAGAAAAGATGACCTTTTTGTTTGACTTTGTTGAACATTTTTCTTCTGCTTTGACGTCTCTCTCTCTCCCATTAAACAAATTAGCACTGCGATTGCTAAAAAAAACGCCGCACATACTTTAATAATATAAACGTATTAAACGTTAAGACTGGAAGGTGCATTCAAGTGTAACCCACAACATTTCTGCCGTTTTAAATCTGCTTTAGAAAGTCTCAAATTATCGCTGTCGTCGTGTATTAATAACGCGTCCTCCAGCGCTGGAGGGACAACACGCTAAACCCGCTCCAGGATCCTGTCATGAGGGCCTGGGTGTCACGTAGAACCGGCATCACAGCAACGCCAAGCTCGGAGCGAGGAAGGAAGAGCATTCGGAAAAACGCGCTCGCTCTTAAATGCCAGTGTTCGTCCGGCGTCCGCGAGTATTTACAGAGAGCAGGAAACTGGAAACTAAGCTCCTTGGGTTTGTACGCACACAGAGGAAAAGGATCACGGTTACTGGCACTCTTTAAAAGTGATCCGGTTCTTCTGAGGTTAAAACCTGATCCGTCTTCCAAGTGCACACACACACACACACACACACACACACACACGCGCGCGCGCACACACATACACACGCGCGCGGGCGTGCACACACACACACACACACACACACACACACACACACACACACACACACACACAAAACGGACACCTGCGGTAGGACATCACAGAGCCAGGCCTGCCATTCTGTGTTTGATCTTTAGTAGCTCCCAGAATAGTCCCATCTCTATCTCTCTCACTCACACACACACACACACACACACACACACACACACACACACACACACACACACACACCATACACAAAGGGCTTTTTAATTAGGAACTTATTCACAATGTAACTTCCACTTTTTTAAAAAAATTTTTAAACCTCCGCCATTTTTTCAGTTGTTGCCACGGTGACGTAAATGACTTTTCGAACATCAGGCTGTCTCCCTTCACCACAGTCTCTAGCACAAGGTTTATTTTTACAGTAACACGTCTGCGATACTCGTACACACACAACACACAAAAGTATGCGCACCCCTGACCATCACACATGGGGTTCTTCTCTAAACTGGTCCCATAAATTAGGAAGCACACAGCTATATACAGCATTGTTATTATTTATTTATTTATTTATTTATTTTAATGCTGTAGCATTGCAACTCGAGTTCTTCTGCTCTAAACTCGTCCTTAAACCACCCTCGCTTATAATGCACGGGGCATTATCATTTTTGTTTTCCTTTTTCTAAGCTGCAGTGAAGGGAAGTTGCAATGCTAATGCTGTTACTGTAGCGTTACTGTAAAAAAAGAACGCTTTCTAATTTGTGGGACCGGTTTGGAGAACACCATCATATACTGTACGTGATGTGTGACAAAGGCACACAAAAGGGAAATAAAAACCCTTAAAGAATTCATATACAACCCCGTCGCATCCCGGCTAAAATCACAGACATGCTGATTCACACCAGACTAATAATAATGATATTATCACAGGAAATATGTTGATTCGTACAGGATTAAGATCACAGACAACCTCTGCAGTTATTCAGTAGACAGTAATTAACGAGACAAAGTCAGTATTTGGTAACCTTTAGTCTCCTGTAGAATTAGTGCGGTGTTAGAAGGAAATTAGCCACTGAGTTCCCCTGAACATCCTGCAGAACCAGACACGGTTCTTCTGAGGATTTTGTCTGTCGCACCTGTTTCTTTCTTTCTTTTTCTTTTTCTTTATTTTTTGCATGCAAAACCCAGGAACTTCCTTCATTTTTTATTTATTTATTTGACTTATATAATGTGTCGCGTTCTTCCTGGCATACAAAAATTTTTTTGTAACTTTTAATCAAAAACATCAGGAATGTTTTTGTTCCGACTCGTACAGTCATAAAATTCCTACTTCATAAAAGTCATAAAAATCTGTAGGAAAGTTTATACTCGCTCAGTGCTGTACATAAGAGAGAGAATCAGTAACTCTGTATTGGTTCATACAGAAAAATAGATAAGATTAATGTTAATTACTGACATTTTTAATAATAATATAAATTATTATTATTATTTTTTTTAATCTAGGAATTTGCATGCACTCTGTGCTAATTTCGATTCTGTTCCCTGATTTGAATTTTTCAATAGCGGGAAGAAAGAAAAAAAAAACTAATTCATCTGTTCCTGTTTAATTCATTACATGGACTTTTTTTTATGATCTTATGAGGAAGTTGTGGTTTTTTTTTTTTACTGCCATCTCCTCAAGCCAGTGATTTTCCTGTGGGTACAGGATCCAAGCAGGGGCTGATGAGTAATAAGTTGAAGTATGAGGAAGGAGGTAAGATGTGATGGTACTGAATTTGTTTTTGAATTTCGTGCCTTTTTAAAAAATTTTTTTTTTTAAATCCAGGACTCTCAGACAATCATGAATGAACAAACACGCATTGTCTTGTATTATTGTTTATGGAACAGTATACAGTGTATATACTGTGTATGTGTGTGTGTGTATGTATATATATATATATATATATATATATATATATATATATCGCACAACTATAGATAGACAAGCATATAAAATAAACAAAGTTTTAAAATAATCCAAACATTTGTGAGAGCTTCCTGCGACCGATGGCTGGTTTCAGGTTTTTTCCGGTCTTTGTGAAAATGTTTGGGTTGGGTCATAACAAAGAACAAAATACAAATAAAGAGCAATTGTTCGTCCACCTCTGAGAGTTTCATTTCTCAGATTCCTGCAGTGTAAGAAACACTGGACGTAGCTCGACAGTTCCTTTATAGCCGCGTGATTAGCGCTTTGTACGATGCGCTCCGCTTATTATTTCGCGTAACGCGAGGATTCTAAGGATTAAACTGAAGGGAGAACGAGATCCAGCAGGGAAACACAGATTTGAAGTTCAGTTTCGGAGATTACAGCTCTTCATTCGAGTTCACTCTGGCACCTGGATTTTTTAACGGTAAGTGAGCGGAGATGTTTAATCGCTCAGCACTGGATGTACAGGTAGGAAAATCACAGCGCATCTTTTGAGATCAGCTCAAATCCCATAATCAGGGCTCGTACGTAGGTGCGCGGTCTCCCCGCATGTTTCTCCAGTGAGAGGATTCTGGGGATTCGTCCGATCATCATGAACGTTATTTCTACAACATAGTGTCTACTCAGTCTCATAGTCCTGGGCAGAGAACCTCTGTTTCTTCAAAATCTACGGTATAATCCCTGTTTTCTTATCGAGATGATTCTGAAGATTGCGCTGAAGTTTGTCACTGAAACACTTCAGTTCAGTCAGTCTCAGTTCAGTCAACCTCGTGGCACGACTAAGCTTCCAAGTTCCTTCATTTTAAAACCCCTGTTCCATCACGGGCCAAAGCCAGTGTTTACACGATTTAACAAGATCAAGCCGTTTCAAGAAAACCACGTTACCAAGAGTAGCGTTGAAGAAAAAAAGAAAAACCATGGACGTGAAATTGAAACAACAGAATATGATAGTGATGATAAGCACTAGTGTTGTGGGAAATCTTGGACATACTGTACACATGCTTTTAAGTGACATAATGATGTGGCCCTGCATCTCATGAAAAAGCAAACCGGTTCCTAAAAGGTTCAAAAGTTGAACCAGGTCACCTGGTTTCATGTTGGTGGAAAAACACCTGAAAGCTGATCTTTTAACAGTAAGTAGATGCAGAGGTTTCATTGCTCAGATTGCAATGCTGGTTGATGTTCTGTAGGTGCTACTGTACATCTACAGTTTTTCTTTAAAGTTTTGGACACGCCATCCCATTCCACAAAATGGCTTGAACTTCAGTCGCTCATGATGGATTAATGTTAGAGCTGAGATCCAAAGCATCCATTTTCATAGAAGTTCACTCAGACACCTGTTTTAAAATCAATTCCTCGGTTATAAACAGATGGTTTCTCTAAACGTCTCGAAGCATTCCATCTGTCCGTAGACAAAACCTCATGGACTTGGCACCATCACCGAGCTCCAAAGAGTCTCCTCTTCCTCCTCCTAGTCTCCAATTCGGACACCTGTTCATCGAACTGTAAGCAAAGCCACATGCCTCGAAATGCCCTTGGCGAATCTGCGGCCCCCCGTTTGCACTGTCCAGCGTACGTCGCGATTGTGTCTTCACTACCCCCGCGAGGTTTCGGGTTTCTCATAGTCTAGATTCTCTTCTTGACGTTCTGAGTGATATGAAGTGATGCTCTCCTCTGCACACACACACACACACACACACACACACATGCAGTCAGGAATGATATGCGCGGCACAGGGGATGTCCATCGTGTTTGTCTAAATGCGTCCGCTGCAGGTGGCGATGAGAAGCCGAGTCCGGTGTGAATGACAGTAACAGACCCGACCGCCGTTCCAGCACTCCACCGCGCTCCCTCTTTCCGTCAAGGATATAATCAGACTAAATACGTCTTTCCGTTACGTTACTTCTGCTTCAAGACTGCACGAGCGCTTTAATCATCTCGGTCACGTTTGGAGCACCCGAGCGCTTTTACATCAGCATGAGCAGCAGATGGTCAAATTAGGGCTTTTTCAATCCAGACTTTTTTTCTTTTTTTTTTTTTTTAAGAGAGAGCTGGAGAGGCTTGTAATTATATTTTACAGTGATGGAGGTGAAGTGATGTGTGTGTGTGCACGTGTGAAGGTTCTGTGTCTTGACACCATTTGGATGTTTAGCAACAAGATCTTGTGTTTTCAACTTTTAAAAATGTTAAAATCAGTAAATATTATGAAACTTGAGTTACATTTTCTTCCATTTATGACTGACAGATTTTTTCCCCTTCTTTAAAAAAAAAAAAAATTTCCTTGGTACTGTTTTTACATTGTTGTTTTGGTGTCCACCACCTAGCAGCATCATCATCATCATTACTCGCACACTTCACCTGCACATCCCACTGTGGATGCAACGTTCTCGCACGGAATCTGATCCTTAAGACTCTCTTTGATTTGGGAAACTTAGTCCTCCATGTTTCATGCTAAGATATTTCAACATGTGTGGCAAAAAACAAGTGCAGGATGAGTGGCTAAGTGACTTAACTCAGATCCTGGCTATCCCAGAAAAGTTATTTTCTAATCTATGTCCATGTCTCGGATTAGTCACCCTGTCTTTAGTTCGTTCCTTTGTTTTCCTCTCTCCGAGCTTGTACGAGTTTTACAGGGAATGCTGTGTTTGGGCTCTAAATATAGGCTGCTTTTTTTTTTTTCCCTTTTTCCTTTTTTTTTCCATTTTTTTTTTTTTTTTACTGTAGTTGACCTGACTCTGCATGTGTCTTTAGTGTGGTCACGCCAGGCCTGCTCTAGCTCAGCACCCTCTTTGTATACTGTAATTATATGTGAAAGTAGCTATTTTGTGTCGCCGTGTTGCCAAGTACACTCGTACTCCCCCACTGTGTAAAATCAGTGCCTTACTATAGAATGGCAAAAATGACAGAGTCCGGTGTGCAGCGCTGTCGAGTTAGCGCTGGCGCCGAGATGCGCCGAAACGTCTATGGTTTTTGACCTTGAACTCCTTAGACATGAATAAGATCAGAAAATGATGCTCTTCTACGTTTCTGTCTGAAGCATAAAACCTGGTGGAAGAACCGAACTCTGAAAGGTGACGGGCGTGGCTATTTAATTTAAATGCGACTTGAAATTTTAACCTGTACTGTAAACCCGATTAAGTTGGCAAAACACAAAATATTTGAGGTCATCAGTTACATAAAATTTTTTAAGTAATGATGTTTCCAATTTTAAGTAAACAGAACTATAAATTTTTTAGTTTGTTGAACTTATTGCAAATCAAAAAAATTTTTGCAGACAATCCAGCCCGGGAATCGAACCCAGACCTTTCGCATGGCAGACGAAACATCTACCACTGAGCCACCAGTACGCTATCGATGTTACACTGGTGGAACTTTAAGGTGACAGTTACTGTTACTTAAGAACTTACGATTACTTAAAATATAAAATTTGTTCAGCTAACTTGAAAAGTGTCATTTCTACAAACTCATAAACACCAAAAAGTTCTGAATACTCAAAAAGTTATATTAATTTGACCTAATTGCAATTATTTAAGTTAACAGTACTCAATGTGTTTAATTACTTTGAGCATTAGGGTTTACAGTGTGTGATTTTGTAAACGTTGTTTTTGTGAGCAGTGGACAGGACAGTTAGCGTGGCGATTTCAGATGACCAAAAAAATATTTAATTCACCCGCCTTTAAGCTTTGATTACACACACACACAAACACAAACACACACATCCTGGAATACGGCCATGTTCCATCAGAGAAGAAGAAAAACTCCCTAGATGTGATGTGCTGGTGATTCAGTACATTCAGGTGGTCAGCTGACTTCATTTTATTGCCACATAACATTGCTGAGCGACTGAAGCAACCCCTGATCATAACACTGTCTCCAGAGGCTTGTACAGTGGACACTATGCATGATGGGAGCATCGCTTCATGCACTTTCACTTTTCACGCCCATCACTCTGGAATAGGCTCAATCTGGACTCATCAGGTCACATGATCTTTTTCCATCGCTCCAAAGTCAGTCTTTATGCTCTCTAGCAATTGTAAGCATTTTTTTCTTATGAGAGTCACTAACAAGTGGTTTTCTTCTGGACACACAAGTGTTTCATTTCAATCTTGTGAGTTTTAATCGTGTGTGTGTGTGTGTGTGTGGGTGTGGAAATGCTCTTACATTCACTATAAACATAGCTCTGGTTTTTACTGTAGTTTTTTTGTTTTGTTTTTTACACTGCAACTTCACCAAGCTTTTAAGTGACCTCCATTCATGATTTATTTCCGATCACATTTTTTTCACAAAGTTAAAGAAATGTTTCAGTAAAGTCTAAACCCAGTTCAGGTAATATTAACTCTCCTTAGTTGTTTTCTTTGCTTTATGCAGCCCAATAATTTAATGCTTCTGAAAGCAGCTTTAAAAAAAGAATTATCTGGCATTGTATGTTAGCATTATTTTGTGTTTTTTTTTTTGTCCTCTCTTTCTTATTGCTAGAATTTTCCTCAGTAGCTCTTTTGGCTCCACTTGTTTTGGTTTCTTGAACCTGTAGGCTTATCTGTAAGCCTGAAGCGCTGATTTTCCGTTTTTTCTAAAAAAAAAAAAAAAACCCATCATGTTGGAATCGACCCCAAGGCAGTGAACCGTGTGGAAATCTTTCGACTCCTGATGAGTTACAGGTGGAACACGCTGAATACCGATCCTCATTCTTCTACTTCCTGTTTTGTGCCCTTAGGCTTTTTTTCTTCACCTCTTCAGCTGTTTATATAAGCAACCGTTCCAGGTTAACGCCCACAGATCAGCTACATTAGCTGCGGTAACCCTTTTTTTGGCATGCCTTCTTGGCCTATATATTTTTTTTGTGTGTGTGATTTCATTAAGAGGAGCGAGAGAATGATTTTGTGAGAAGTTTATTCATGCTGCTGATCGACAAAGATTTTTTTTAACAGTCTTCTTCCTGACTCTGTAGTTGTAGAAATGTAAAATGATTTCTATTTTAACTGCGTCCTTCAGAAGAGGACTTGTCCCTCGTGTGTCAACCGTGTCTTCTCAAGGTTTCTTCTTCACGTCAATCTTGGTGAGTTTTTATTTTTTATTTTTTGTTTTTTATTCCCCCCTCATCATCCCTCATCACTATCACCTTCGACTTGCTCATTAGGAATACATCTATATCTATAATCAGATATCCGTGGAGACGTCCCGTCGTCATGGTGACGGTATAGATTTCCTCTCATCTTTCTCTCTTTCATTATACATCCAGTGATTTGTCGCAGACGTCAGCAGACAGATACGTTTTTTTTTTGTTTTTTTGGGAATGTGTATGGAATGCTGGATTGTGGGAGAGTTGAGCGAGAAAGCGCATCCTTCCTTTGCCAGAAAGGGCATTTCGGGTCGAGTCTGAGTGGCACCATATTGATTCCCCCGATCAATGCGCCATGTGAGCGGCTGCCGGGTGGCGAGGAGCAGGAGGAGGCGGCACACAGTGATGGATATTGTGCGAAAGAGGCTTTGGCAGGAGCTGAATGTTTTGGATAGTCACATGGCGTGCCCAGTGGGCGTGGCCCCACTGACTGTGACCCATTTCCAGTCCTGAGAGCAGCGTGGACGAGGCAAACGTCAAACAACCTGCGACACATTCACAAGTTTTAATATATATATATATATATATATATATATATATTGTGTGTGTGTGTGTGTGTGTGTCTGATTTTAACACGTTATGATGAATAAGATTTATTCACCGCTATATTCAAACTGCCATGTTTTTACTTTGTGAACAATTTTTTATTAATTTATTTGTTTGTTTTTAGAGAATTACAATCGTAAATGAAAACACTGACAAGCCTTTCATCCCGATGGACCACATCATCTCTGAGTTCAATGAGAGCAGCACTGGTGGGAGGGAGGGATGATGTAACTGTCAATCATCACCGAAGCCAATCCGAGTCATCTGAGAGTTCACATATGCAGAAGAGGGTGGATTGAGGGTGGACAGTTGTGTGATGGGTTGAGAGTTAGCGAGGTCACCAAGTTTTGCCAGACGTTTGCTTTAAAAAAATTCATGAAATAAAATACATCCAGCAATGGACAAATACTTGTTTAGAAGTAAACAGCAAAACAGTCATCGTTCTGTTCTTGGGAAAAAAATATATAACAATCAACGGCTGATGGCGACCATTCATTCCATAGAACTTAAATTGCTGTTTCCACCAATCTACAAGTTGTAAAGTGTTTGTTTAACTCAAATAACACGGCCGTTTCCCGAGACTTAACGTTACTATACAGTAGGGCTGAGAGCAGGTCCATGTTCTTCCATTTTCCAGCAGAATGTAGAAACCAGGCTTCATCTACTGTATGACGTGCGCCGTCGTACCCAAGCACTTCCTGATGATGGTAGCTCTTTGACAGTAGAGCGTGTGGTTCTCTACTGGCTCCTGGGTGGGTCTAGATGTTCTTTAGAACTTCCTCTAGAAGTCACTGGAAATATTTAAGCAAACACTAAATACCCATGTTTAAGTATTGGGTTAAAAAAAAAAACTTTTCAGTGTTTAATGTTACTTTAGTAATAGTTAGTAATTTAGTAACCAGTGTTTTAAGCACTATTCGGACGGAACTAGTTTTACTGGGGGACTGGGAGTTTGATTTTTTTTCAGCCAATGTCATTTCTTTTTTGGATTCGGACGGGACTAACATCTCCGTGTTTATTATGGAGGTAGGCGTGTCTGTGTTTTACATGTGGGCGTTGCACAGGACCACGTGTTGAGGATGATACGGTTTTATATAGAACTTCCCACTGGAATAAATGTTTTAACTTATAATTTTATGTATGTAATTTTCACGTCACGTTGACTGCAGAAATGAAAGTACTCTTACCTGAAACTGATAATACAGTAGCCAGTCTTAACAATTTGCGTAATTTGGCTCTTCTTGTCGATGTAATTTTTTTATTTCTTCACAGGGTAGCAAACACATCTACATCCATTACTGGAGCGTAGAAAGCAGAAACTCGAATACCGGCACGCTAGAGATTGTATGGTAGTTCACGTTGACCAAAACACACAAGAAAACGCGTTTCGGCAAAATCATTTTCAGCAAACACAGACATTCGCATTCGGACGGGATTAGATTTCTCAGAGGACTGTCGAGTTTGCTGAAAAACAGTAAGTAATTTGCTCTGGAATTTTTACAGAGGTCGTGTGAGAAGAATACAGACATGGCAGATTCGGACGGGATTAAAATCACAAAGTACCTCTGAGAAACAGAAATTTCTCTAACGCCCCCCCAGTAAAAATAGTCCCGCCCGAATAGTGTATTAGGATCTATTCAGTGATGGAAACTTCAAAACACTTTTGTAAGTGGATAAAACCGTCTGCCAAATGCATAAATGTTGATGTGCCAATCGTTACATCAGGGAAATATCCTGTACGTTAAAGAATTAATACAAAGTCCATGAAACGTACAGTACCAAAGTTTTGGACAGTTCATGCAAGAACAGTTTTGTCAAGTAAATTTGCAATTGTCTCTCCTGAAGACCTTCCCAGAAAAGCAAGACCAAAACATCTCCTCTGCTGCAGAGGAGAAGTTCATTTAGAGGCACCAGCCTCAGAAATCACCAAATAACCTCAACCAGCACCTCAGATTAGAGCTGTTATGAAGCTTTACAGAGCAGAGGTAGCAGATACATCTCAATATCAACTGTTCAATGGAGATTATTGTGGATTTTAGATAAACACCTTCAGAGTCGTTGTACAGTGTAGAAAGAAAGAAACATGCGACCATGGAGTTAGAAGGGGTGTACAAACTTTCGACAGGTAGTGTATAATGTAAATTTCTACACTTAGGAAGATATAATGGTGAATGAATCGAAGGACAGAATGAAAACCAGGGTGTTATGGTGAGGTTTTATGGAGTGGGATAAAGTTCCAGGTTTATACTTGGCGTTAACGTTGGTATGTTTTTCTTTTTTATTTGTTTTTTTTGAATGAAGGCCAGGTGTTAATGTCTTAAACATTTCTCAACACTGGTACTTTTGATGTTGTTCCCATCGTATCATTGTGTAACCACTATTGCAGGAGAGCGGTGCGAGTGAAAGATCAGATTCATGACATTAAATTCAGATTTTCTTGGAATTGTTTTTATTATTACTAGTTTTTTGGATGTTTATTCATTTATTGATAAACATCCATGATTGATTAATTGATATTGATTTATTTTTTCATTTTAATTTTGCTCCAGCGTACGAGGTGTTGAACGTACATGAGTTGGTAACTTTTTTTTGGGGTGACTGTAAGCTTTGATCTTTTTTCAGGAGGAATTTTTTTAAGTTGAGGTGACGATGAAAAACGATCCGACTGAACAAAGCTTTAAAGTGCCTCTCGGCTCCGGGTGATCCCATCCAGCCGGTCAATAAGTCTTACCTGTACCGTGGTATTGTACCTCAGTGCCGAAACGACGACCCGACGAATCCGTTTCCACGGCAACAGGTGTCCGTGCCAACGCGCCCGTATTTCTTTTGAGCCGAATTCCATTCATGCATTCATTTAGCCTAGGCTTGTCCTTTTCTTTCTTTCTTTCTTTCTTTCTTTTTCTGTCCGTCTCTCTCTCTCTTTGCTTTTCTTTGTCTCGTCTTTGATGCGCGTATGGCTGTTTGTGTGCACACAGCTACTTTTTTGCTTTTGTTCCGGACGCAGACACACACACACACACACACACACACACACACACACACACACACACACACACACACACAGAACACGTCACTGCAAAATATTAAAGCTTTTCAGAACATTAAAAAACATTTAGTTATCTTGAAACCTGAACTCGTCTAAGATTAGATTTCTTCACTCCACACACACACACACACACACACACACACACACACACACACACACACACACACACACACACAAGTGTAAAAGGGTTCAATGCACAGGTTTACACGTGACCCTTATCAGCTTAGAACGAGCCGGAACAATCTTTTTTTTTTCTTTCGTACCGTTTCGACGCCAACACGACGGCTCTCGTCTCTATAGAACTGCAAAGATCCTTTCAGTGAACTGTAAAAGCTTAGAAACCTGCTCGACGGGATTTCACCGCCGTCCCTTCCTCTGTGACACGCAACGGGATTCACAGTGCAGGGACCGGAACGAACACTCGCGTTCAAACACAATCTGATTCTTTTAGGAGAAAAAAAAGAACAAGAATTCCAGTCATATCATCGTCTTTAATACAGTACGTCTACGGCTTTTTCTTGAAAGCCCAGAATGTGTCGTGATGCCCCTTTCACGTTCTCGTGTTACCATTCTGATTTCGTGCACTCAAGCTTTTCCACCTTTTAAGCCCGGACGTCTGACGTTTCTCTGAGCGAGTGGAACGCAGAGTCTCTTTAAAGACAGCGGCGTCCGTATCCACCGATAAGCTCTCTGGTGAGACGGAGTTGAAAGGGGCCATCATGGAGTCATGGCGATTACTTGTATTATTTTTTTCCCCGGACAACACGCGCGGATGCGCTCAAGTCTCTTCAGGGAACAGTAAGGTGAAGGTACTCGATCTTGCGGTCAAATTACAAGTGATGGATTAGGAGTGTTTTTTTTGTTTTGTTTTGTTTTGATTTGGGTTTTTTTTTCCCTTTGACACTCTGCCAAAAAAAAAACGCACTGAAGAACGTGCCAGCTCTGTTTCCCTTTAATCACGATGTCATGTTGAAGTGAAATGCGGCACGCTCTGCTGACGGAGTTATAGCTCCGCGTGCCCTGGCGTGTTTACTTTTTAAACCCTACTCGAGGATTGCGTAACGAGCGAGGATTCGCCGACGCAAAAAAGTTAAAGGTAAACACAGCACTCGGCCTCATTCTTTTTGTTATTCTTATCTTTTTCTGCATTTCCATAATAGTTTGATCATAAGATCGATATTGTGATGCAAATATTATATATATATATATATATAACTTAATTGAATCTGATAATTGAATTTCACTGATTTTAGATTTTCTTTTATTCATCCTAAAGTAAGTTATATATCGTAGTTTTTAATATTAAAAGCATCTTCGAACATTTCTTCAGCGACAGAAAGTTTCACAGAAAGCATCGTCTCCGTTCCATGAACCTGCTGAGTAACAGGTCGCGCTGGGAAGAATCCGAAACCGTTCACTCAGAGTTTTAATCTCGGGTGTCGTCTTTCCGCCGCAAGCATAAAGAGCGGCCGTGTCCACGAACACACCCTGCTTTGACCGCAGCCGGTTAGTTACCTGAGCCGTGTTTTAGACCTCGCATGCCCCTGGAGAACGCTCCACCACCTCAGTCTCTCATCCTCAAGGAGGACAGCACCAGGGTGGAAACACCTTTTGATCAGAACTGGGTTGTTTATTTTATTTATAATCCTCAATCACATTGAACGTGACCTGATATCACACCGATGTTCGTATTAAGATGTAGAGAGAGAAGAATTTTGGGCGTTTGTAGTGCAAATTTTTCTGTCTGAGCTGCGGATACTGGATGCGTCAGATTTCGGCCTTTCCATGTGTAAGTGTAATTCATCTGTATTAACTAAACAAAGTCTTAGTCCTGTATATCTTTACAAAAAGCGTGAACAATGTGGATATTGTGTGTTAAATATTGATGACCGGTTCCCTTTTGAGTCTGGTTCCTTAAATTTCCAGGGTTTTTTTTTTTCCTCGTCGCAGAGAAAAAAACTTTCCCATAATTTTCTTTTGATTTTGTGAAGCTGCTTTGATATACAGCAATGACCGATCTTAAAAGCACTAATCAAATAAATGTGAATTGAAAATATAAAACCAAATAAAACCTGAATACGAGCTTGAAATTTAACAGCTATTCTGGAAATTTTCACTGTGTGTGTGTGTGTGTGTGTGTGTGTGTGTGTGTGTGTGTGTGTGTGTGTGTGTGAGAGAGAGAAACGCTTGATCCATCTGTCAGCAAACCTGACAGTATGGAGCGAGAGCTCTTTATCATCCTCAACGCTAATTTTGGCCTTGCATGTTTCCTGACTCCTGTCTGAACCCCTCGCCTCGGCCAGAGGCCAGGCCATTCGAGCCGCACGTCGTGTGAACCGTGATGTTTTTTTTTAAACAACCCGGGCTCCTCAGCTGCTGCGCCTCGGCACTCGAAGGCATACCGCCGCTTCTGTGGTGACTTGTTGAGAACAGGGACACTACGCTCGTCATTCTGCGTCTTCTCGCTTCTCAAAAGTCTTACTTCCGTGTCTTGGAGGAAGCACGAGTCAGCGGATATGTTAATGGATGTCGGGGAGAGGCATGATACCGAGGGACGTTCAGTCGTTTGTTTGAGATCAGGTCGAAACCACACGGTTATGTTCAGTTCAATAGCGCTTTTAACAATAGACTTTTGTCACAAAGCAGCTCGACAGGAAAACACCCTGAAACAACCTCCAGAGGAACTGGACTCGGAAACCGAATCCGTCCTCTTTCTTTTCACGCGACAGTAGTGAATCTGAGGTGTTGGATCTCGTTACGCCATTGGACATCAAAACCCCCAAAGATATAGAAGCGTTTGTATTTATTACTGATTTTTTTTTACTGATGATGTAGGTATTTAACCTGTGAGACACGTGAGCCTTTAAAGCGTCAGCTAACAATTGCGTACAGTAGGAATGTGAAATAAAGAGTCACATGCAAATAAACAGAAATTAAAATCTATTTTCAAAAAGTTTCATTCGAACGGAATGTTATTAATGGAGTAGGCGCAAAATATGCGATACTGAAATGAAAAGATGAACGATATCACCTCGTCATTCTGAGAGTTTATTTCTCCCGAAAGAAACGGACATACACACACTGTTAGCGAGTTGATTTACCAAGGTATGTGTAAAGTGAGTGTTCGAAGGGTGTGTGTTCTTCACAGTTGAACACACTCTTCTTTTTTTTTTTCTGGATATTTCCCCGATTTTCTCCCTAATTTAGTCGTGTCCAATTCCTCCCCGTCACTAGGGGGCTCCCACATTAAGGCTACTACTATCACTCAGCCGGGAGGGCCGAAGACTATCACATGTTTCCTCCGAACCACGTGACGCCAGCCGACTGCATCTTTTCGAGCTGCTCGCTCACGCACCGTTGGGGTCGGAGTAACACACTTGGAGGACAGCGCTATCCGCTCCTTCCTCTTGCGTGAGCTCACAGACGCCCCTGACTGGCTGCAGAGCCGTGATTAATGTGGGAGCACTATGTACCTCTCATCCCTCCACTCTGAGAGAGCTCGGCCAATCAGCTCTCTCTAGACCCCCGGCTGCGAGAGGTTACTCACGACTCAGGACTCACGATCTCCGGATGATGGGGTGAGCGCTTTACCACTGCGCCACTCGGAGGCCTCACACTCTCCTTTAATGTTCCCCACAAGTAGGCATCAGGGGGTGTAAGATCGGGGGAATAGGACGGGTAGGAATAGTTCTCAAACAACCACTTCTGTATGAGTAGAAATAATACTCAACTATGAATACTGTTTCCTTCAATGTTAGACCCATTTCCAATATCAACCGTTTCTCTGCTGTGAACATGTCCTGTCAACAAACGCAAATGCGCGTCCGAGAATAATGGAAATGTGTGAGGAAATACTATAAATAGGTCGGTGCTGAGGAGAAAAACTCCCCGGGATGTCAATAGGAAGTAAAACGTTGAGATGAACCAGAGTCTCAAGGGAACCCATCCCCTTCTGGGTGATATCAGATAGCAGGGATTGATCTGCAGTCAAACGAGGCTGAAAGTTATCCAGATCAAATCACAGGAGGAGTGTTTAATCTAATATCCAGTCCAGTTTCATTATTGGAGGCCTGGGTACAAAACTGGGAATTTCAGTCCAGGACTATTGAGCGACTGCAATCACAAGACATCGGAGTACCAGACCATCTGATGAGCCCGGCTGCCAAGAGGGGTCAGACAGGTGTGCAGGGCAGAAAGTTTGTGAATGCCTGGACCTGCGGTACGAGGGACTGACGTCTGAAGATATGGAGGAAAGTGTGGTGTATATTGGAGTATATTTTTCACTTGTCATCCACTGAGAGTATGGTGTAACACCATGGCCTGTACTCTAGAGTTGTGGCTGGAGAGCGGTCTAGAGCTACAGAATCTTTCCCTAAATTATGGCTTGTACTCCAGAACGATGCAGTTTGCTCCAAATTTTATCCTCCCATACCTACGGAGCATGTAGTGTGGCTTTCCGGGTCTCCTCCAGAACCTTGGGGTGTTCTCGCGAACCGGGGACTCTTGTCCAGAATCTAGGAGTACACCCCAAGGTTTCGGAGGAGACTTCACGGTTCTCGAGTACACCCAAGGTTCTGGAGGAGACCCGAAAGCCACAGAGCTACAGAGTCTTACCCTAAACCATGGCTTGTACTCCAGAACGATGCTCCAGATTTTATCCTCGTATAACTACAGAGCATGGATTGCAGCTTTCGGGTCTCCTCCAGAACCTTGTGGTGTACTCGCGAACCGTGGAGTCTTCTCCAAATCTAGGAGTATACAGTACTTGGACTCCTATCGAGTGTGCGCTTTGTGTTTGTTTCTGCAGTGTCTTCTACAGTATCTTGAGGTGTGTGTAATCTAGAACTACGGCCCTAGAGCCACAGAGTTTGACATACAACCGAAGCGTAGAGGCTAAATTTGAGACAGCAAATGTGTTAAGGTGTTTGATTATCATGTGATTGAAAAAACAGTGTTATTAACAGGCGAACGACTGGAAGGTAATCTCTCTCTCTTTGGCTCGCTCGCTCTGTGTACTGTAAAATAATCTGCTGTTGAGGTTGAGGTGGTGGTTGGGTTACCCATAGGCAGATTTAATGTGTAGTGTCCCCTACAGGTGAAGAGTGTTATTGCAGGCAATTGTAAATAAATTATAAGCTGATCATCAGCTGTACAGTTAAAATAATTTACATTGATTATATGTGTGTGTGTATGATTTTGCTGTTTGATAGCCAATCCAAGATAACATTTGTCTTTGCTAGTTTTGTTAATTCATGTTTCTACAGTATGTATCACCCTGGTCCCGGAGGTTTGGTTTCACTTTGTACTTGTACAGTATGTGATTGAAATGACAATGAAAGCCTGCTCGACTCAACTCAAATTCATCTTTACAGCAAATAAGTCTGTGTAGTTTTCTTCCCCTTTAGTGACATTCATGTGGGTAAACCGTCACAGAGGAAGTAGTGATTATAAGCATGTGAGCAGCATGATGAGTCTCTCTTTACCTCAGGCACTGACTGACTGCATAGGTCTTGTCTCTCTCTCTCTCTCTCAATCTCTCTCTTTATCTCTCACGCTGTTTATCTAACTTGCCTTTTCACTTTCTCTCTCGTGCTGATCAGTTATGTCACCGTGTCTCTTACAGAGGTAACCTCACGCTACCCAAGATCCCGGAGTCCAACATGGCACTCAGTGTGCTGGGAGTTTTCCTGGGATTGCTTCTGGAAGTTTCCACTCACGGACCGTCCAGCGTCCCCAGGACTTCGTGGAGACACGAAGGTACGACTGCATGTCATTAAAACAAACAAACAAAAAAAACTTTTCATAATTCATACGAATTTATTGTCTTCAAGTCCAAAACGAGCAGATTTAAAGAGCAAACGCAATTAAAAACAGAATATCAGTTTGCTTTTATTTGTTTTATTCTTTTATCAAGCAATTAATTTTTAACCACAGTGATCTCAGTGTGTAGACTGATTTAGGGTTCGTAGATGTTGGTCTAATGAGTTTTTATTTATTAATTTTTTTTTAAGCTTTGTATTGTATTGAAGTTCCTTATTTAGGAATTGAGAAAGGTTTAGTCAGAGTTGTGTGAAGTACCTGATGATCAAACACGAGTAATACACGATGACTGTCTGGAAAACCACCGCAGTAAAAAAAAAAAAAAAGAAATTGTGTAATGCAATAATAAGAACAGTGTAGTTAATAAACAATGAGACGATGTGTTGAAAGAGGGACGGAGTTCCCAGCATGAACTCGATTGTTTTTTGTTGTTTTTTGTGTTGTTGTTTTTTAATGTCCATTAAAACCACAGTCGTGTAACAATGTTGTGTATCATGTTGTATTTATCAAAGAACAGGAAGTCCTGCTTTTTATTATCCGTTTTTATTATTATTATTATTATTTTTTTAATGGAGCATTACATAAATGTTACAAACAGCGTTCCTTCACCTTTTTTTTTGCTTCCTTTATTAATTGATGCATTAATTCCTTTATTAAAGTGCTGAGTGAAGATGACCGAGGGGACGCTTCTGTGGCAGAAATCGTCAGCATTATTTAAAAAAAAAAAAATTTTTATATATATATATATATATATATATATATATATATATTTCCCCCCTTTATTGAAGGAAATAACTAATTGTGCTAAATTGTTAATTGCTCGTATGAACATTTTATAGCTCGCTTTGTGAAAGAAAGAACATTCTTTAGTGTTTCTTACTGCAGATTATATTTCCTTTTCTGTTATGTAAGAATTTAGTCTTGGTTAAATAATAAATAATAGGAAGAAGTAGATGCTCACATTTGACAGCGGTCATCTAACCTTTTACTTAAAAATTTTAGGTGACAATTTTCTTAATACAATATTTTAAATTGTTTGACATTTACGCACACATCAGCGGAAAATAATGTTTACATCAGATGGCGTTAATGCACCACACACACGTATACAGTGCATCTCACACACAGGTGTTAATTTCCCTTTTTTTTTTTCTAACAAATTGACAGGAAACCAAGCGCACTGAGAGAAAACAAGAGAGCGTGTGTGTGAGAACGAGAGAGTGAGAAAGAGGTGTGAGAACAAGAGCAGCAGTCACCGAGACGAAACATGAAAAAATCAGGACGTTATTCAGTCAGAAACTCGCCATCTCTTGCCAAACTAGAGTTTTTGATCTCATTTCCATTTTTTTTGTGTGTGTGTCTGGATCATTGTGACATCGATTTACACAAAAAACTAAAAAAAATCCAACAACAAGAGAAAGTATAAAGACGTAGATGAGTATGTCTCTCATCTCTCTGCAGTGACGTACTGTATTCAGCATGTGGTGCTTGGTTTTGTTTGGTTTTGTTTTTTCCCATGGCATGTGCTGCTGCTTAAAAAATACCCACTTTCTCAAAGATCTTTGGTTGTTTTATACCACAGGAAGTGGAATGAGGTGCACTCGTTTTTTTGGGGGGCATCGGAATAGACAATCAACATGAAACTTGTGTGTGCACAAACCAGTGCAAGGCATGCGGATGAGGAAGAAAAAAACTAAACAAAAAATAAAACACATGCCAACAACATGTCAAGTGCCCGCATGTTTCTTCACTTCTCTTTTCTCACTTCACGCTCTATTAAACTGTTCTCCAAAGCTTCAAGGAGGTTTCGGACAACAAGAGAAAGGCTATTTTTTTTTTTTTTTTTTTTTACATGTACACATTACCGCTCAAACGTTTGGGATCACTTGCAAATTTCTTTGTTTTTGTTTAGTGGTTTATTTTCTACATTTCTACAACAATACAGGTGTTATTTTAAGACATGAAGGTCAGCTGTTCTGGATCAGTTCTTACAAGACCAGTATTGTGTCGAGTGCATTTCCAAAACCCATCACGCTCCATGATGAAACTGTCTCTCATGAAGACCTTCCCAGGAAAGCAAGACCAAAACTGACCTCCGCTGCAGAGGCGAAATTCATTTAGAGTCACCAGCCTCAGAAATCACCAATTAACAACCAGCACCTCAGATTAGAGCCGTTATGAAGGATTTACAGAGCAGAAGTAGCAGATACATCTCAATATCAACTGTTCAAAGGAGATTATTGTATATTTTGGATGCTTTTGGTATTGTTTTACAGTGTAGAAAGAAATAAAAATCAGGGACGACCATGAAGTTAGAAGGCATGTACAAACTTTTGAGCGGTATTGTTCAGTAGCTGTGTGATTTTTACGTGACAACTGTTGTTGTTGTTGTTGTTGTTTGTTTGTTTTTTCTTCTTGGTCTTGGCGTGAATACACACCATATTGCTAGAAGTATTGGCTCCTCTGCCTGAATATGAACTTGAGTAACATCCGATTCTTAATACATAGGGTTTAATATAATGTTGGCCCCGCCCCTTTTTGCAGCTATAATCGCGTCAACTCTTCTGTATTGTTTTTATGGGAATGTTTCACCATTCTTCCAGAAGCGCATTTGTGAGGTCAGACACCGATGTTGGACGTGAAGGCCTGTCTCATGGTCTCCGCTCTAATTCATCCCAAAGGTGTTCTGTCGGGTTGAGGTCAGGACTTTGTGCAGGACTGTCAAGTTCTTCCACGCTGAACTTGCTCATCCATGTCTTTATGGACGTTGCTTTGTGCACTAGAGTGCAGTCGTGTTGGAACCCTTACTTCCAGTGAAAGAAACTCTTAATGTTTCATTATACCAAGACATTTTGGACGATTTCATGCTCCCAACATTGTGGCAACAGTTTGTGGACGGCTCCTTCCATTTCCAACATGACATTGTACCGGTGCAGCAATCAACCCGATAGAACACCTTTGGGATTAATTAGAGCGGAGACTTCTCATCCAACTCAGGTGTCTGACCTCACACATGCACCTTTGGAAAAATGGTTAAGAAATTCTGATAAACACAGTCCTAAACTTCCCAGAAGAGTTGAAGCTGTTACAACTGCAACATCATATTAAACCCTATGGATAAAAAATCGGATGTTACTCAAGTTCATATGCATGTGGAGACGGGAGCAAATACTCTTGGCAATATAGTGTAGCTCTCGATGATGATTATTAACATGGCGTCAAAATTAACCCTCTAATTGGTACGTACCAGAAACACACATACATACACACTGCTTATTCGGGTAGCTTGTCTTTCAGCTTGTCTTCGTCTCTGAGATCATAAAAAGAATTCCATGTCAAAAGCGTTCGACTGACTCAGGAAAAGCACAGCGTGTCATTTGGTGTCTTTCTACAAGACAGTCACATCCGTGAAAACTAAAGGACGGAGTGTTGAGAGCGGAACAAAACCTTTCAACTCTTGAGTGCAGACCTCAGACGCCTGACGGTCACTTATCAGTTTTCCCAATGTTTACTTTGTTTGTTTTTTTCCCCCTTAACAAACTGATGCTTATCTAGATTATAACCTGTCTCCTGTCCTGGTATGTGTGTGTGTGTGTGTGTGTGTGTGTGTGTGTGTGTATGTGTATGTGTATGTGTGTGTGTATGCAGAGATGAGTCTGGCGGAATTTTCCGAGCCGGGTGTGTGTAACTACTCCACTCTGTTGCTGAGCGAGGAGCGAGGCGCGCTGTATGTCGGAGCCAGGGAGACCGTCTTCCAGCTCGACCTCAGTGATGTGTCCATCAAAAAGAACCAGGTGAGAGTTCTGAGGTCTAATATAACATTGTGAGTGGGTTTACTACGGAGACGAACTCTGACATATTTTCTGTTTACCGAGAACCGTCAGCTTTGTGTGTGTGTGCTCTAACCAAAAAATGTCCAGAGGTCAGAGAGTAGGAAGTAAAACACTCACATGGCATGCTCGACACGGCGACTGCAGCGCGACTTCCTGAATGTTTTATTCCTCTTATACCACAGCAGTTTAAGCACTAAGAGTTTATATACTAAAGGTTGTGGACACATTTAATTAATACTGAATTAAAATGTAACCACAAACTGATTAAAAACAACAACTGTGTTGTTCTTTAAGATATAAACTCTTAGTGCTTAAACTTTTTTCACTAGTGTGTCTTTTATGCTCTATAATCACGGCTCCTATTTAAAAAAAAAAAAAAGGAAAAAAATTGAGAGCTAAAACTGGTGACTCTTTCCTTAAATGCTCTAAATAAATAAGAGTCTCCTTAGAGTCAGCCAAAAAAATGTATACACACTTCAGGAAAAGAAATATAGTATGATGTATATTATATTAGTATAATAATTACTTATAATAATATAAGTTTTAAATAACAAGGTATTAAAAACTCAGCCGATGATTTAGGTTAAACAGCACACCTTCTTGACCAATCAGAAATAAGGAATTCTTTAAGATCCGAATAGAAGTTTATTAAAGCGTCATTGTTTTTTTTTTCCTGGGAGATGTCAGAGCTGTAGGCTTTAAGATAAAGAGGTTTTATGATAAAGATCATAGTCAGGCTGTGCAGATTTAAATTATAAAAAGTTGATAAATGATAAAAGACTGATAGAAGTTGGGGGTTTCCTGCAGACAACCCAGACGGAGTTCCGTATTCAATAAGCAGAACAGTACTCATAATCAAAATCATAAGAATGAATGTGAAACTTGAAATGATTTAAATACATCAATGAAACTGAGTTTTGAGTCTGAGGCTGTATGATGTTATGTTATGATCAAAACTAAACCGTTCCTTTCTTTTTGTGTGGCTTTAAGGTGCTGTGGAAGGTTCCAGAACAATACATGAGACTGTGCACCTTAAAAGGAAAATCTGCAGAGGTAACATTAAAACAAATGAAAGACTTTAGAATAACTAATATTATATACTGTGTAAATATACACCTTTTATTTCATCGTGACCTCCCCCCCACCCCCCTTTTCCCTGTCTAGACGGACTGCCAAAACTACATCCGGGTTCTTCAGATTTTAGACGAGGAGCGCTTGTACGTCTGTGGAACCCATGCCTTTCAGCCGCTCTGTGATTACCTGGTGCGTACGTCTCTGAGGGGTTATGTTCTCTCAGTGCATGCTCTCTAGCTTCTAGAGCTTTGTGTTTACATCACCGCATAACATACATGCGTAAAATGTAAGGAAGGAACTTTTTTAGTAATTTTTTGAATGCAAATTAGAATTACCAGAGTCATGCGACTAGGACTTGTTGTTATAATAACAGAGAGAGAGACACCAAGTAAGCAGAAACAGATTCCGTTATAATGTGGCACCAAACACAGTTTTTTTTATTATAGTTGAGTTCACGCAGGACAGCAGTTTAAAAGATGGACGTGGGAAAACTGATCGTTTGTGGGATTTGTTCGAGAACACTTGTCCCCAGAGTCTGGCTCATTTCGATCAGTGAGAACACAAAAAGACTTGAAAAGGAGGGAATTGTCTCGAGAACTATACAGCGTATTCGCACACAGATCGAATCAGATACGGAAGCCTTAGATAAGCTAAATACGTCATATTCAACAGTGTAAGCATATAAATCAGGACAACGATCCTTGGGGCCAACTAGTGAAAACTTTACATCCTTTTCCTGAACTGACCCAGCCCTTAACCCAAGCCAAGTTTTATCTTATTTGTTTAATAATAAAAAAAGAAGTGGATATATACAGGGATTGGACAATGAAACTGAAACACTGTCCAATTTAGTGTTGGAGGTTTCATGGCTAAATTTGAGCAGCCTGGTGGCCAATCTTCATTGATTGCACATTCCACCAGTAAGAGCCGAGTGTGAAGGTTTAATTAGCAGAGTAATAGCACAGTTCTGCTTAAAATATCGCAATGCACACAACATTACGAGTGACATATCAGAGTTCAAAAGAGGACAAATTGTTGGTGCGTGTCTCTCTGGCACATCTGTGTCCAAGTCAGCAAGTATTTGTGATGTATCAAGAGCCACGCTATCCAGGGTAATGTCAGCATACCACCAAGAAGGACGAACCACATCCAACAGAAGTAACTATGGACGCAGGTGGACGCAAGCCAACTGAAAGGGATGCATTCATAGGTTCCGGTGGCGTGTATCAGGATGATAATGCAGCAATACACACAGCAAGACTGGTGACAGAGTGGTTTGATGAACATGAAAGTGAAGTTGAACATCTCCCATGGCCTGCACAGTCACCAGATCTAAATATTATTGAGCCACTTTGGAGTATTTTGGAGGAGCGAGTTCGGAAACATTTTCCTCCACCAGCATCACATAGTGACCTGGCCACTATTCTGCAAGAAGAACGGCTCAAAATCCCTCTGGCCACTGTGCAGGACTTTATCCGTCATTCCAAGACAAATTGATGCTGTATTGTCCACAAAAGGAGGTCCTACACCATACTAATGGATTATTGTGGTCTAAAACCAGCCGTTTCAGTTTCATTGTGCAACCCCTGTATATATAATAAATTCACTCTGGGTTCTAGATTTGCCGTCTTCATGTTTTAAAAATGCTAAAACAGGAACCGTTTAAATTAATTCCCCAGATTAATTTATTGTATTATTATTATTTTTTTTTATCATGTGTTATCATGACCAGACCAGACAAATCTGTTTTCTGAGACAGTGATGACCACCCAAGTGCTTTAATAGTTCGTAGCAGTTTATTCAGAATGTGCAGTTCCCAGAACAGTTCCATGCCTTTAAGCTCAAAGGGGTTCCCTGTAGATTTTTTTTTCTACAGAATGAGCATAAAGTTTCTCTCTGATTTCAGTGATGTATTACACCAAACCTGTACAATGTCCATATGATTTATTGAAAAAATGATATATTTTAAATCAGTCTTTTAAACGGTCCACTTAATGCCATGACGTTTAGCATTGTATGCCATCTTGATTATAAAACTCAGAGTCAAAATTCTGCTTTAAAATTCAGACAAACCAGGGCTGATTGCTTTTTTTGTTGTTGTTGTTGTTGTTTTTTGTGCTGTTTCAATATGGGGGGAAAAAAATCTATGCTTCCCTGAAAGTCCAAATATCTTAATCAGCAGTTTTAAATTCCAGCATTTATTTTCTAACTAAAATGTGTAACACGTTCAAAACCAACAAGAAAGCATAAACAGAAGTGTGCCAGCTTTTCTACATGATTTTATAAGATTTTAATCATAAATAACTCTTCAGTGAGGTTAAACAGAAGATAAATAAGAGAGCCATTTACAGAACGATTTTACATGAATGAACATCTGCACAAGTCTATAAAGTGTAGCAGAACAAGGACGGTACGCGGAGCGTTTCTTCAGATTCAGGTCACCCTCAGTGTCTGGTTTTATCTCTGTGACCAAACACGCTCTTGTGTGACAGAATGGAAAACTGAGGCAGTTTAAGATTAACTCGACCGAGATATGAGATGTTCTGCAGAACCAGAGTCGAGGGAGGAGTCATGGGAGACGCCTGTATCTTGGTCACGGTTGTGGACGGCTAATAGTTGGTGAAATATATTTATGGTTTTGTAAAGTTGAGACCTCGGTGTAGAAAAACTCCATATTTTTGGGAGGGTCTCAGTGAATCACTCCAGGAGCACGATGATAGAAAATGTCCGTCCTGTAAAACTGTCCTGATGGTGAATAATTCTAATTTGGTAAAAAGTCTTCAACAAAACAGAGTTCACAGTCCAACACAGTGAAAAACAGCTCTGCGAAAAAACGGTGTCGGGTATCCCCCTCGTGATTTAACAGCGCACAGACGACACTGTTACATTTCACATTTCCTTGGAAAGGGGACAGATTTAGTCAAGTGGATTGGTATGCTTTATATTGTACATTTGACTCAAAGACATATATAACTCACTTTGTCGGACTTAAGAACAAATCTGACTTATGAACATGCTCGTCATTCATAAATTGGAGAATACCTACATTAATTATAAAAAAAAAAATTATATATATTTTTTTTAAGGTTAAATCTTCCCTTTCTCCTGTGCAATGTCTTGCTCCGTAGTTGTTAAAGGACTTCACACTGATGGGGAAGCAGGACGACGGCAGAGGGAAGTGTTCATTCGACCCCACTCAGAGTTTCACCTCCGTCATGGTCGGTGAGTGATCCGTCCTGCACGCTTAAAGTCTCCTCCTTATAATCCGTCCGATTGTCCGGGTTGTAATCCTAAGTTTGTGTTGATCTGGATATCATTGTGTGTGTGTGTGTGTGTGTGTGTGTGTGTGTGTGTGTTCACTGTCCAGACGGTGAGCTGTACTCGGGGACGGCGTATAACTTCCTGGGCAGCGAGCCGATCATCTCCAGGTTCTCGTGGCCTCAGAGGCTTCTGCGTACTGAGTACTCCACATCCTGGCTCAACGGTACTCCACGATACACCACAGCTCGGTTCTGATCGCTTACACAGCACTGCTGACAGTAGATCAAGCTTCACTGGTTTATGATTAAGGCGCAGCACTGGTTTATGTTAATATGCTCGTTATAAGAATATGAGCTCGTTATGAGACGTTCCGTTATAAGCATATTTAAAGGGAATAAAACACATTAATTAAAACTGTTAGCTATCTTCATCACTCCACCCACGTTGTTGATTATTTTCCCTGTAATATCATGACACTCTGAGGTTTACAGTATTCATAACTCTGTGCTAAAGTTTTGACCCGCGTGTCCCGTGTTCGCAGAGCCCAGTTTCGTTTTTGCAGACGTGATTCGGGAGGGAAGCAACAGTCTGGACGGGGACGAGGACAAGATTTACTATTTCTTTACAGAAGTCTCCGTGGAGTACGAGTTCTTCGGAAAGCTCCTGATTCCCCGTATAGCCCGCGTCTGCAAGGTGAGCTGGAAGCACTTCCTCCTTTTAACTAATTCTTTTAATGACTTGATTTATTTCCAAAACTATGCTCATTTTAATTAATATTTTTTTTTCCCTTTTTGAACCTCAGGGGGATTTAGGAGGTCAGAGGACGCTGCAGAAGAAGTGGACGTCCTTTTTGAAGGCCAAACTGGTCTGCTCGATGCCCGAGCTGAATTTCGTCTTCAACGTCGTCCACGACGTGTTTATCGTTAAAACCTCAGACTGGAGAGAAACCGTCATCTACGGCGTCTTCACCTCGCAGTGGTGAGCGCGCACGATCGAAAGGCTAATTCGCTTTTTCCTGTTTTGAATACCTGTCACGCACACATCGCCACCCCGGTCACACACACACGCACCGTCTTAGTCATCTGTCACATGTCTGGAATGAGGAAGTGAGATTTATTTATTTATTTTTCCATACAAAGCTAATACTCAGTGTGTGTGTGTGTGTGTGTGTGTGTGTGTGTGTGTGTGTGTGTGTGTGTGTGTGTGTGCTTTAGGGGGAACATGGGCCTCTCAGCCGTATGTGCGTATAACATGACATCAGTGGACGAGGTCTTCTCTAAAGGGAAGTACATGCAGAAGGCTACAGTGGAGCAATCCCACACCAAGTGGGTCCAATACAACGGCATCACGCCCTCTCCCAGACCCGGAGCAGTGCGTATATACACACACACACACACACACACACACACACACACACACACACACACACAGAGCTCTAACGCACGGCTTTGTCATACTGTCACAGCTTTAAACACTCATATTTGGCAGTGTTACACCTTTTGACTAGCACATCTCAGATTTAAAAAAAGTCAGAAAGTGGTCGTGTTCTTTGATTTACATAATTAATATGAATATTACTTCTATGCTTGTCCTTAAGACTGTCTTATAGTTTGTTAAAAGTAAGTGCGTCACATGATTCCTAAACTATCCTTTGATGGATGACTTTGTTCATAAACAGATCGTTGTAATCGTAAAAGTTTGTGAGATGTTTTAACATTTATGAAAGCAGTCTCAGAAACTTTTTAAGATATGCTCCGATTCACCTCCGGATCAGCTCTGCTTATTTAATTTTTTCTTTTGCTAACTTTGAGAGAAATAAAAAAAAGAGAGAGGCTGCTGAGGAGAAACATTGTTTGAGTTGTTTTTTCAGTTTGTTTATTGTGTGGCAGACTTTCAACAACATGAATGAAAAGATGAATGATTTTTCCTTTTTCATCTTCTATACCACTTATCCTGGGGGACAAACCGATGTCTTGCCTAGGAAAAAATCAACCCACTGTGGTATATAAGAGGAATAAAATGCTGCATCGTTACATCACCCCATAACTCGCTTTAGTTCTAAGAAGCTCGCTCCAGTTGTTTTGTGATCTCCTTTCGTCTCGACTCGTCTAATTTCGTCTTGAGAGATCAGCTGCGTTTTCAGCGGTTCTGTGTACATCTGACTCCTCTTCGTGTTCTCGCAGTGCATTAACAACCAGAACCGCATGCAGAACATCACCAACTCCTTGCTGCTGCCCGATAAGACGCTGCAGTTCGTGAAGGACCATCCGCTCATGGCCGACGCCGTGCTGCCCATCGGCCACGTGCCGCGCCTCATCGCCAAGCACGTCAACTACACACAGATCGTTGTGGAGAGAGTCACCGCCCTCGACAACAACGCCTACGACGTCCTCTTCACCTCCACTGGTGAGTGTGTGTGTGTCTGAAGGTCTGGAGAATTCTAAAGGTGTCAAATGGAAACCTGTTGTTCAAATTCTTGTCCTTGTGTCATCAGATAAAGGGTTTCTGCACAAGTCCGTGGTGTATGAAGGCGGCCCACACATAATCGAAGAGATCCAGCTGCTGAAAAGCGCACAGCCAATCAAAACCCTGCTGCTCTCAACACAGGAGGTAAAGGCACATCTGAATAAATTGCTACACACACACACACACACACACACACACACACACACACACACACACACACACACACAAGATAAGCAGGACTATTTTGATTTGATTATACGTAGAACTATATGTACAGTAAATGTTTACAGACAGTGAGGTGTTTATTTAAATAATAACACTGGATAAATACCTTCGTGTAAACCCATTTATTAAAAATTTTATTATTAAATACCTTCGTGTAAACCCGCGCCAGCTACAACTTCCACTTTCAGACACTCCTTTCCTGAAATCGAGGTGGTGGTGTTGTTTTTTTACGTCTGAATGAGCGCCCTGTTCGTCACTTTTCTGAAAAAGTCATGATGCAATCTTTCTCTGTCTGACCTTGGAACATTCGCAGCTCACCTTGAACACCTCGGTTTTGCATGAAGTCTCATTAACAGACGGGAGTGGACACAGAAAGAGAGAGTGAGAATATCAATCACTGCAGTTTAGGACGCGTGTTGCCAGATTGAGTAATACCCCCCACACTTTATTTCGTCCAACAATGAACATGTCTGGGGGAAGTGAGTAGAAATTGGGATTATTGTTTTTGCTTTTTATGGATAACGTTCAAGCACTGCCTAAGCAGGATTTTTAAAAGTGTGATCTGGCAACCCGGGCTGTGACCTACAGTAATCTCAGACATTATCTGTTTAATTCAGACATTAGCTGTCGTAGTGATGACATCAGTGAGTTGTTTTGTTTGACTCTCGAGCAAATTCAAACATAAAAATGTCTGGGAATTGGTCGTAAACATTATACATGACGCGATGTTTTGCAGAATCTCAATTTAAAAGTTGGTCTAAAACTAAAAGCTGTAACTTCTGTGATTACTTTGATGTATGTCTTTTTTTTTTTTTTTTTTTTTTTTGGATTTTTTTCCCCGATTTTCTCCCTAATTTAGTCGTGTCCAATTCCTCCCCGTCACTAGGGGGCTCCCACATTAAGGCTACTACTACCACTCAGCCGGGAGAGAGCTCGGCCAATCAGCTCTCTCTAGACCTCCGGCTGTGAGAGGTTACAGCACCACCCGGGATTCGAACTAGCGATCTCCGGATGATAGGGCGAGCGCTTTTCCCCACTGCGCCACTCGGAGGCCTCCTTTGATGTATTTCTAACTAACGAGTGAACACTTGTTTTCAGACCCACAGTGAAATCTATCATCACTCCAGTTTAGATTTATTAAATGGAGTGAAAAATGGTAAAGAGGTCTATTGTGTTCTATTAAAAGTGTTTTGAGGAAACCAGTTTTCTGGTTCTTTTATTTTTATAACGTAAAAATAACAATCATGTGTTCTCAGCTGTTGAGGAAAAGGAAAATCTCCAGCTGTGACGACAGAGTTGCACCAAGAAAAGAGTTCCACCTAAAAAAAAAAAAAATTCCTTGTTTCTTTTTTTTTGTTGTAAAAACACTTCTTTTCTTGAACGACTTCGGACTTTGTTCTCTCCAGGGCAGCTTCCTGTACGCCGGGTCGGACTCCGGCGTGGTCCAGGCTCCCACTGCGTTCTGCGATAAATACGTGACCTGTGAGGACTGCATTCTTGCCCGCGACCCGTATTGTGCCTGGGACGCGCACGCCGTTTCATGTATTAACATTTTTCAGAAGAAGGATAACAGACAGCACAGGTCAGTTTCTCACGTGATCGTGATGTCACAAATACTTTGACCACAGTAGGCTTAATCACAAGATTTCTTATTAATAATTTGTGAGGATGATGTTAGAGTGTCACTAGATTTTGGAAATCGGTTCAGCAGCGGAAAATAGGAATAAATAAAAATGTGCTCGTAGCAATAAATGCTATCTGCTCAATACTTCGGCTAAAACTAGTTTTAACAGTGATGTAATGCAGAGACTGATATATTTACAGGAACATCATCATGTGGGAAATTTAAATCGGCATGCTAGGTTTTCATTTAAACTAACTTATCGAGGTATAACATTAAACTCTGACTATGAAACAATTCACAATACTAATCTGCTGGTTCAGTTGATTTCAATAAGCTCTTCAAAACGATGCGCCTTTTTATCTGTTGAAACCTAAATAAATAAATAAATAAATTGATACGAACTGAGGTTTAATAATCTCCAACACAAACCTTACTTAACCGTATTTTAAGTATACGGTTAGTGTACACCACACAGTGCAGTGTAATCTCAGCGTACTAAATGCCCTCCTTTATAAACTTTAGCTTTAAGAATTGAAAGTTTGCATCGGCATACGAATAATTCTTTCAGCGTCTAAACAAACCGATCTTGTTCGTGTCAGTGGAAAGTAAAGCGAAAGAGTTTTTAAAAAAATTTATGGAAGGTTTTTTTTTTTTTGATTTTGTGCAAGATTTAGTGAAGACATACTGTAGCACCAAGAAGAAAAGCCAGTCGCTTTCAGTGTTTCACTTAAAAAGCAGTCTATCAGGATCATGTGACCAGCTTTCTTGAACATTAAGTGTTTAAACAGTGTGATTATATTAGCTGGATGATTAAGAGAATTCTGATATGATGATATTATATACACTAATTATCGTCTGGGCCTGACCTCTAGCATGGTGACATTTCTTTGAAACAGAAATAAGCTGATGTGCTTCCTCAAATCATCTTCATCCCCTGATTATTTATATTTGAATGGAAATCACTTACCATTTTAATGAACACTGTTTTATTTATTATGTATTATTCGTTCTCTTTTTCTCTACAGGAGGTTTATTCAGAACCTGAGAGGAGATGCAGAAGAATGTCCATCAGGTGGGTGCTTTAGATAAACCGTCATCACATCCGTCTAGCCTTTTACACCGGACGGGTCGATGTGAATGGACTGTGTGTGTGTGTGTGTGTGTGTGTGTGTGTGTGTGTGTGTGTGTGTGTGTGTGTGTGTGTGTGTGTGTGTGTGTGAGTGTGAGAGAGTTACTCCCGAGGGTATAAACTACTTCCTGTGGTTTTATTTCCTGTGATGTAAATCAGTAACGTTGCATCGCTATAACACATGACACCATAATCATTCTGATCGTAATGCAGTTAAGGCCGGTGGTTGACGCAGCAGTGTGGGTTACATGCAGGTTTTTATGATGATAAGAGTCACGTTTGTGTAGATTAGATCTGCCATGTTTGCAAAAAAAAAAAATTATTTAGCCAGAATTAAATGGAATCAATAACCTTTTCTTTAACTGTACAAAGTGTTCATGCACATAAAATAATTTAAGCATGAGCAACATTCTACCTAATATAAATGAAGTGGGCGGGACAAACCTATTAGTACAATAAACATTTCTGATTTCCAAATATTAGTACTCCTGCAGGAAAGCATTTAACTTCATATCAAGCTGTGTGTGTGACAAATAAAATTTTAGTTAGGAATTTTTTTATTCGAAAATACTGTATCTGGCTAAAAAAGGAGCATATTACGTAAAAGAGCATTTTTCAGACAAAACAAAAAAACAACGCTTCTGGGTTTTGCTTGATAAAAAAAAAAAGTCCTCAGAACGTTTTGGAGGATATCCAGTAAAACTAAGCAGATCATTTCCTTATAAAACTGTCAGTAGCGCTGTGAATGTTAACGCCTTAACGTGTATGATTTAATCATGTTTTAATTTTAATGCGGACATTTTTTTTTTCATGCAAATTAATCATATGACTTAATGGCTTGACCTCAATGGCTTTCCATAATCACAGCACGGAAACCCGGTTCGGTTGTGTGTGATAACGGCACATTTAACGCGGGAACTATTTTTACAAGAATACATAAGATACAGAAGGCTGAGGCTCTACGCTGTCGATTTTCATGTCGAAAATGGACGACGGTCCCATTCAAGAGACTTTAATTTAACATTCGTTAAACTCTAATGTTTAAGATATTCGAGATAAAAACGCATAATCTGTTTGTCATTCATTTCTTTATTCCAACATTGCACGATTATAATACAAGTAAATCTGAGTGTCTAAAAATACAAAAAAAATTCACAGACTGTCTAATTAACTAGAATAAAAAAATGTAATTGATTGATTGCTAATTTTAAGCAAAGCGTCGTCACGCCTATAATTGAGGTTGTTCCATTAATTACTTACATTAAAATCCTTGCACTTATTTGGATGCACCTAAGACGTTTCTTTATTGTAATCCTGTCTCCCGTGTTGTCTTCTCTCCCACAGCGAGACCGCGCTCCATAGACCGGCCCGCTCAGGTGGTGGTGAAGCCGGGCAGTTCGGCGGAGCTGAGTTGCGACGTGCGCTCACAGCTGGCACAGGTGTTTTGGAAGCTCAATGGCAGCGTCGTGACCAAGTCGCCTCACCTCCTCCTGATGGGCGACTCGGGGCTGCTAATCTACAGCGTCGCTCCACAGAACCAGGGCCACTACGAGTGCTGGACCGTCGAGTCTGCCGCCGGGAAGAATTTCACCCGGCTAGTGGCCTCCTACGACCTACGACTGGAGCTTCCCGAGATCTCGCTCGGGTCCTCGTTCGAGATTTTAAACGGCGATCCACCCGCATCACGCACCACCACCACCGCGACACCGCGAGGTAATAACGGAAACAGTAACACCGCAGGAGCTTCTCCACTAACTCCGTCCGCCATGTCCAGCGTGCCTCCGCCCCCACTAACCCGCCCCGCTACCACGGCTAACGTCTACGCCGCGAAACCAGACACTAAACATTACGTGCCTCCTCACGACAGCAACCCGCGAGATCAAGGACCCGAGATCAAAGATCCACACGCGACGTACCTCCAGTACGACAACAGTAAAGCGCTGCTGTTCCTCTTCCTGCTCTTCTTCCTCCTCTTCCTGTTCGGACTGGGGTACAACTGCTACATGCAGTACCTCCCGGGTCCGTGCCTGAGGCTCCGGGCTGCCCTGCTCGGCTCGCAGAAGAAACCGCAGCGCGAGTACGCGGCCTGCGAGGCGGGGTTGATGGACAAACCGGACCAGGGCGAACCGCAGCGGCAGAACGGAGCGATAAGGGATACGGGATACGAAACGGAACCGGAGTGCGGAAACGGCAAAGTAACATTAAACAGCTACGAACAGGACAGCGACAGCGCGTCCAAACAAGGACCGTTCGACGTCAACTGTGAATCACAACCGATCGAGTACGCGGACGCCGACGCATCGTAACGGAAACTAGCAAAAAAAAAAAACAGTAGACGACTTTTTTTCCTGATATTTGGATAGATTTTAATCCCAAACCTCACGTACTGAAACACAACCTGTTTTTTTTCTTGTATTTTTGCTGTCTCACCTTTTTTAATTCTTTTTTTAATTTTTTTTTATTTTTACAATCTCATTTTTTTAAAGATCATTTTTTAAAAAAGCACATGATTCCAAATTGGAAACATGGTTTTTACCAAATTGGTAAGTTATCTCGATGTTTTCCAAATTGGAGCAATATTAATTTTTTTTTTTTTTAGGTGGACGGAGACTGTTTTTCTCTTTATTTTATTTGATTTTTCTCCCCGCCCTCCACGCGTCACTTCACCCTCCCTACAGTCCTGTTTTGTACGCTGTTTGTCGCGGTGTCATGTGTCACTCTCAGGGACGTCCAGCGTACTCTGGCAAATCTCTCCAGATCAGCTGACGAATGAAGGACGGAACCAGCGCGCTCCTGTTAGCGCCGGACGGGTGGATGAGCGAACGCGGACACGGTGAAGGGGAATCGTTCCTCGCGAATCCAGAAGTATGATTTTTAAAAGACCTGGAGATGAAAATGCGTAAAACAGTATTGAGACACAAATCTCTTAATAAACGAACAAACTGTGAGTCGATGGGTGGGGGCAGGCGGGTATGGGGGGGGCGTCTCGTGAAATTGGTGTTCCGGTGTTCACGGTTCTTGTTACCCTGTGGTTCTTATTACCCTTGGCAGAGCTTCCACCGTTCCTCTAACAACTCAGATCCTTAATATAGTATTTTGAAGGTTTTTCATTCCTCGTGTTTTTTTTTTTTTCCTTCTCACCCCTTCCTCAATTTATTTCCTTCTCACCCCTTTGTGTGTGTCTGTGTGTGTGTGTGATTGTGTCTTTTCTTAGACAGAATTTCTTACTCTCTGTCTTTCTCTCCCCCCCCCCCGCCCTTGTCCACTCCTCTCTTTCTCTCTCTCACTTTCTCTCTCTCTCTCCCTGCACAGCTTGCTCATCTTTTCCCTCTTCCTCCTCCTCCTCCTCTTCCTCAGTCTGGAGAGGTCTGGAGGGTGGAGGTGCTTGTCTGCTCCCCCCGCTGCTGAGCGAGCAATCCTGGGGTGTTCACTCCCACCAGGCCTTCCTCCTGTTCTGCCTGGCTGTGGGTGAGTGGTACCTCTGACCTTTGACCTCTGCAGTCTGTCTGGCCTGTTTGCAGTCTATTCCTCATGCCTGCCGTTGAGGTGTTTTTTTTTTTGGTTTGTTTGTTTTTCCCCTTCTTTCTTTCTCTATTACATTTTTTCCTGTTTTCTTTTTGTTCCATTCTCTCTCTCTTTTCTCTTGTTTCTCTCTTGCTGTCTTCACTTTCTCGCTCTCTCTCTGTCTCTCTCATTCACACACCAATGCACTCAGTTCTCCAAAGATCATTTTCTCTTGCTCTCTCTGTCATTATTGCTCTCTCAGTCAAACACCCACACACTCAGTAACCCCCCCTCCTGTATCGTCATCTCCGTCTCTGTTCTCTTTCACCTGGTCACGATACTCCACAGAAATGCTTCCCTTTCCTTCCTGTCTGTATTTTTCTTTCTCTTTATCGTCTTGCCGCAGCCGTTTCGAGTTCCAGGCCTCCTGATTAATCATTAAAGGGTTCTGTTAAATCTTAGAAAGGCGAGGAAGCGTCTGTGGAGTATTGACACGATACAGACGATACATGTTGCCAAATCTTCTGCCAAAAAAAAAACGACAAAAGAAAAATCCTCTTACCTCCTTCACCACATTCGTGCCTGGAGCGCTCCGTGTTCTAAAGTATCGGTACGACTCTGGAACATTCCGCACAACACCTCAACAGACAATTGATTTAATTTCTACCTGGACGATTCTTTAAGAAATAAATCATTTATAAGTCGGAGAATCGGACTTCCTTTTCTTTCATGTTGGACCGAATTTGTGCCTCTGAGAGGGAAAAAAAAAAAAGAAAATTTATAAACTTTTAAAAGTCAGACTGAACGTTGAGTGCAGTGTATATTTCACCCGTTTCAGTATGATTGATGTTCTTGTACTTTTTTCCCCGTATTTTTGTGTACAGTGTAAATATAAGTACATATGTATATTCTCTGACTGTACATATTTTTGTTCTTTAAATTTTAGCCCCCTTAATAAATGTTGAACACACTGACATTAAAGATCCTGTTTGCTTCCTTTACTTATGTTTAATATCAGCGATTGTAAATCATAAGAGTCTTAATGGACAATTACAGCAGTGTTAAAACATAATACACTTTTTATTCTATTACAGGTTTAAGAGATTTTAAATAGCTGTGAGGTACCTGACACAAACTTAAACCAATTTTATTTAGTCTGGGATTTTTTGAACCTATATTACGGTCTTATGAACCTGTAATATAAAAAATGTTCCCTGTTATGTTCCCTAATGTTTTAATAAATATTGCAGCGGTTTTAACATTTGTTCATGAGTTAAATGAAAACGTTTGCACACCCTTTGGGACAAAACTATGAAAGAAGTATTGTTTCACAGATGCTCTTACAAAAAGTGAAAAAACAGTTGTTTGTATGTTAAGTAGTGAAATGTAAGAAATAAAACACCTGAAATTTATAAATTTCCGAATAACCGTACATTCTGTAGTGTTTTATTGTTCTTCTAAAACGGTAGCTTTTGTGAATGATTGATTAAACCTGAGTAAAAATTTTAATCAATCAAAGTTACTTTTAATGTTGTTGAAAATATGCACACACACAAAAAAATTGTGTGTTCTTTACTTACAGTACCTTATAGCAGCTATAAAGAGTCATTCTCTCACCATCCTCTCACAAAAAAAAAGAAAAAATTAAACCGACAAAACTAGAAGCTTGTTTAAAAAAAATTGTTGGAAGTATTAAGACCAATTACAATCAAGAAATCGGGGGTGCAAACCTTTGCACTCTACATAAGCCAGAAGTTTTATAGACAATCCAGGATCCAGAATAATATTCAGAACCACTCTTGCACTGGAATATGACGTTCCATCAGGGAAGTAAACCTCCATAGATGTGATAACCCGGTCATTCAGTACATTCAGGTCGTCAGCTGACTTCTTTTCATTGCCACATAACGTTGCTGAGCCGAGACCTGACACCTGAGGAACCCCAGATCATAACACTGTCTCCAGAGGCTTGTATAGTGGACACTATGTATGACGGGTGATCTTTATTCTCTCCAGCAAAGTGAAGTCGTTTTATCATTAATAATTGAAGCATTTTTTTTTTGTCTATTCAAAAACTCGTTTTTAGTTTTAGTGGTCATAACATCAAACCACTGAGCGTCACTGATCTTCAGACTACTGACTCTGTACATACAGTACGGTATAAAACTCCTGTGTGTATCGACGCACGTGTGTTTGGAGATGACTGGCTGTTGGCTCCGCTCTAATGCATGGCTTTAATTAAAGCGCCTGTTAAAGTGTGTTCACGTGTCTGAGTACAGTATGTTGTGCGAGTGTTCTGTGCGTTTTGTTCGCACGTAAGTGCCGTTTTGTCCCTCAGGCCCTCCTGACGTTAGCCTTCAGTGGTACTCGAATGGGCGGAGACTGAAGTCAAACATTTCGGAGTACAGGCATGCCCTCGGCGGCGATGCCATGCTGGTCAGCAGCTGGGTGAAGGAGGAGCCTTTGGGTAAAGACACCCGATACCGGTGCAGCGCCGTGTCCCGGGCAGGAAACGACACGTCCAACATCGATCTCCAGCTCACTAGCAGAGGTAATGGAGTCTGAGTAAGCATGAGGAATATGTAATGTTCTTGTGGGCAAATATAAAGTTAACAGTAAATATATCAGTCTCTTATGTGCTCATCATTATGTGTATCAGACTGTTATACTCCTCACAGTGGCGAGGGTAGCACGGTGGTCTCGTACCACTAGGGTTCGGGTTCGATTCCCGCCTCAGGGTCTGTGTGCATGGAGTTTGCAAGTTCTCCCCATATTGGTGGGTTTCCTCCTGGTATTCCAGTTCCCTCCCACAGTCCTTTCAGACACCATAGCAGATCCTATTATAGTGTTTACTCTTTAGTATCTATAGTATTTTACTCTTCATCAGACTTCACATCAGACTTCGTTATACTGGTTACAATACTCTGCATTCTTCTCGATATCAGACTCTATAATGTTATACTCTTGGAGAAACCACTGTTGTGACCCTCCTGTGCCCTAAATCCAACTGTGAGACTGCTGATAACACCCTGTAATCATCTGTAGCATTCTTATTTGATACTCAATTCTATATTATGCTATTATTTTTGCTTATTTAAAAGATGCATATTTTTAAGCAGCATATATATTCACTAGTGTGTTCTGTGAAAGTTGTGTTCTGGTGAATCAGTCGAAGCTGACTGTGTGGTCCTTAATCAATCGCAAGATACAGTACAGGTAGTCCCCAACTTACAAACATCCGAGTTACGAATTTCCACAGATGCGGATGGACCGCAGTTGTACAAACATTCGTAGATGCTAAAAAATTGCGGAAGTAGCTCGTTTTGTACGTGTATTGTACAAAAAAATAGACACTGCAGTTCACCAGATACCACCGCGAGTGTCATTAGCGATGTTCCTTTCTAATTTTTCCAATAAAACAGTCTTTCCATTAATGTGTGTATGTGCACGCACATTACACACACACACAAACACACACACAGCGCTTAAACAGAAACACTTATCTGTCAGGATTTGTTTTTACTTTTTTTTTTAAGGTAAAGTGCAGTAATTTATTTTTTTTTTTACTTTTTTGTATGTACTTATATTGTATGAATTATTTTTGTTTTTTTGAGGGGGCTGTGAAACAAATAGAGTTTTGATTATTACTTATGGGAAAATTTGATTTGGTTTATGAGTGTTTTGGAATACTTCTGGAATGAATTATGCTCGTAATCCAAAGTTTCACTGTATATACAATATTTTTAGTGTAAGTGAATGTATAAAATTTCTAAAATCCAGTATATTGTTGGATTAATTTAGGAAAATCGTCAACAAAACGTTCACAGTCTGAAACAACTCTGAGAAAAAATGGGGCCCGTTTTTAGCACTTGTAGTACGCAGTAAACACCATGTAGCGTTGTCCCTCCCCCAGTGTCTATCTAGGCTGCCTTGGTCAGCTGACCCCGCTGCGTCACTGAGATTCCCCTTGTGATTTGGAGCCGCAGTCTTGCAAGAGTGTAATGTGGAACCAGAACACCAAACCTGTGTGTTAGGATTTGTTTTATGTTTTATGTTGCGTAATTCGTGTCATAGGTGTATAGGGTTTTTTCGATACCGGTGCCAAATCGATACTTTTAAACCGGTACCGGTGCCAAAACGGTGCCTGAACCGATACTTTGCAAAATCCACAAAATTATGGTGGATGACTCAAGAATACATTTTTATTAAAGAAAAAGTTGAATGCTTAAATTGAAGAATATATTAAAAGTTTAAGTACTAGCTGGAAAGCCATAATTATAAACAGAATCCATGTTACATTAGTATTTTACAAGTCATTTGTCCATTTGTTAGCATGAATGCAAGATTTGCATTTTGCAATTAACATTACATTAGCCTACTCCTAACCTGCGGAAAGGCTGCTGTCGTCATCATAATCGCTGGACTCCTTTTTGCTACGGTTGGTATGACTGGGGCTGGGGTCATCCGCACCAATAGTGCCAGCTGTTGTCTGTAAGCTGTCAAACACTTGCTTTTAGGTTTATTCCGTGTGCCCTCAAATGTTTCACGTCGCTGCAAATGCTGCACGTCGCGGTGTCAGAATCCTTTCTTGTGAAATATAGCCACACTTTCGACCGTTTAGTGTTAGGCATTTTAACGAAAGTTGTTTAGATTAGCAAGTTAAGATAGCGGTAGACCACCTGCTGCTGTCAGAGCAAGTGTAACGTTAGTTGCTGCATTCAGGCGCATCTCGGATGGTCTCATTTCCTGATGATTTGTGCTTTAAACTTTCTAATCTAATCTAATAAACTTTAATCTACAAAACTAAAATGGACAGTAACATTAGCGCTTTCCGAACATTAACGCGAATAATTTCTGACACCTCATGAATGCAGTATTTAAATTTTTACTAGCGATCATGTGTGTTGATGAATCTAATGCTTATTACAACTGTGTCATCATCATAGCCCCAGAGAACAAATATTTCAATCGACAGTTCAGGCATTTAAGTGGCACCGAAATGAGGCACCGAAATTCGCGTTCTGTTTCGGTCCGGTACATACCGGTTATATAGGTACCGGTGTCGTATTGGCACCGGTTTTCGGTACCCAACCCTACGTACAAGACTCATTCTGTCGGACTTACGAACGAATCCAACTTACGAACGTGCTCAAGGAATGTAGCTCGTTTATGAGTTGGGGACTTGCTCTACTTGAATTTAAAACTCCTAGATTCCTCTAATACAATGGTCATGTGGTATACAAGCCATGGGTCCTGTATATTTCCTTTTCCAGGAAATCCTTTCAAACTTGTATAATACAATAGACATTGATCGTGATCGGCTTGATCAAAGCCTAATATTCAGAGTGAGGTGGAGCTACACAGGAGGATCATTGCGGTCAGAAAAACCAAGCCAATACATTATATCAAGTAAATAAAATTTTATTATTAAATAAAATCAGTTGGGTGAAATGTATTCATGTGGCCTTCAAGTGGAAGCATATAAACATCATCATAGAGAGGCAGAAAACACTGATTTTGGTCCAAACCACCATTTAAGATCTGTCGCGTTGCCTTTTTGTGGCAGATGAAGCCAACACCGTGTCTGAAGAGCTGGACCAGTGGAGAGACGCCCTCACCGAGCACGAGCAGCAGTTTCACAACTGGAAGAAAATCTGGGTAGGTTCTCACACACATGAAGATGTACAGTACCGACCCACTGGACTCTTTTAAATGCGATGGCTTTTTTTTTTTACAATCTGTTCGTTTTAATCACCTGCATAACGTCTTCGTCTGTCGTGCTACAGGAATCGTGTTTTTTCGTTTGAGTGTCATGTGTCCATGTGGCTGTGCATGTGGTGCATTTTTTTTGCTTACGATGCTGAGAGAGAAAAGGGGAAGAGCAGCGTGCAGTGAGTGGTGTCTGACTTTGCGTGACATCCTAACCAGCTCAAGAGAAAGCAGTAAATTATTAATCAGACGCAGTTGCATTAAACAGCTGCCAGTCACGTTTCAAAGCAGGAAGACTGAAACAAGCCATTTTCCTCACATCACTGTTTGCAAAGTGGCGTCCGACTTAACCAGGGACGTTATCACTGTCTTTATATTGTAGATAAATTAGGAGGAAATGAGGCATTTCTGGGGGGTTTTCAGTCGGAAATTATGGAGCATATATAATTTCTTTTTGTATAATTTTGAAATCATCTCTTTAGGGATGGAGTGGGAGGACTACAAAATAAATTACATAATAGAAAAGACGTGAAAAAAAATAAAAAAATAAAAAATATTTTGCATACAGTACTATGTACAGATCTTTAGCCAGCCCTCATTTCAAGTTTAAATATTCAGTTCCGAGAGCAGGTTCGTAAGTCCAATTTGTTCGCAAGTCCAACAAACATTGTCCAGGTACTTTAGAATCATTCCAATGCTTCAACAATTAATTTTAAAAGACTGATGTCTGCCATCTTCTCACCTCGCTCCATTCTCTCAATTATTTTCACTTTTGTCTCCATCATTATTGCTTGGTGCTTTTTTTTTTATTTTTTTGCCGTACCAGCTTTATTGTCACTAATTTTACACTCACTTCCGAACATCCTGGGATGTCACGCCGCACACACGTGACGATGTACGCCGGACATGAGATCTAACGTCCGTGATCGAACATGTGCGAATGCATGTTCGTTTCTTCGAACATTTTTAACTTGAATGTGTGTATGTTGGGGACTTACTGTATAAATTAAATTAAATGATGTAGATTATGCTTTACTTCGACAGGCTGCAAAGTGCCTAAAGGTTAACGGTACAGTTTAAAAACTGGTTGTTTATGTAACAACGTCAGCAGTGACCTCATTTCCCCTCTCGTCTGTTCCGATCACTCAGCATTCAGCATCACCAGTATATTCATCACAGGCCTGATCATGTCATCACCTGTACCTGGGTCAGGCCTTCAGTTAGATGATTTTTTTTCTAATACTGCTCAGTTACAGGAGCTGGGTCGGTACGGTGGGGTAGTAGTTAGCTCTGTCGCCTTGCACCTCCAGGTCCTGGGTTTGATTCCCCCCTAAGGTCTGCGTGTGTGGAGTTTGTATGTTCTCCCTGTGCTTGGCGGGTTTCCTCCGGGTACTCCGGTTTCCTCCCACAGTCCAAAGAAGTGCAGGTTAGGCTAATTGGCGTTCCCAAATTGCCCGTAGATGGTCCTCTGGAGTAGGGAATGGCAACCCATCTTTTTTTTTTGTGCTTAGAAAATCCCATGGACAGCATCTAGGAAAGCCTGGCATGATATGGTCCATGAGGTCATGAGGAGACGGACTAAAAAATTTGTATATAATTGCATTGAAATAGAAGAAAGTCTCGCTCTTTAGAAGCAAAATATGAGGAAACTTTTGCACAGTAATACATGTCATGAAAACCTTAAAAGTGAACCATAATTTGGCAACTAAACCTAAGAAACAAGTGAAAATATCTTCAATTTAAATCAAACAAATAAAACTTAAATGTAAGAATTCTCCAAAAAAAACAAGATGTGATTTTGGCACTTATACTCGTCCCCATCTCGCAAAACAAACAAACAAACCGTTTTTCTTTGTATTTTTCTCGCCTGTGTTCTTTTAAGGGCTCAGTAGGTCTTACACTTTAGGAATAAAATTTCAACAAGAACAAAATTATTTAAATTTCTCTGATTTTGTCCACTGCATTATTTTAAAGTGATCTTCTGCACCATCGAGTACAGGAGTTTCTTTTTTTACCCTTTACTTCTGGAATGAGAAAAAAAAAATTTTCTTTGTTATAAATGTTATAAATGTCTTGAGTCTTGAGAGATTCAGTACATTTTTATAACAATCATTTCACAATGGAATCAGATTTGAAGCTCTCTGGTAATTCATCGATGGTGAAGTTTTAATGAACCTGTTCCTTTAACGCACACAGACTGAAAGTTCTACCAAAGGTTAATGAATGCAGAAAATACGCAGGACAAACAGAACTTGTATGTGTGTTTCCCCTCAACAGGAAACCTGCAATGGACAAGGTGTACTCTGAACGAGCTCCATTACCTCTGGATGAGTTTCCAGACCATAATGAATCTCTGTGTGTGTGTGCGCGCGTGCATACACACACTCTCTACTCCAGCCAGGAAAATCCAGCACATCCACTTACTTTCTCTCTCTCTTTCTCTCTGGAGGATGTGCACTGAATAAAAAATCTCCAGTCTGCAGTGTTTTCAGAAAGCCAGACATTTTAAATGAAGAAAGTCACATGGTTTCAGGCTGTGATGTAGAGACCGGTTTGGGTCGAACCCTGACTGAGGTGGTACCGTACATTTATATTCACTTGTGTGCAATTCAAACAAAAGGGCACTTAAGAGGATGTGTGTGTGTTTATTTTTTATAATCATATCATGTCTGTGTGGAATGTAATTTTTTTAAGCTACCAGTTTTTAAAGGATTTTAAAATCACAATAAAGGCCTAATATTTTGAGAAAGTCACACAGTTTTTGGTTCTAGGAGCAGGTTTGCCCTCTGCTGCTTGGAATGGGAACTGCAATTAGAAGGTTCTGCTTTAATAGATCATAAGAGGCCTTTCAAAAATATATTTTTTGGGCAGCCGTTTTACAGATTTTAATTGTTAGATGGAGAAAACCATTGTTTTTAAATACACATATTGGTCTAGTGAGAACGTTAAGAATCTGGATTTATAATAGAAATTTAGACTTGTCTCTAGACTAGTTGGATTTAGTGATTAGAAAAATAAGAAGTAAGAAAGTCCTCCCAAAATTTGTGACATGTTAGAGGACTGAGTAATTTTGAAAAAAAAAATCAGATTGTGTTTGAAAACCTTACGTTTATTTTATTGACTACACTCTAGGTCCTTTCAGTAAATCTACCCTGAGACATGGATTAATGCTCTTTTCTTTCTTTAAGAGACTATATTAAGAAGACTATTGAAAAAAAAATATATATATATATACCACCTAGAAGTACAAATATAAACCTCAGGCCTAACATAGGGTTGCCTCACTTTTATATTCCATTTTACATTTTGTTTTATAAGTGTCTTTAGTTACAAATCATCTACAACTATGTTAATACTATACTGTTTCCTGCCTACACTATATATATCTATATATCCATAGATCTTTGACTTATAACTCTTTCTAAATGACTGTACCTAAACTGGACACAGAGTTTGAGTTTATTCACTTTCATTAAAGGATCTATTTCTCCTCAGATCCAACTGAGAGTTGTCCTTTACCACTTTTTTTTCCATCTTGATATGCTGCACTGGAAAACAAATTTGTCTTTATTTATTTTTTAAACAGGACAAATATCACTTCTGTTAAGATCAGTGGCATTACAGTGCCATCTTCTGGTGTGCCAGAGAATAACAACAAGTGACAAGAAGGGATTTTCATGGACAATAAGTTCAATATGAAAAAGATTTCTATTTATTAGATTGTACAAGACATGCTGGTTTCACAATGCTTAGCAACATAAAATGCAGTCATATCTTATTACTGAAAGTCAACATTTTCTTAAAATGATCCCCATCGACTACAAGGCACATCTACATACAGCAAACCTTTGCATGTGATTGTGCATGTAGAACGGTTTGTACACAAGCATCAACATTTACAGTTTAATCCCTACATCGTTACAGCAGTTTTTTTTTAATGGCACTTGTGTGGCACCATTTTTCTCCTGAAATAATAAAAATCTGTGGTTTTACTCCAAAAATCAGTTTTCTCCACAATGCAGTGCCTTGTTTAGTAATCAAATCAAGAACTTTCCATCTATCACAAGTCGAATTGATCATATAAACCTTTCCCTTCCTTAAAGTATTATTCCCAACCTGGCCAATGTGCACATCAAGTCATTAACTACAAAAGCAGTGGAAAAGAAAAAATTCTCAATCATCTTCAATCTTCCATTATAATGAGGTTGCAGCAAACAAGATAGAATGATTACTATGACATTAAGGCCCCTTTTTGTTATGGTTTTGCTTCGTTGATTCTCTGACTGAGCGTAAAGCGCTGAGAAAAATCCAGCTAAATGCACAGGAGGTCGTAATCTTAAAGGTCACTTTAAGTATTCACTGAATACCAGAATAAGCCGCAGGAAGGCTCCAGAGAATCAGAGGGTCTCACGGTCATTACTACTTTGGAAGTGGTCTTCTAAACAACAGGATGTGTGGTTCTGGAGGAAAAGGATAAACAGGAAGTGACTTTTTGAATTCAGTGAAATAATAAAAATGTATGCCAGGGTAAATTTATCAACTGAAACCAGTGCAAGATATGGAGTAAATCATTTAATGAGAAGAGCTGACAATTACAACTGATTTATTTTGGTAAGGATTTTATTACCATAATGTTTCATTATTATGAGAGATGATTTCACCTAACTGTAGCAGAGACGAACATACAAGTTAAATAAACTGACCTTAGTTCAGAACCTCCAGTTCGGTAAACAAATCAGCACTGTTTGTTTTCCTCTTATGCAGCTTATCCACTCATATGCAGTTCTCTTAATTAGCTGGACCAGATGTTAAGCTAGCTCAAAAACAGACTTTTACAAACAAACAGACTTTGTCTAATTTTATTTACCCCCTCGTTTTTAAATTATACAGGCAAAAGTTTTTTTTATACTCGTATGTGGTTCTTCCTCGACTCCAGTGCCTCCTTTGGGATGAACTGGCACTAAGGCCACCTCACCCAGCATCAGTGCCTGACCTCAATAAGATTCATGTAGAGTGAGCACTATCCCCACAGCTTTTCCAGAAAAGTTGAGCTTAGTATAATAGCAAAAGAGGAAACACATGGGTGCGAAGGCCAGGAGGACACTCGAAGTGCTTACGAGTTACGTCATCCCATTCAAACGTATCGGGTTGCTGAATTCTATTCACAAGTCGTACAGCACCGTCACGGTGATACTGACCAGGTTCGTGAATCATGTAATGCACCCATCCGAGAGACTGCTGCACGCCGAGCCGTCTCCACTCGTCTTCAGACATCAGGTGTGACTTGGGGACTTGCTTAGCCAACTCCCGTGGCAAAACAACATGCCTGACAAATACAAAGACACCAAACTAGGTATGAATATCACAGAACAAAACATTTATTTTAAATGGTCATCAGTTGACCTAATTTTATTGCGACATAACGTTGCTCACCCCGTGTCCTGTCCCAAAACTCCACCGCTCACCCCGTGTCCCAAAACTCCACCGCTCACCCCGTGTCCCAAAACTCCACCGCTCACCCCGTGTCCCAAAACTCCACCGCTCACCCCGTGTCCCAAAACTCCACCGCTCACCCCGTGTCCCAAAACTCCACCGCTCACCCCGTGTCCCAAAACTCCACATTTTTGTCTTCCTTAAATTTTTTTTTTTTATTAAATAATAATCTTTTTTTTTTAACGACTTCCCAAACATCTCCAAACATGACTTCTCCAAACCCCTCAAATCTTGACTTCTCAAAATCAAGAAATATCTCAATCAAATAATTTTTTGTTCCGAAACCTTGACCTTTTTAACTTAAAACCTTCAATTCTTAACTTAAAATTTTGGTTTCTCAAACTCTCAAACCCCCCAGTCTTAAACCAAACCTATATTATCATGATACACATCATATGATGTCCAATCAGATTTTGGTCAAATCACTGCAGCAAATTAGTTCATCTTAACTCTCTCAGTTAGCCTTTAGCTTAACCTCGAAATTTACTTCACAATATTTTACACAAACATACTTATTTTGACTACAAAACACTTATTCTCGACTCTGGAAGGTTTATTTTCCTTAATTCCTTTGAGAAACGATGAGTTATCTCCACCACAGGGAAGATAAATATTAACAAACAACCACTAAATTCGAAACTTTATCCGTTAGTCAGAGTGACGCCAACTAGTAGCACTAACGCTACCTGGTGACGATATTACAAACTTTTTCAAGGTGGAAACTCTCCCACAGCTAAACTTAGCTATTCCGGGTCGTTTAAATTATTCACATCCTAATCACACTTTACCGTTCTACTTTTACTTTTTTTAAAACTCTTTATTTCTGATATATACCTGTACTCATAGAGGTCGTCGTTGTATTTATCGGAGTAGTAGATCTGTTTGTGAGCCATGGTGGTTCAATCTATGCACCAGAGATTGGAAGAATGTCTTTTTTTTCCGATGGAATGTTCTCGCCCAAGCCGCACGAGCACTTTTTCACGAGGAAAAAAAAAAAACTTTTGAACGCGCGAATAAATGTGATTTCGTGCATCTAATTGGATAGAAGCAATCACGTGACAGAAACCCGCCACTGAGCACGCGTACTTGTCAAAGGAACGCGACAGAATTCCAAATCGCCCCGTCGCTCCTATCCTTCAGCACTACACAGAGCATAAAATGGCGCCCAAACACACCCTACCTAGTGCACTATGCTTGTATTTAAGTGCTAACCTGTACGCGAAAAAAATAAAAATAAAATAAAAATCCACCCGTTATCCCAGGGATCCGGGATCACAGTCAGGACTGAAGTCCATTTGAAAATGATCATAAATATACAGTATGTCCTTACTACAAGACCATCTATGTCAGACAATCTAAATATCCAAAATAATAAAAAATAATCGAAAGAATGTTGATGGCGCGTTAACATTTGATGCAAGTGTGTCCAAAATGTACAAATGTATAAATCTTGTAGATATTATGATCACGTTTTCAATTTATGAATATATTTGGAATAATATGGGGAAATGTATTGCAAATACATTTGCTTTGCATTGACTTAATGTAAAATAGATAGACAGACAGACAGACACTATATGGACAAAAGTATTTGCCCAATCCTGTTAATTATTGAATTCAGGTGTTTCAAACAGACCCTTTATCCCCAGTGAAGGACAAATCTTAATGCTTTATCATACCAAGACATCTTGGACAATGCTATGCTTCCACCTCTGTGGGAAGAGTTTGGGGAAGACCCTTTTCTATTCCAACATGACTGTGCCACAGTGCACAAAGCAAGGACTATAAAGGCATGGAAGAACTTGACTCAACCACATCGAGGACCTTTGGGATGAACTGGAACGGAGATTGGGAGCCAGTCCTTCTCGTCCAACACCAGTGCCTGACCCCATAGATGTTCTACAGAATGAATGGGCATGAATTCCCACAGAAATCTTGTAAAGAGCTTTTAATAGTAGAAACTGTTATAGCTGAAAAAATGGGCACCAACTCCATATTGAAGTATATGTATTTGGAAGGAATGTCATCGCAGGTTTGGATTAATACTTTTGTTAATAATAGAAATGTAGCCAAATCTTTTTACGAATTTAACAATTCAGTTTAATTCAGCGAAAGCTGAGTTTAAAAAATCAACCCATGATATCAATGTTGCGTTCAAAAGCTACATGTTTTTTAACGCTTTTTAAATTTAATTATGAATTCACTTTATTTACAATAAGGATTTTCACCTTAAGAACTCGCCTCCAGAATGAATAAAATTTATATTCCGAGATTTCGCTCTATCACAACCACGCCACTGATATTCAGTACAACAGCACAACCTCGAGTGTAATATTGCTTTTACACAACAGTTCCACAAACACAATTTATTATCACCAGATTATGATTTGTTTATTTATTTAACCAGTTTTTTTTTCTCCGCCGCAGATATTCTTCCACGACTGGCAGAACTAATTAAGCATGACTGGCAGAGCTGGTGACCAAAAGTTAGTGTAATTAACAGGGGTAAAAGTAGTTTTAATCAATTCTTACTGGTACTATGTAGCCATGGCATTGGTGAAAGTTTCTCTTCATATTTCCACTTATTTAATTTAAAAGCAATTACTAAGGAGACAAAATGTTGTTAAAGCTGAAATGTGCATTCTTGCCGAAACTGCTTCCGTGACTGGTTTTGAGTTTTGACAGGCAGCTTCTCTCTCCTCAGTACTTCAGACTGTAAAGACCCACTTTCACTCATACAGTGACTGAAAGTTAGTGCAATTAAAACACATTTGACATACATATACTGTAGTTAAACATCCCAGTGAGTTTACTATCCATTATCACCACTCATGAAATGCCTCTTGTCTAATTAGACTGCTCTGTTAGAACTACTGTAACTGTTGCATAATATAGAATAGATATTGTATAGTTCAAGATATTTTTAAAGTATGATATTTTAAATTCTGACAATAAAATATTCACAAAGCTGGCGTCACACCATTTGCTCTAGAAATAGTATGATTTCCAGGATATCCATATGCATATATGATGAATATATTATATAAATATACTATTATGTAATAATATTCGATGTGCATTTTAAGCAATGTCATGTTTTCCTTTTTTCCTTTTTCGAAAGAGATGACACATTGCCATGATTTAATTTAAGAAAAGCTGTTAAAATGATAAGCATTTGTAATTTCTTTGACATTTTTGCATGTAATTGTATAACCCCCATATGTCCATGTGCTTGTACATGTTGATTATACTTTTGTTGCAATAACATGTTTCTAAACTATTTTGTGAATGAAATTGGTTGGTTCACATCAGCAAACAAAGCATTTTGCAAATTTGAAAAGAATTTTAATGAAATTCTCTGGATTTTTTTTCAGATCTTGTATAAAAGGCTTGCACAGTCCATGTAGAATTAAGGTTATTGAACTATTTACAAGTTAAATACAGAGGAGACTATTTCTACATAGGCACTGTCTTTGCGAACAAACACAGATCAAGGTTCTTCTAGCATTAATATTTAACCTATGGCACTGGAATACCTACAGTCTCATTATCAACTTCAACAGCTTCATAGAGATCCATGTTACTTGGGTTAGTAGCGAGGCCGGTGCTGTTGGTATTCTCTGTTCCTGTTGATAAGCATTGCTGGAGTATGGGGTCAGATTCTCTGGCCTGCTGCTGGATAAATTGTCCACCGTCCTGAGTGGCTTCACCACTTTTTTCTCTTTCTTTCGCTTTGTCTTCTTCTGGAATCTCTACTGGAAGCAATGGAGTCAGCTCCAGAAAGGGTTTGTGACGAGGCATTATGGGTTTTACGGTTTGAGGAACATGGACAGGGATGAAAGCATCTTTTGGAGGTTTAGTTTTGGAAGAAGGCTTAATTTTTTCTGACTTGCTTGGTGTGTCTGCACAAGTTTTGGCAGCATATTCAGTAATGACTGCTTTGTAGTCTGTAATTTTCAAGCTTGTCTCCATTGCTAGTGGATCCATGCTGATGTCAAGTGGTAAAAATGCTTCCGCAATGTCTATGTCCTCTTCAGGTGTCCTTTCCATTTCTTCATCCTTGAAAACCACACGTCGAGTCTTAGTTTCCTTTTTTGTTTCTTCTGGTTCTACCTGACGTAGCTGGATAGGTTCACATGGAGAAGAGTTAGCACTATCCCTAAAGAAATCAGTAACCTCATCCACATCTTCCGGCATTCCTGTGTCATCCTTGTTATTTTTTGCCAAGCCAAAGGCATCCTGTGACCACATTCTAACGCCATCTTGTTTACAGTCATCATGTAGTGCATCCATCTGAGTGACTGGAATTTCATCTTTGAGCACAAATTTCTCCAAGTAGCCTCTGTCTTCAATGTCAGACTCTTGGCTGTGGAAGGACTTTTCTGAAGTCACGCTCTCTGTATCGTCTGGCTTCTTCCTGTTTCCTACAGCATCTGCATACAAATCAGAGTACATAAACGCCATGGCTTTTGGTTCCTCCAACAGAACCAGATCTATGATTTTCTGAGGCCCTTCAGGCAGAAAAATGGGAGTAAGTATTGACTCCTGGCTACCAAAAAGGTCACATCCACTTTTCTTTAATGGTGTTCTTGGCTGTTCCTCTCCTTTATTGCCCCCATTTCTTCTCTTTTGAAAGTCTGGATCTTGGCCACCTCCATAAAATACCTCATCTACATGTTCGCTGGTGATCTCCAGTCCACTGATAGAAGCAGAATCGTCTGAAACTTCTGGTGCTGGTTTTCCATCAACGGCATTATCTTCACCCTCATAAAGTTCTTGATCAGTGGTGGTCTCAGGCTCTTCAATAGAGTTTATTGTAGGAACTCCTGTTGGTGCCTGATGGTCCAAGAGTGTGAATTTCTCAAAGTAGTCCTCACATGTACCTTGTTTGTGTGTTGGCTTGAGCAGTGGTGGCAAAGGTAAAGGCTTTGCTATTGCCTGGACTGGGACTTGAAGAGGTTCTGGATTTTCTCTCTCCTCGAATGTTTCAGGTTCTTCAGGGATCAAAGTGGTTTTAATTACAGGATTTTCTTTCAGGTAAGACAAGTTGTCCACCATTCCTTTGCTTTCCTCCTCATCCACTGTAGACACCTTTGGTGGCACAACAATGTTCAGAATCTCTGATCCCTCAGAAACCAGGCAGAACAAACGTTGCTTTCTTGCTTCTTTTGAGTCTTTCCCTTTGTCCACATTTTCTTTCTCATCCCTCACATTGGGAACAGAGACTTCCACCATGGCTGGCCTATCTGGTTCTCTTGGCACTTTATCTGTTATCATTGGTAGCTTTTCTGGTGCTTTATTCCGCTTTCGCTTCTTGCTTTTAGTCATACTGTCTTCGTCCAAAACAAATATGATCTTGCCTGCTGTTTCTGTACCTGGACTTGCAGAATGTCTTGGAACAAGGCTGTTGTGGATTTCCGGAGCAGGAGAACTGATTTCTGAAGCCCAGGGTGTGGAGCAGCGGCTAGATGCCGCCTCCCATTGGATCCCACTGTCCTCGCTCTGTAATGTCACCATTGAGAAAACTGGATCCATCATCAGGCACTGAAGCTTAGGCTTCACTATATCTTCTTGGACTACTGCTCTCAGACTGGAAGAAATCAAAAGACTCAATTCAGTTTAAATTGTTAATTGTTAATTAAATAATAGACAATAAGAATAGTTTTTGCTTTCATATCGCTGCTATTTTTATTTTACATTTAGCTAATCCAAATCATCCAACGTTTTCAACATGGCAGTCCAGACAATCTTGTATCATTGGGTATCCGTTCTCCACCAATATGGTGGACTATAAGAATAAAGTTGTTATGCATTAGGGAAACGTTTGCTGAAATTGAATAATTATAATCATAATAATAGTTTAACATTTTTACATGGTATTGTTACTAGTATTGTTATAACAAGATGTTTTTATCTATTTTAGGAAGATATTTTCACTTTAAACCTTTTAATTAATGTGAAAAGATAATCTCACATTTTAATGTCAAAGTTTTTAATGTGTTATTTTATCTGAAATAAGGAAAAAGATAATTTCATGTTACAACATTTTGTTATAAAAAATAAATGTTTCATTTAAAAATGTGAAACTTATGATGTATTTATTCAACTTCCATGACAGTAATTTACTTTTGTAATATATGAATAAAACAAGTACAAAAGAAAATAAAACTCATGCCAATTTGATTATACAAACATTTTAGAAAAATATTGATAAGGAATCACAATTTTAAAATGCAATGCTGTATTCACATTGCATTTCATTCATATAATTTAGAAATGCAGAAAAAATTCATAGGATTGTATTTTTTTAAACGCAAATTGATAAATCACCTGTTACTCAAATCCTCAAATTCATCGTTTATATTCTGACCCCCCTCCTCCTCCTCCTCCTCCTCCATGACTGAGCTTTCTAATCCCGTCGTCTGCTTATCCGGATCAATTCTTTCCATCAAATCCATTTTTGTTTCTTGTTTATTTTTCCACCTTCTCAATAACCTCACGAGCCTTTGGAAGACCTACAAGTTGCTAGGTTCTTGTCATTGCCATTTCTCTCTCTCTTGCTCTCCCTCCCTCTCTCCCCCTCTCTCTCTCTCTCTCTCTCTCTCTCTCTCTCTCTCTTGCTCAGCATTACCTCTAAATAGCCAAACAGGCATCCTGCAAGTTCTCATCTCACCACCAGAACCATCTGTAAAGTACATCCCGCTGATACCTTAATGCGAACACTTCCGTGCTCTTGTAACTCGCACATAAAAAGGTTATTTTCACATATTATGTGTGCCAAAGCAATTTAGAAGAGATATGTTGCTCTAGATATCCTTGAGTCACAGATATTAGTACCATCGTATATATGCGTAGTGTGGGATTCCTTACTTTCTTTACAGCAGCTAAAAATATATTACTGTAATGAGACATCTAGCCGAGGTTCCAGAGGCACATCGCAAAGCAGATGCATTAAACAAAATGGGATTTTATTTTAAAACCTAAATAGAAACTATAAAAACCCACATCGCTATTCTAAAAGAAAAATAATAAACAAAATGGGCAAATACCAAGAAATTTGTTTTATCTCATAACATCAGACAATCCGATGGCATAAAATCTCTCATGCATAGTTATTCTTTCAGCATTACACTTCTGGAATTCTTTTGTATTATGTGTTTCTGTATAACCATTACTACAATACTGCTACTTCTTTCCTAATATTTGTATTTGTCATTGTGTTATAAGAGAAATAAACCACTTTAGGACATGCTGTAACTGGAGAATAATCCATTTCAGGCAGTAACAGTAACTCTGTTTGGTGCTGGGTTGCATCACACTATTCCACAGTTGATTATTTTCCAATAACGTCACACCCCCAAGTGTTTTACTCTTTACAAGTTACCGCCAAGCAAGCTCAGAACACCTCAAACATTCCAATAACATTTTGTGGTAGCTGAGACATGACCTTCAGAGGATTTAGAAGCTGAAACTCAACCCTTTATGCATGTCTTGCATCACTTATCTCTGCTCTCTATATCCAAACTTGACCTACGTCTACATCCAGTGCAGCAGTGGTTAAAAAAATACAGATAGTAATTACTTGTTTTAATGCCACAGTGTTCTTCACTGTTGATAGTGAGCGCATGTTTGTGCAGCTGGTGGGTGTATCGAATGTGTATTGGTCAGTAATTAAAGATAAGGTGACCAACACGTCAGCATGTGGGGATTTTTTAATAGAGTCAGAACTAGATGCAAAAGTGTAAACCGGGAGGCCCGGGTTGAGCCTGAGGTTCATGGTGTCACCTGTTAGCTCCTGTCGTCTGAGCTATGGGTATGTGTAATTGAAGAAGAGCAAGAAATCAGGACACAGCAAAAGCTATGTGTGTATATATTTATCTGAGTGTGGAAGTGTTTATCTGCTGCTGGATTATACACACGGTCAAAACTCCTGATAAGATACGGCCAAAACGTACTATTGGTGCTGATTAAATTTTTTATGTTATACATATAATACAGGAAATCTGTGTGCCAAAGAATCTACTTCTGAAGTTTATGTAACAAGCAAATGACCAAACCTGGCTTCCGTAAAAATTTTAAAGTTACTAACTTTTGCTTAGAGAGATGATTTTATGGCCATTTTTCAGCGTTATACTGTCTTGCTTCAAACAATAATAATTTAAAATGCATATTCCTTTATGACTATTGGTGCAAAAATTAGTGTAAACGTCTAGAAGCATATGACCTCTAAAAATTGTTACCAAAAAAATCTTTAGTGTCCGTAACCATGTCAAATTCATCTTGCAATACCGTAACCTTTTTTTAAAATTATTTTAGAATAATACACTTTTTCAGGTTATGCCTTCATAAGTTTCAATTGAATGACAGTTAAGATCATTGAAAGATTTGAATAAAAAAAAAAGTTATGGACACTACAGACAAAAAAGGGCTTGAAAGTGTATTTAGCAATAGTGCTTCTTTTTATCTGATAAAAATATAAATGTGTAGGCATATTTACAAAAACATTATTGGGAGATAAGAAGCATTAAGTTTTTTTTTTTGTTTGTTTTTTTGTTTTTAATGGTGTTATATGATTCATTTTGAAAATTCACTTTTTCACTTACAGTAGGTGAGACACTTTTTAGCACCAAGACCATGTTTTGGCTGATTTCATATGCAGCAATTTTGGGGAAAAAATAAGTCTCTCAATTAAGTATATGTATATAAAAATATTTGGTTCTTTAATTTCTAGTTTAAATTGTTCCTCTTAATTGCAAGATTCTGTTTTTTTTTTTTTTTTTTTGGTAAAATTGGAAACATTTTAAATTAATTTGATGGTGTTAAGGGTCTGAGTTACTAATTGGAAGGTTGACGGTTCGAGTACTGTCTCTGTTAGGTTGCCACTGTTGGGCCCTTGAGCAAGGCCCTTAACCATGTCTGCTCCAGAGGTCCTGTATAATGTCTGACCTTGTGCTCTGACCCCTGCCTATTAACAAGAAGCCGGAATATGAGAAGAATAGAGAATCTCACTGTGCAGTAATGTATGTGTGATGAATAAAGGCTAAACTTAACTTAAATTAAGGCTGTTAGACATTTATGAAGTGTGTTTCTGAACTCGTAACTTTTTATGAGCTTAAAATGTAAGTTTTTTTGGTGTAAAATAAGTTGTCGGTGTTGACATGGAGAAATTGTATGTAATAAATTTGTGGAAAGATGTAGGAAGATTTATTAATATTGCAAGAAGATAATGAAGTTATGGATGCATGAATGGATGGATGGATAGATGGATGGTTTCTTTATTGATGTAATTCTGTTAGAGTCCACAAGATGGCCTTCATTAGTTGCATATCTACAGTTTAACCTGATGTGTAATCCAAAATTGAGCACCTATTCGACTTCTAAATCAGATCACAAATAACACAAATTATTCAGGGAAGCGATTAAGTTTATATATATAAAACTATATATATATGTGACATCTTCATTAACTTCTAAAGCTATATCTAAATCTATAATAGTGCAATAAATTAAAAGAAAATATAAATGTTCCTAACTATGAAACGGGATCTGATAAAATTATCAAGGTAAAGAAAAATGAATGAGTGTGTTTACATAAGAGATATGATATGCAATTCATTCTAAATTATGCCTATATTAGTAATTAGAATAAAAAATGACTATGTGGCTATAATATTCAGCACATTCATTCATTATAGTGAATATAAATTATGCTTTATCTATCAAAATATCAGTGGGGTCAAATCTATTTTGTTGTAACATTTTCATGACATGGTCTATTGAGAATTTACAACACATAGCAGTCTGGAGTATTGGCTCACATGGAAGCCAAAGCGATGAAATAATCTGATTTCATGTCAATTTCAATTTCTTTATGACAGAATTTACAGAGCTGGTGCTGATGTTGCTGGTGAAGCATGGATCATGATATTCTAATAACATGTTACATATATATTTTAGATTCTTATTCTATTCATGGCTGTACAGTGTCTCACTCCCAGCAGGAGCTGATTAATCAATTGTCTTGGTTATAGTGAGATGAATCTGGCAACACATTGGATGTGATTTGAGATCAATCTGGCAACCCTAAAATTTTGAATTAATATAATAATGTGATTCGGCTTAGTGGTTAGCACTGTGCACCTTGCACCTCCTGGGTCTGGGTTTGATTCCCATCTCAGGGTCTGTGTTCATGGAGTTTGCTTGTTCTCTCTGGGTTTCTCTCGGGGTACTCCGGTTTCCTCCCACAGTCCAAAAAACATGCAGATTAGGCTAATCTGTGTTCCTAAAGTGTCCGTAGCGTGTGAATGAGCGTGTGAGAGTGTGTGCATCCTACAATGGATTGGCACTTTGTCCAGGGTTTACTCCGCCTCAAGTCTCTTGGGATCGGCTCCAGACCCGCCTGCCAAAAAGATTTCACATGGCACCTGGTTGAGACTAAACTGACATGCAAGGAGTAAACAGATCCCCAGTGATTTATGATAAAATATATGCATAAAAGTTTGTTACATTCTTACATGAGCAAGTATGTTTTTTAAATAACGTGTTTAATTCTGGCATGATAAAAGCATACTGGCATGATACTGGCATGATCTGTTTTCAACAGACCTTAAAACAGCATGAAGATGTCTTTAGGAAGACCAAGGTCGACCAGGTCGTTTACTTCATTATTGTTTTACATCCTTGGAACTCAGATCGTTCTAGAGTACAATATAGAGTGTCTACTATCCTTTCCTCAGCACAACCTAGGCAATATGACGAAATCAATTTCATTTTAACCAACTATATAAACATGACTATATAAACAGGAGTAAAAACCATCAAAATATTTGAAATCAGATAGACTTTTAAAGACTTTTAAAAATATGAATAAATACAATATAATAAAAAAAAACACACATGTAAAAACAATACTTTCTAGGCAGATATTTACAGTATGATTAGACTTTTTAAAATTAATTATTGTCAAACACACACACACACACTAAACCTTATTCACAGATTACAATCAAAAGCAATCTTATTCTTAAACAAATAAAATTAATTTTTAAATATAAACAATAACAAAAAAACTAATTTTAACAAAAAATAGGCAATTTTTTTTACATTTATGAATAGACTTTTTAAAATTAATTGTTGTCTCACACACACACACACACTAAACATTATTTAAAAATTACAATTAGAAACAATCTTATTCTTAAACAAGTAAAATGTTAACAATGACAAAAAACAAATATTGTCTAGGCAAATTTTTTTAGTTATGATTAGACTTACAAATTAATTGTTGCCAAACACCACACACACACACACACACACACACACACACACGCACACACACACATACAAACACACACACACATACAAACACACACACATTTAACAGTAGTAAGAGGTATTTTAAGATCTCTAAGTCTCTGGATTTTACGATATTCTATGGGACAGTCCACCTCAGACTGAACAACAATCTGGGAAAGTCAGAAATATCTCTGGAACTTTCACTTGTAACTGTGTTTAACAATGAGTCTTTTCAGTCTGAAAAAAAAAGAAAGAAATAGGAGTCATAATAATGGCAATATTAAAAAATATATATTTCAGAATATTTTAGGGAAAATATTTTAGTGCTAACATTTTATCATAAAACTATTGGCACCTATTTACTTATTGTATGACAACAAAAATGCTGAGTGCGCAGGAGGGTTTTTATTTTCATACAGGAGCAATCAAGCAGTACAATATAAAGCTTCCAATATAGATAAAGACCACATTCATTTAATTCATCCAAGTGTGTGTGTGTGTGTGTGTGTGTGTGTGTGTGGTTACTAATTTGTTTATATCTTTTGAAAAAAATTAAGTTAATTTGTTAGAAAACATATAGGGCAGATAAAAATGAAATACTATGAAAAATATTAAATAAGATAATGTAAATCAAATAATATAAAAACTTGAATTTTCCCCCAGTGTTTCAAGGGGTATAGCATTCCATTTTATACAATACAATATAAATTCTTAAGCAATTCGATATTTGATAATCACACTGAATCTACTATGATACAAAAAAAAACACTGATTCAATAATTATCAATAACACTGAAACTTTAAGTTTTTATAATAGTCCTTCTTTGCCATGAAAATTAACTTTATCCCGAAAAAATCTTTCCACTGCATTTCATTGCTGTCATTAAAGGACCTGCTGAGATCATTTCAGTAATCGTCTTGTTAACTCAGGTGAGAATGTTGACGAGCACAAGGCTGGAGATCATTATGTCAGGCTGATTGGGTTAGAATGGCAGACTTGACATGTTAAAAGAAGGGTGATGCTTGAAATCATTGTTCTTTCATTGTTAACCATGGTGATCTGCAAAGAAACACATGCAGCCATCATTGCTTTGCATAAAAAAGGATATTGTGGCTACTAAGATTGCACCTAAATCAACAATTTATAGGATCATTAAGAACTTCAAGGAAAGAGGTTCAATTCTCTCAGATCAGATTGATCTCCTGCAAAAAGTATGGCGAATGGACTGCTGAGGACTGGGACAAAGTCATATTCTCGGATGAAGCCTCTTTCCGATTGTTTGGGGCATCTGGAAAAATGCTTGTCCAGAGAAGAAAAGGTGAGCGCTACCATCAGTCCTGTGTCATGCTAACAGTAAAGCATCCTGAGACCATTCATGTGTGGGGTTGCTTCTCATCCAAGGGAGTGGGCTCACTAACAATTTTGCCCAAAAACACAGCCATGAATAAAGAATGGTACCAAAACACCCTCCAACAGCAACTTCTTCCAACAATCCAACAACAGTTTGGTGAACACTGCATTTTCCAGCACGATGGAGGCAAAAGTGATAACTAAGTGGCTCGGGGACCAAAATGTTGAAATTGTGGGTCCATGGCCTGGAAGCTTCCCAGATCTTAATCCCATTGAGAACTTGTGGTCAATCCTCAAGAGGCGGGTGGACAAACAAAACCCCTCTAATTCTGACAAACTCCAAGAAGTGATTATGAAAGAATGGGTTGCTCTCAGTCAGGATTTGGCCCAGAAGTTGATTGAGAGCAGCCCAGTCGAATTGCAGAGGTCCTGAAAAAGAAAGGCCAACACTGCAAATACTGACTCTTTGCATAAATGTCATGTAATTGTTGATAAAAGCCTTTGAAATGTATGAAGTGCTTGTAATTATATTTCAGTACATCACAGAAACAAGTGAAACAAAGATCTAAAAGCAGTTTAGCAGCAAACTTTGTGAAAACTAATATTTGTGTCATTCTCAAAACTTTTGGCCACGACTGTAGATTACAATGCGCTATGATTTAGCAACCTCTGATCCATATGTGACCAAATTGCTCCCCCTACCTTATTTATATGAAGTAAAATACATGTATTTTCTGGGAGTATAAAGGTGCAAAAGAAAGACAGTGCAGACATAAAAAAAATTACATTTCTTTTCCAACTTTTTTATTTTGCATCTCTTTCTTTGCATCTCTCTGTCAGTTATATTTCTTCCTCAAATAGTATAATGAACACCCAGACTTTTTAAACATTTGCAAAGTTCTGTATGAAAAATACTTATTTTACTTTAATATTAGCACATTTATTTTAAGGGGATGTGTCACTTTCATACTCTCTCATCATCTATAATGCTTTTTTCTGTATACATGGTCACAAGGGCCTGGGGCATAGGGCATGAGATGGGGTACACCCTAGACGGGGTACCAATCCACTGCAGGGCACATACAGCTATGTTTCTTCCTCAAATATTATAATGAAATTTTTTATCCTTTTTTTTTAAATAAACATTTGTCAAAAAAATTCTTATTTCCAGGGTTAAAAATTTTTTTTTTTTGTATTTTAATATTGACACATTTCTTTTTTAAGGGATTTGTTATATTTTGCAAATTGTTTTTTTAAAGCATTGTTTAAAAACATTAATTAAAACAATTATAATATAATGATATAACAATACAATAATATTATTTATGATTCTTTGAAGTCAGATATATGCTGTATATAAACATTACAATATATTTTAAAGAGAGGAAAATATTATTGGCTTTGACTCCTAAAAAAATTCATCCTGGACGGGGTGCCAATACATCACAGGACACACACACACACACTACGGGCAATTTGGAAATGCCAGCCTAATGTCTTTGGACTGTGGGAGGAAACTGGAGTACCTGGAGGAAACCCACCAAGCACGGGGACCCTGGAGGACCTGACAGTGCTATCCACTAATCCACTGTGCCGCCTAAAGTCATTTTTCTTCCTCAAATATTATAAGGAGTGCTTTTTTCCCACTTAAAAAAAAAATCTTACTCTTTTTTTTTGTATTTTATATTAACACATATATTTTAAGGGGATTTTACATATTCTGCAAAGTTTTTAAAAAAGTTTTTAAGATTTGTGCAAAAATTCTATATTAAATAATAATCCAATTAATTAAAAAATACTTTTTTTGTACTTTCTATATTAACACATGTATTTTAAGGGGATTAGTCATAGTCAAAAATCTAATTCAAATCAAATACAGATTTCATTTGTCACGTACACAGTATGATATGCAGTGAAATGCTTATGCTTGTATGACCGCCTATGACCTAAAACAAAACAAAACAAAACAAAAAAGTATTCAAATAGAAAGATAAAGTATGAAATTTTATTTTTAATTTATACAGACATAGAAAAACCTTAGCTGGAAAATTTACAGTACGTACAAGGTTGCTAGTAAAAATAGATTTGAGATAGAAGTGTATGAGATGCTAAGTGCTATACCCTATACAGGATAAGTTACAGCTGATTGTTTAAATTGTTTTAAGAAAAAAAATCACAGTTGTGTAAACATTCAATTAACACAACAGTTATGTGATTATATATGATATTACAGTATTTATGATTCTTTGAAGTCAAATATAAACGTTACATTCTATCTTAATAAAGATTTTCGCGAATATATACAGTATATAATTTTCAGCTTAGACACAGAGAATCAAACGAACCGAATGAATGAATTCGAATCCCTGTAATTCGCTTCACTGTGAAAGAATCGACTCAATCAAACGAGTGGATCACTAATATGCGCGGCTTGGGGATTTCCCCCCCCCTTTTTTCCCACCAGAGAGCTGTAACCAGGCAACGCGGCGCGCGCACTGGGCACCTCGAAAATAGTATAAATGGATGAATGAGCATCCGAGGTGTATGTATTTTTCCTCGTCCAGGTTGGACTGAGTGTGTGTGTGTGTGTGTGTGTGTGTGAGAGAGAGAGAGAGCACTGGACATGTTCCGTTCCGTTCTGCCAGGCGTTTGGAGATAAACCGGAGTGAAGGCACCGTCGCGCGCGGACACCGTCTGGCCTGTCTCATCTCATTTGAATCCTGCAGTTGGATTTTTTTTTATATCATTATTATTATCACTATAATTAAGGGTTATTCTGCTGCTGCCGCTGTTGTTGTATGTATGTGTGTGTGTGTGTGTGTGTGTGTGTGTGTGGTGTGAGAATGCACATTGCGAAAGCGAGCTCTGTTTCCCTCGCCATCATGCCCTCGCACGTCGGTGCGGATTAGCGCTGAAGATCAAAAGCCTCTCGTGCGGAGTTTGCGGTGCTGTGCGTGGCATGTCGGAGTGACACACACACACACACACCTTACACACTGCAACCACCAGCTGCTTCAGTCTGACAAAATGGGGTAGGTACTGTAGATCCTGCTGTGTGTGTGTGTGTGTGTGTATGTGCATGTGTATGTGTGTGTGTGTGTGTTCCTTTTAAATCTTCTTCTCAGAGTTGTCATCCTGCTCAGCTCCAGTTCTCCTGCCAGGGCCTCTACACCAGGTGAGAGCAAATCTGTGCATTTTGGGGGCGTGGCTTAATATTACCTGATTATACAACAGTTCTTTGGGAATTTGATTGGACGAGCAGCTGAGCAAGATTGCTGTAATTTAGGGACGTGTCAGTCTTTGTGTCACTCCTCGTGTCTGTGCTTGAGGGCTGCTTTCACACTAGGGACATGGGTCCAAGGACACTCGAGTACACCCTTGTGTGAACACTCAGATCGGTAAACATTTGTAAAAAGAGGTCCGTGCTTGGTGCGGTGCATTCAGGTGCAGCTCGTATAAACTATGAAAGCTAACCATGCCTAAACACGGAAGTGGACTGGTGATGTCATCCATGCTATCTATCTATCTATAGTATCTATCACTTACAAAATCTGAGTATGCAGCACATGCCGATATCATCCTCCGAACTGCACTGCCATAGCGGAGCTGACAAAGAAGGAATTTATACTAGAGGGTCACTCTTGACACTGTCTCCAAAATGTCAGTAACACTAGGCATTGTGCGAGGGTCCATTCTGTTGTACTGTAAAACAAACTAGGTGCAGATCAAAATTCCGTGCCTGGGTCCACTTCATAAAAGAGGTCTCAAGCATGGTACGGTATTCTCAGGTGCAGTTCGAATCAACTATGAAAGCTAACCGTGTCTAAACACGGAACTGGACCTGTGATGTCATCCATGCTATGTATCTACCGATCGATTACACAATTTAAGTATGTATGCAATCCTATCTTCTCAATTGCACGGCCATAGCTGAGCTGATAAAGTAGGAATGCAGACGAGAGGGTCAATCTTCATACTGTCTGCAAAATATCAGTAACAGTAGGCATAGTGCTTTGGTCCACTTCAGTCTCAAGCATGGTATGGTGCGCTCAGGCACAGTTTGAATCAACTATGAAAGCTAATCGTTCCTTAACACGGAAGTGGACCACTGTTTAGAATGTGATGTCATCCATGCCATCTATCTTTCTATTCAAAAATCTGAGTATGCAGCACATGTCGATCTCATCCTCTGAACTGTACGGCCATAGCTGAGCAGATAAAGTAGGAATGCATTCTAGAGGGTCACCCTTGATCCTGTCTCCAAAATATCAGCAACAGTAGTAGGCATGGTGTGAAGATCCACTCCGTTGTACTCATCTTCCTCACAAACAAACTAGATTCATTCCGCCACATGCTGAACCGGAGTTTGTGGATTGGATGAGCAGTGATCCAAGACTGCTGTTATTGATGGACGTGTCATTGTTTGTATCACTCCTCATGTCTGTCCTCAAGGCTGCTTTCACACTCAGGACACAGATCCAAGGTCACTTGAGAACACCCTCAGATCAAAATACCATGACCCCGTGGGTCCACTTCAAAAAGCGGTCTCAAGCATGGTACGGTGTACACAGGTGCAATTCGTATCGACTATGAAAGCTAACACGATAAAAGTTAAGCCGTCTCTTTTAAAATCTGAGTATGCATCCGATCACAGAATCTCAGAATGAATTTCATGGCCAGTGCTGAGCTGATAAAGTAGGAATGCATACGAGAGGGTCACTCTTGACACTGTCTCAAAAATATCAGTAAGAGTAGGTATAGTGTGATGATCCACTGTGTTGGGCAAACAAACCAGGTGCATACTGCCACATGCTGTATCAGTGGGTGTAGATAGATAGGTGTACTAGGGTGCGGAACAACATTACTAATGTGAAAGCTGGCCAGCAGGAGAGGGAGCTGGGGCAATGAGAGCTAGGCATGATGCAAAGTGATCGTACTAGATCCAGATTTGCCACATAAAATTCCACTTGTAGCGACCGTGCCACTGAAACACTACTACAGTACAGTTAGCAACATGGCACGAACAATTAATTTTTAAGAAATATAATGGGAAAATGGGAAGTAAGATTCCAGGGAAGCTGTTTCAACAGGAATACACATATAATTTTGAGCTACAGTAGTTAGCCAAATTAGCCAACGTGCTGTCAGTGCATGTAGCTTCTTCAAGAGCTAATTTTCCGTGGAGCAAAAAATATCAAAGATTTTGTGTGAACTCTTAGTTGAATTAATTCCTTATTCATATAAATGTTATATCTAGCAAAAGCAATATCACACTGACATTGATCGCAGTCATACTGAATATTGGCACGGCTGTGATTAGCTACAGCATTTAACCGCGAGGTCGAGTCTATGGCCCAATCACAGCCATGCTGATATTTCATATAACAACACTGTTCCTTGTACGATATTGATTAATTATTTTGAAGCCTTAAAAGAATTAACAGGGGCCTCCGAGTGGCGCAGTGGTAAAAGCGCTCGCCCTATCATCCGGAGATCGCTAGTTCGATTCCCGGGTGGTGCTGTAACCTCTCGCAGCCGGAGGTCTAGAGAGAGCTGATTGGCCGAGCTCTCTCAGAGGGGAGGGATGAGAGGTACTTAGTGCTCCCACATTAATCACGGTTCTACAGCCAATCAGGGGCGTCTGTGAGCTCGCACAACGGAGGGAGCGGATAGCGCTGTCCTCCGAGTGTGTTACGCCGCCCACAACGGTGCGTGAGCGAGCAGTTCGAAAAGATGCGGTCGGCTGGCGTCACATGTTTTGGAGGAAACACGTGATAGTCTTCGGCCCTCCCGGCTGAGTGGTAGTAGTAACCTTAATGTGGGAGACCCCTAGTGACGGGGAGGAATTGGACACGACTAAATTAGGGAGAAAATCGGGGAAAAATCCAAAAAAAAAAAAAAAAGAATTAACAGTGCAATAAGTATTTTTTTCTGTTACTTGGAAAAAAATAATAATAATAATAATAATATATAATAAATATTCTTTAAAAAAAAAAAAAAAAAAAAAATTTATTACATTTTTAATAAATAATATTTTAGTCCCTGACCTTAATACAGTTCCAGACTGAAGAAATTCATTTAGAAACCTTCGATAAATGTCTTCGATAAAAGACTCTTGTATTGTACCTTTAAACACAATTTAAATTGGCATTTGAGTAAAATGCTGGTAGTTCTGTCTTTGCAGAGGTTTTTGTAGTGTATGTTCTCCTTATTGTTGTTGTTGTTTTTTTTTTTTTTACCGTCCTCAGTTTTAATGAAAATTCCGAAATTAGTTAAGTTAGCTCATGTTATGACCTATGCTATAGAAGCTGTAAACTCACAGCATCTCTTTTTTAAAAAAATTTAATACGACAAAAAAAAAAAAAAAACTAAGCTAGCAATGTTAGACAATGCAAAGCCCAGGAAGTGTTGAGCTAACACTTACAGGTTTTAATTAGCATTTACCCAGTTTAAATAACACCTGCACTGTTGAATCAAGTGTTACAGGGTTCATATTTGAGCAGCTGGATTACATAAAAGCCATTCTTTATACATTTTTCTGTAGTTCTTTTTCCGAGTACATCACTGCTAGACTTGTGTTAATACATGATGTTGAACGTATTGGTTTACATAATCATAATTACATTTAAATACGTTTTAAAACCTGAATTTGAAAAGGTCAGCGAGTTTGTTGTGAGGCTTTTTGCTATGTTCCTGGGGGGGAAAATAAAGAGTGATGCATTACATCCGAAGAGCTTCTGCAGAGAATACGGCGCACGGACACGGTGCATAAGCTGATAATGTGAAGCAAACTGGCAGCATTAAGGGAAAGGTCAGAGACAGTGGCAGTCTGTTTCACATTCACATGGACACGGACGACCATAGTGGTGCTTAAGCCAGTGCCAGCTCAGGCAGATATAAACAAAATAGCTTTAAAAAAGAAAAAGGATATGGCTGTGCTTCTGCCTCACTTGGCATGCAGCGCTGACTCGTACCTTTGCATACACATGAATAAATACAGCTGTACTATTATCTTACTCATGCATTTACATCAGGCCCAATCTGATGCTGTAAGGAAATTAGACAGGATGAAAAGCACTCGTTTAAGGTATGGCATGCATATATGTCTGTGTGTGTGTGTGTGTGTGTGTGTGTGTGTGTGTGTGTGTGTGTGTGTGTGTGCGTGTGTGCGCTTGTGTGTCCTGTGAGATCAGATGAAAGAGACATTATATGATTTACATTTAGTTTTAATCATCAAAGTTTAACATCAATAATATCCATACGATCTAATATCACTTGTTTAAGAGATATTACTGGATCTACAAAGGGTGTTCAAGTCAAACCGGGACTTCTGATTGTACAGAACAGAACACAGTTAAAAACCTTCCTTTATTTCTCTATATAATCCCCTGCTACACTAATGCACTTATCCCAGAGTTTCACTAGTGCTTGGACATCATCAAAGTAGAAAGCTTCACGTCTGAAAAGTGTTTCCAAGCATGAAGAAATGGCTTGGAGAGATGTGAGGACTCGCAGGTGAATTCCTGTAATGTGCAAGTGGTTTTGGTCGACACAGATTTGCAATTTATCTTTGTTCTGCTCGTTGAATGTTCATGGTAAACGACAGCAGTGTGCTCTGAGCCACCCCGGCCGGGATTGTCATTAATGGACATACGGTCTCCTTTAAAACATTTGGATCGTTTAACTGTTTTACTGTGGCTAAGTGTCTGATCACCTGTGTGTTTGAAGTCTTCTGTACGTGTCAATCGCTTTCATGCCTTTATTCACCACAAATTTCATCACGAATCCCGGTTTGACTTGAACGCCACTTTTTTTTTACATTTTTGTATTTACAGTTTGATATGTTACACAATCAGAAAGAAAAAAAGCAAATATTATTTATATTATTTAGGAAAACTACTGAAATGTTGGTTATAAGGAATTTATTAAAAAAGAGCACAGTTCATTCCATATCAAAACAGTGCCATAGTTTCTCAGAATTGCACTTGCTTTTTAAATTGTTGAAAAAGTGTATAGTACAACTCCGAAAATGTATTTTATGTCTTTTTTTGTTGGTGTTGCTATAACAACACATTGGTATTCGGACCACAAATGTAACTTTAGAATGCTTAGCATGACCTCCTGCCACACTGGGGTTTTCATGAGCTGGACGCCATAATCATCTCAATTATGACAAATCACGGCTTGAACTATTTTGATTTGCATGTAATGAGTCTATCTTATATATTAGTTTCACCTTTTAAGTTGCATTACTGAAATAAAAGAACTTTTGCATGATATTCTAATTTTTCGAGTTTCATCTGTAAACTCTAATGTTCAAAGTAATTAAACATATTGAGTACTGTTAACTTAAATAATTACAATTAGTTTAAAATTAATAGACCTTGATGAGTACTTAGAATTTTTTGGTATTTATGAGTTTGTAGAAATGACACTTTTCAAGTTAGCTTAACAAATTTGATATTTTACTGTAAGTAACTGTAAGTACTTAAGTAATAGTAACTGCCACCTTAAAGTTCCACCAACTTAAAATCTTTTCAGACTAGCGATTTTGTGTCTGACGTCATCAGACAATAGGGCACAGGTGGCTCAGTGGGAGGTGTTTCACCTGCCATGTGAAAAGCCTGGGTTCGATTCCCAACAACTGGATGAAGTGTCTGTCCCAAGCCCAAATAAAATGGGAGGGTTGCGTCAGGAAGAGTGTCTGGTGTAAAACCTGTGCCAAGTTTGTGTGCGGACCGGATCGTCTGCTGTGGCGACCCATTGCCGGGAGCAACCGAAAGACCAACAACAATTTATTTGATTTGCAACAAATAAAAAAAATATAGAATTGCTATTAAATAGTATAAGTTAGGCTACTCAATAATGCAAGTAAAGAACGATTAATATGAATGAGTACAACAAACTCAAAAACTGGTAGTTCTGTTTACTTAAAATTGGAAACAAAAAGTTTTATGTAACTGATTACCTCAAATGTTTTGAGTTTTTCCAACTTCGGTTTTACAGTGCATCATTTAGTTAATTCTTCATTTTCATTTTGTTAATTTTTCATCATTTTGTTTGTTCAACAGTTGTGAATGATAATAGCTAAACAAATAGCCTGCTGGATCAGGTGAAATTTTATAAGCTGTTTGGTAAAAAAACGGCTTTAAAAAAGGCTCTTGCTTCTATTTTGCATCATATTACATTGATCTGGGGGAAACCATGACCTGCTAACCACTGTTTTTTTTTGTGTGTGTGTGTGTGTGTGTGTGTGTGTGTGTGTGTGTGTGTGTGTTTTTTACAATTAAAGGCAAGTGCATGTGTGTGTAAAGCTGGTGGTAAAACCTTGGAGGATTGAAGGCCCAATGAATCGTACACGGCTGCAAAACTCATCCCTTAAACCTTTCCCACGAAACATTTTGAACTTTTGAACTTAAAGAAAGAGTCAGCGATTTTAGTGCGATTGATTTCTTGTAAATTCAGCAAATTTCTCTCAAATCTGCTAGCTGTCCATCGTGTGTGTGTGTGTGGGCTGAAAAAAAAGCCCTGGCTCTATAAAAAGCGAAGTAAACAAAGTGGTGAAGGCCACGCCACACATCACTGTTCCAGCCAATCAGCAACAGGGGGCGTGTTTGTCCTCGATGGCATTTTATATTAATAGTGGTCATCTTGTTCATCTCATCCAGCTCAGTTGTTAGTGTCGCAGCCTTGGCAAGCCCATGTGAATTTGGTGGCTGAGCTTCTGAAGGAGCTTTGAAGGGAGGGGTGGAATTGTTTCCTTGTCATGTTCGAATAGCGACGGTCTTTAAATCGTCTCTAAATACAGCCCTTGGTGCACAGTGGGAGCTGTATACGTCTGCGTGGTACTGTACACCGTAGAGCTCCGACCGTCTGCTGTGTGATTTTGAGAAATAAAATGATTTCTTGAAAAATACATCCTTTACATAATGAGCCATATAAATGAATTCATGTTTTTAGGGTCAGCTGTTCATGTTTTAAAGTCAGAATATTACATGCAACGGATTCTTTTCCCTTTGTTAAACCCTTAACAAATAAATACATAGATCAGGCCAGTGAAAAGGCATTTGTTTGACTTGCACACAAGTCCAGCAGAGCCTCAGGGCACTTGGCCAGTCCAAAAATAGTGTCTGTATCTGACATATGTCCCTTTTCAGTGCATCGAGAGCCTACACTGCTGAGCTTTATATAATGATTATTGCGCCACCACACCGCACGCGGCTAGAGCACAGATCCGGCCGCTAAGCGCTAAAGGAAAGACAGTGGTTTACGCAGAAAAACAGGGTGGCACTGTCTATCATCAGTAACAGCGCCAGTGTGTGTGTGTGTGTGTGTGTGTGTGTGTGTGTGTGTATGCGTATGTGTGTGTGAAATGTGCAGGATAGATAGGTTGATATTTTTATCAGCTGTGGTAGGATGAAAACAGCAGTCACGCTGTGCAAGTGTAAAACAGAACAAAAAAGACACTTGCACATTCACATGCTCTGTCCTAAAGAAAAAAAGAAAAAAAAAATGAAGGCGCTACATGTTCAGCCTCAAATGCCACTAAAGTGCGAGCATCTGCTAAATCAGGGAAACGTCCAGATTTAGACATGTGCTAAACTGCCAGATGCCCATATTAAGTATGTGTTAGATTAAAAATGAGTGTTTGTGCCAATCTGCCTTGCAAAAAAGACAACTGACAAGAGTGCGGAAAATATTGCTGTTAAATTACCTGCTTGTAGCGCTACAGCTAACTTGTGCCACTGGCTCAGGATTAGTTGCTAGCAACTAATAAACTAATACTGTTTTCTGCTCTCTTGTCCTTGAATGTGTTTATTTATTTATGTGTGTATGTATGCATTTATTTATTTATTTTTTTATTATGATTTTTTTTTTTTTGCCAAAAATCCTTGCCATTGTAAGTTTTAGCAGACAGTGGCATAGTGGTTAGTACTGTTGCCTGGCACCTCCAGGGTCGTGGGTTCGATTCTCACTTCGGGGTCTGTGTGCATGGAGTTTGCATGTTCTTCCCGTGCTTGGTGGGTTTCCTCTGCGTACGCCGGTTTCCTCCTACAGTCCAAAGACATGCAGATTAGGTTAACTGGCATTCCCAAATTGCCCATAGTGTGTGAATGCAACCTGACCCCTTAAGTAAGAAACGACAGATACTGTATATCTCCAGGGTGGGGTCTATATGTGAATCATGATTTTTCTCCATGAGAATTAAGACTAAGGTGTTTTTGCTTTCTTTCTTTAAATCACTTTTCCATATGTTAGTGCCCTTAAAGTGAATAACGTAAAAACTGTTGACCATAAACACCATGCTAAAAATGAATACAGAGAACTAATAAATAGCACCTGAGCTTTTTGGTCACTCCAATACTTCATCATTGCATGCATTAGTTTAGATAATTATTATTTTTATCAGCATAAAGTAATGTTTTTTTAGGCATGTTTAAATGAAATTTAAGTCTTAACACATTTCTAGTACAATTCTATGTGGAATTATTTCGATCTATTCTCCGTATGAGTCTCTGAGTAACAGCTAGAATCAATATTATTAGAAACTATAGTTCTATTATATGTAGAACTATACTATACATGCACGTCTGTAATCGGACTATAGTATATAATTTAGTTTTAAATGTGTATGTGTGCGTGTGTGTGCATGAGAAAATGCAATAAAAAATAAAAAATAACACATGCAATGATGAAGTACACACGTGGACAAAATTGTTTGTACCCTTCGGTGAATGAAAGAAAAACTCACAATGGTCACAGAAATAACTTTAATCTGACAAAAGTAATAATAAATAAGAATTCTATGAATGTTAACCAATGAAAGTCAGACATTGCTTTTCAACCATGCTTCAACTGAATTATAAAAAAAAAAAAAATGAACTCATGGAACAGGCCTGGACAAAAATGATGGTACCCCTAACTTAATAGTTTGTTGCACAACCTTTTGAGGCAATCACTGCAATCAAACGATTCCTGTCAATGAGACTTCTGCACCTCTCTGCAGGAATTTTGGCCCACTCCTCATGAGCAAGCTGCTCCAGTTGTTTCCGGTTTAAAGGGGGCCTTTTCCAGACAGCATGTTTCAGCTCCTTCCAAAGATGCTCAATAGGATTGAGGTCAGGGCTCATAGAAGGCCACTTTAGAATAGTCCAATGTTTTCCTCTTAGCCATTCTTGGGTGTTATTAGCTGCATTTTTTTTTTTAATCGTTTTGGGTCATTGTCCTGTTGCAAGACCCATGACCTGCGACTGAGACCCAGCTTTCTGACACTGGCCAGCACATTTCTCTCTAGAATCCCTTGATAGTCTTGAGATTTCATTGTACCCTGCACAGATTCAAGACACCCTGTGGCAGATGCAGCAAAGCAGCCGCAGAACATAACAGAGCCTCCTCCATGTTTCACAGTAGGGACAGTGTTCTTTTCTTCATATGCTTCATTTTTCCATCTGTGAACATAGAGCTGATGTGCCTTGGCAAAAAGTTCCATTTTTGTCTCATCTGTCCATAGGACATTCTCCCAGAAGCTTTGTGGCTTGTCAACATGTAGTTTGGCATATTTTTATGATTTGTTTTCAACAATGGTGTCCTCCTTGGTCGTCTCCCATGTAGTCCACTTTGGCTGAAACAACGACGGATGGTGAGATCTGACACTGATGTTCCTTGAGCATGAAGTTCACCTTGGATCTCTTTAGAAGTCTTTCTGGGCTCTTTTGTTACCATTCGGATTATCCGTCTCTTTGATTTGTCATAAATTTTCCTCCTGTGGCCACGACCAGGGAGGTCGGCTACAGTCCCGTGGATCTTAAATTTCGGAATAATATGTGCAACTGTAGTCACAGGAACATCTAGCTGCTTGGAAATGGTCTTACATCCTTTACCTTTAACATGCTTGTCTATAATTTTCTTTCGAATCTCCTGAGACAACTCTTTCCTTCGCTTCCTCTGGTCCATGTTGAGTGTGGTACATACCATGTCACCAAACAACACAGTGACTACCTGGAGCCCTATATATAGGCCCACTGACTGATTACAAGATTGTGATTACACCTGTGATGCTAATTAGTGGACACACCTTGAATTAACATGTCCCTTTGGTCACATTATTTTCAGTATTTTCTAGGGGTACCATCATTTTTGTCCAGGCCTGTTCCATGAGTTTATTTTTTAAAATAATTCTGTTGAAGCATGGTTGAAAAGCAATGTCTGACTTTCATTGGTTAACATTCATAGAATTTTTTTTTTAATTATTACTTTTGTCAGATTAAAGTTATTTCTTTGACCATTGTGAGTTTTTCTTTCATTGACCGAAGGGTACCAACAATTTTGTCCACATGTGCAGATTCTATGCATCCATCCATTTATCCATCCAGGAAGCTCTGTAGTTCAATGCTAATTACCATCACATTTATTCCCATTTTACGACTGTGGTAGAACCTCCGATGAACATTCACACGCTCATTCACACACTACGGGCAATTTTGAACTGACATCTGATTGGCTTGAGCTGACAGCGATGTGATATTAAGCGTGCGCAGGAGAGAGAGGGAACGCACGCGATTGAGAGTTTAAGTGAGCGAACATAAAATCTGATTGCAAAACATAGAGGTTTATGCTCAGGTTTCTGGCAGGAAAATAACGGCGTGCTGCTCCTGATGAAGGCGAGAGACGCGATCGAGTCGTATGACTGAGTTTTTCGCTAATCTCTGGCCTAATTGGGGAATTAATACTGTTTTGTTTTACACTGATTGAGTGTGAACAATGATTGTGCCTGATACGGCATCTGTGATTGGTGTCAGGTATAAAGTGGACACGTTACTGCAGTGTGATCTGAATGCAGGGAAACCCGTGCAAGCCAATCGGCGTCATTCAGACATGAGATCGCGTGGAAGTGTGAATCGAGATCTTGATTTTTGTATTCTTTTTTTTTTTAGTCTAACTTAAGTAGTCATGATCTCATTCTGACAAAAATCACAAACTTAACATTTTATCTCACAATCAGTATATAAAGCATTTCCAAGACTTACAGCCGGGTACCAAGGTAACCACACAATATAATATAATGCACACTGTATAAATAATCTATACATAATTAGAGTGTGTTTAACTAAACTAGCTCCTGATGTAACTGCTTCTATAAAGAAATTCCCTTTGCTGGAGTTTTTGATTCCTGATTTCACGCCGTTGCATGTAGGTTCAGGTGTGTGCGTGATAATGTATTATATAACCCAGTTATGCAACTCTTAGAGACTTTTTCACATTTGCCTCTAAACCAATGTGTCTCTTTGTTTCCAAATTATTTACACATTTTACACGTTTCTATAGTTAAATAAATTTATGGGTAACTGAAGCAAATTCATGCAGGCGAGGACAGACATTTATTTCTCCTTTAACCTAAGTGTTTATTGGTGTTATTTGAAAGGGTTTCTACGCCACTGTCTACCCTTGTGTCACTGTATTTGGACACAGTATACACAGTATAGCAATGTGTAGCAGTCTGCAGTAGTGTGTATCAGTGTGTAAGTAAAAGTGTGTAATAATGTGTAAGAGTGTATTACAGGGTAAACCAGTGTATATCTGGTCATAACAGTGTATAATGTGGTATAGCAGTGTATAACAGTGAATCCTGGGATAAAACATTGTAGAACGGGGTATCACAGTACATAACAGTATATAATGAGGTATAACAGGGTGTAACAGTGTATAGCGTGATAAAGCAGTGCATAACGGATTATAATCGGGTATAACCATATATAAAAATTTATAAAGGGGTATAAAAGAGTATGAAAGTGTTTAAAGGGGTATAACAGCATATAACGGGGTATAACAGTGTCAAACAGTGTATAATTAGGTATAAACAGGGTATAACCTTACAGTATATAGAAATGTTTAATGAAAATGAAAATGTATAGTGGGATATAACAGTGTATAATATTTTATAATAGTGTGTAGCAACGTATAACAGTGTATAACAAGTTATAACAGTGTGCAGCAGTGTATAAGAGTGTATAACTGTGTGTATATCAATGTATATATAAGTATATGTATATATAAGTGTGTATAGCAGTGTATATAGCAGTATGTATCAGTGTGTATCAGTGTGTATAGCAGTGTGTATAGCAATGTGTAGCAGTGTGTATAGCAGTATGTATCAGTGTGTATAGCAGTGTGTATCAGTGTGTGTAGCAGTGTGTATTGCAGTATGTATCAGTGTGTATAGCAGTGTGTATCAGTGTGTGTAGCAGTGTGTATTGCAGTATGTATCAGTGTGTATCAGTGTGTATAGCAGTGTGTAGCAGTGTGTGTAGCAGTGTGTATTGCAGTATGTATCAGTGTGTATCAGTGTGTATAGCAGTGTGTAGCAGTGTGTATAGCAGTATGTATAGTATCAGTGTGTATAGCAGTGTGTATCGGTGTGTATAGCAGTGTGTAGCAGTGTGTATTGCAGTATGTATCAGTGTGTATAGCAGTGTGTATCAGTCTGTATAGCAGTGTGTAGCAGTGTGTATAGCAGTGTGTAGCAGTGTGTATAGCAGTACGTATAGTATCAGTGTGTATAGCAGTGTGTATCGGTGTGTATAGCAGTATGTATCAGTGTGTATCAGTGTGTATAGCAATGTGTAGCAGTGTGTATAGCAGTATGTATCAGTGTGTATAGCAGTGTGTATCAGTGTGTGTAGCAGTGTGTATTGCAGTATGTATCAGTGTGTATAGCAGTGTGTATCAGTGTGTGTAGCAGTGTGTATTGCAGTATGTATCAGTGTGTATCAGTGTGTATAGCAGTGTGTAGCAGTGTGTGTAGCAGTGTGTATTGCAGTATGTATCAGTGTGTATCGGTGTGTATAGCAGTGTGTAGCAGTGTGTATTGCAGTATGTATCAGTGTGTATAGCAGTGTGTATCAGTCTGTATAGCAGTGTGTAGCAGTGTGTATAGCAGTGTGTAGCAGTGTGTATAGCAGTACGTATAGTATCAGTGTGTATAGCAGTGTGTATCGGTGTGTATAGCAGTATGTATCAGTGTGTATCAGTGTGTATAGCAGTGTGTAGCAGTGTGTATCAGTGTGTATAGCAGTGTGTATCAGTGTGTATTGCAGTATGTATCAGTGTGTATAGCAGTGTTTAGCAGTGTGTATAGCAGTATGTATCAGTGTGTATAGCAGTGTGTAGCAGTGTGTAGCAGTGTGTATAGCAGTGTGTATCAGTGTGTGTAGCAGTGTGTAGCAGTGTGTATAGCAGTGTGTAGCAGTGTGTATAGCAGTATGTATCAGTGTGTATAGCAGTGTGTAGCAGTGTGTATAGCAGTGTGTATAGCAGTGTGTAGCAGTGTGTATAGCAGTGTGTATCAGTGTGTGTATCAGTGTGTGTAGCAGTGTGTATAGCAGTGTGTATCAGTGTGTGTAGCAGTGTGTATCAGTGTGTATCAGTGTGTATAGCAGTGTGTAGCAGTGTGTATCAGTGTGTATAGCAGTGTGTAGCAGTGTGTATTGCAGTATGTATCAGTGTGTGTAGCAGTGTGTATCAGTCTGTATAGCAGTGTGTATCAGTGTGTATAGCAGTGTGTAGCAGTGTGTATAGCAGTATGTATAGTATCAGTGTGTATAGCAGTGTGTATCGGTGTGTATAGCAGTGTATAGCAGTGTGTAGCAGTGTGTATTGCAGTATGTATCAGTGTGTATCAGTGTGTATAGCAGTGTGTAGCAGTGTGTGTAGCAGTGTGTAGCAGTGTGTGTAGCAGTGTGTATAGCAGTGTGTATCAGTGTGTGTAGCAGTGTGTATTGCAGTATGTATCTGTGTGTATAGCAGTGTGTATCAGTGTGTATAGCAGTGTGGAGCAGTTTGTATAGCAGTGTGTAGCAGTGTGTATAGCAGTACGTATAGTATCAGTGTGTATAGCAGTGTGTATCGGTGTGTATAGCAGTATGTATCAGTGTGTATTAGTGTGTATAGCAGTGTGTAGCAGTGTGTATCAATGTGTACAGCAGTGTGTATCAGTGTGTATTGCAGTATGTATCAGTGTGTATAGCAGTGTGTATCAGTGTGTATTGCAGTATGTATCAGTGTGTATAGCAGTGTTTAGCAGTGTGTAGCAGTGTGTATAGCAGTGTGTATCAGTGTGTGTAGCAGTGTGTAGCAGTGTGTGTAGCAGTGTGTAGCAGTGTGTATAGCAGTGTGTAGCAGTGTGTATCAATGTGTATAGCAGTGTGTATCAGTGTGTATTGCAGTATGTAGCAGTGTGTATAGCAGTGTGTAGCAGTGTGTATCAGTGTGTATATCAGTGTGTATCAGTGTGTGTAGCAGTGTGTAGCAGTGTGTATAGCAGTGTGTAGCAGTGTGTATAGCAGTGTGTATCAGTGTGTGTATCAGTGTGTATAGCAGTATGTATCAGTGTGTATCAGTGTGTATAGCAGTGTATAGCAGTGTGTATCAGTGTGTATAGCAGTGTGTAGCAGTGTGTATAGCAGTATGTAGCAGTGTGTATAGCAGTATGTACAGTATCAGTGTGTATAGCAGCATGTATCGGTGTGTATAGCAGTGTGTAGCAGTGTGTATTGCAGTATGTATCAGTGTGTATCAGTGTGTGTAGCAGTGTGTGTAGCAGTGTCAAGTCAAGTCAAGTCAAGTAGGCTTTTATTGTCATTCCAACCATATACAGTTAGTACACAGTGAAACGAAACAACGTTCCTCCAGGACCAGGGTGCTACATACATGCAACAACATAAATTTACAACCTACATTTTACATTTTTTAAGTTACTCTAAAAGTGTGTAGCAGTGTGTATCAGTGTGTATAGCAGTGTGTATCAGTGTGTATTGCAGTATGTATCAGTGTGTATAGCAGTGTGTAGCAGTGTGTATAGCAGTGTGTATCAGTGTGTATAGCAGTGTGTATCAGTGTGTATCAGTGTGTGTAGCAGTGTGTATAGCAGTGTGTAGCAGTGTGTATCAGTGTGTATTGCAGTATGTAGCAGTGTGTATTAGTGTGTAGGCTGCAGTCCAGTGATCACAGTCAGTGCAGATTTGAAGAGGGATTTTGTGGAATTCTGTCTGCACTAAGAGCAGATGGCCGCTCTCTCACCTTCACCCTCAGCCTGTGTCTGGTATTTAACACCACACGTTGTATGTGTGCTGCTCAGAAGTGTAGTGGTAATTGATGTACATGGCATAAGGAGCTGACACATTTCATGGCCATTACACAACATTCCATGTATTAAATGTAGATAGAGATAAAAAAGTATGGCATATCTTTTTTTCTTTAATCAAATAAATATTGTAATTACTGTATTGGACACTAATCACAAAGCTCTGCTGTTGCTGGACAACAATCAAGTTCACTAAGAGTAACTCAGATTTCTCTTGGGCTGCATTACACCACCCTGTCATTGATTCTTTTCCTGTAGCAGCACTTCCCAAAGTGATGGAATGCTTTTATTACACAGTAATTTGCTAAATTGATGGCTTTCATTATTTTTTTGTTACATTAGGAGCTCAAAGCTCCAGAGCAAAAACTAAAGAAAAAGAAGAAAACTTTAGACATCGTCAATCAGCTGCGTTTAGACTGAAAAGGGGAAAAATTCTTGTTTTTTATTTATTTAACATAGCTTTCTTTCTTGTATGTGAGAGAAAGAATGTTTGAGCAGGAAATATTAATACAGAGACGATTAGTGGGCGGTGCAGATGCTCTTTCGCTTGTGTTTGATGGACTGAGAGAGACACAGAGAGAGAGAGAGAGAGAGAGAGTGAGAGAGAGAACTGCTGATATGATAAGGTGGTGATTTGTTTTGTAAAGCAACCCAGACCTCCTGCCCTCGGTCTGTGCCCTGCACGATGCCTATTGTGTGACAGATTACTAACTGCATTCATTATTCACACACACACACACACACACACACACACACACACACACACACACACACACACACACACACACACACACACACACAATCACACTCTCACACATTCACATGATGAGTTGGTCCAGTGAGAGCATTGTGAGGCTTCACACACTCCTTTACACACGCTGAGAGCTGCTTTTTAGCCAATCATGTTAATCAAGAGCTCTTGTTTTATTTCTTGCCGTTTACAGCATTTTGTGTGTGTGTGTGTGAATGAATGGTGAAAGAATACATTATCAAAAACAAGTAATTTAATGTGTTTAATAATGCACAGAGTCCATTTGTGACTTTGGGACGGTTTGTGGCTCCTTCTCGAATGTTAGCGTTTACAGTAAGTCCATACGGATCTTAAATCATCTTAGAAGAGTAAAAATATAAAATCATCTTAGATTTCATAAAAATCTTTTCACAAAACCCAAAACAAAATAACAAATTAACAAAATAAAAACAAAAAAACAAAAAAAAAAACAAAACCCAAAACAATAAACCAAATGAGAAAACACCACAACACATCCAGAAACAAAATACCAAATGAGAAAACACAACGACGATTCAGTCAAACCGGAAAAGGTAGGTATAGTTCGCGAATTAAATTCTTAGCGCTGATTGGAAGAGACATCCGTCACTCAAAACATACAAGCAGTACTGTCAAGTGAAGTCAAACTTATTTTAAAAGCACATTTGACACAACTTAGTTGACCAAAGTGATGTAAAATACTGAAATGTATCCTTAAATGAGAATACATCTAAATCTAAATGTCCGTGAGGCTGCAGTACTTGTACCTGTATATTTTGCATAACAGATGTCTCGTCCAATCAGCGGTAAGAATCAACAAGCTGAAAAAGGTAGGTGTGGCTTGCGAATGACATTCTTACCACTGATTGGACGAGACATCTGCCACTCAAGATTAGCGGTAGGATTTAATTTGCAACCCAACGTAAGCATGTTTATTATTTACGCTGATTGGACGGAACATATGTCACTCAAAATATACAGGAAGTACAGCAGTCTCGCGGATATTTAGATGTATTTTCTTTTATTTAGGATTATTTTTTTATATCATTTTAGGATTTTACATCACTTTGGTCAACTAAGTTGTGTTAAATTTGCTTTAAAAATAAATTTGACTTCACTTGACAGTACTTCTTGTATGTTTTGAGTGACAGATGTCTCTTTCAATCAGCGATAGGAATTTAATGTGCAAATTGTACCTACCTTTTCCGGTTTGACTGAATCGTCGTTGTGTTTTCTCATTTGGTATTTTGTTTCTGGATATGTTGTTGTGTTTTCTGATTTGTTGTATTGTTTTTGGTTTTGTTATTTTGTTTTGATTTTGTTATATTGTTTTCAAATTTGCTATTCTGTTTTTGTTTTTGTTATTTTATTTTTTTAATATGTTACTTTGGTTTAGATTTTATTATTTATTTTTTTTATTTGCTATTTTGATTTTGGTTTTGTTATTTTGTTTTGCACAACTTGGCCACCGTGAAAATGACATAAAATGTGATATTTTGATGATTACAGCTTAATTTTAGTGTATACTCTTACTGAGCGATGTATGTACACTGTTTGCCATCGGTCCTCAGTTATAATATTTCATTATTTAGTGTAGAGTCTAAATAATAAATAATTTAAAATGACATGCTGACAGTGTACAGCATATTCATCTTTAGATCATCATAGGGAACGGTTAGGAAGGGGTTTATAATGAATGATATTGAACTTACGATCAAGTGGATACAGTGTTTGCACTGTGGTTCATCCATGATCCTTTAAAATGACTGTTATTTGACCATGAAGTGCAATCTAATGTCTCCCTAATGACTCCCACGAGACGGCTGCTTAGACCGTTATGGCTCATGAGAGGAAGATTCGGCAAAGGATTTCGTGTGTCAAGGCGTTTTTTGTTTGTTCTGCATGCCTACGGTGTTTCCTGGAGAACCTCTAGAGTATAATTTTCCGTTGAGAAAATGATATCGAAGACTATCTGTGGTTAAAGTCACCTAATAGAATACAGTTAGAGTCTCCATATTTGTAAAGGCCACTAAAACAGCGTTGTGGAGAAATCCCCTTTTTTTTGTACTGCAGTTCAGCGTAACACATTTAAAAGGATAGGTTTGTGTTGTATGCTAAGCACTACTTTTGTATTAGATATGTCATTATTATAGATGTAAAGATGGATGTTTTCCAGCACTGACAAATCAACGGAAAAACGTTTTAATTGAACATCTAAGGGCGGATGTGGAAGTCAGTGTCGTCAATGAACATTTATATAAATATGCATGTGAAGTCCATCATACACACACATACTGTATACTGTATATGTATATTAACAGGTGAAGAGTTTGTAGAAATAGTTAAAAGGTTAAAGCTTGGACTAAGCCATGCTGTGACGTTTATTTGTGTTTCATGAGGATTTGGCCGCGTTGTATGTGCATTACAGTCGTTTCTTTGTGTTCCCGGAGACTCTTGTGTATTTACGGTAAACTATCACCTTGATTGGCTCTGTTATATATAGCCACGCCCATTTTGAGGGGAAAAGTGTATTCGTCCCAAAAAGCGGTGTATGCTGTGAGTTGATCTGGCACAAAACTGCTGATAACGTCCCTTCTACTCAACACTTTGATTTAATTTATGGCACAGATTTAACTTTAGGCAAATACCGGAGGACTGCCAAAGTTTCATTAAATTCTGTCAAGCCAGTTTTGCATGATGCTGTGACAGACAGACAGACAGACAGACAGACATTTTCTGAGACTGGTTTCAGCTCCTCCAATGTATGAAATCTTTCTTTTATATACTGTATATATAATACACTAAAGGGAAAAATTCAGTTTTTGGTGATTTTTATTAAATAAATGAAAAACATGAGAAAAAAAACATTCCCTGCTTTTTGCTCTTTATCCATTTTTGTTTTGGGCGGAGCTTAAACAAGGAGAAGGAGAAGTAATGGAGTGAAAGAGAAGGAGTGAAATAATCACGTTGTTGAATATATACAGTACATGCATGTTCAACAAAGTAATCCATTTCCTTCTCCAAATGCACCATTTCAGGACTCGTCTTATATGAGGTCACAGTATGGGAAAAATCTCGTTGCTTTTTTAAGCTCTGTCCCAATACAAAAATGGGGATGTTTTTTTTCCCCTCATGATTTTATTATATTGAATAAAAATGACTAAAAACGGATTTATTTCTTTATTGTATTTTTTCTAAACATTTGCACCACATTACCAAGATTTTCCATATGAACGCCGATTCAACACTAAACCCGATTCTAAGGAATTTAAATCACATTAATTTACAGCTCTTAAGTCTGCCGGTCTGTTCAGAGACGTTTTCACAGGGACACATAAATTAGACACATAAACAGTGATGTGCCATCTGGCCTGATGGATGGAGACCTTAAAAGTGTGGAGAGTGAAGTATAAGTAACTGGAATGCTGGAAATATTGCTCAAACTGTAATAGAATCGCTTCGGTCAGATTTAGTCCCATGGGTTTGTTGTGCTTCAACCTTTATTTTTAGTGTGTAATTATTGTAGTTTTAAATTTGTTAAATAGTTTTTTGTTTAAGAGATGTGATAAATTTCTTGTCCATCAGATCTCAAAAACAGATGTACAGATGTGATGGACAGAGATCAGGATAAGAGTGTTTGAAGTATTCTGTTCTGTCTGATTGGTCTGTTTAAGCTGGCTACAGATTTTATCAGTATTTTTAGTCTTTTAGGATTATTACTTGTCACAGCGTACAATGATTAATAATATCTTGGCAAATTTCTATGCAATCTGTGTGATAACGTTTACTCTCTACAGAGCTGTGAGTCATACTGTACTGTATGTACACTGTCGATTTGATGCAGTTTCTGGACATTGCAGTTTACGATCCGTTTCAACATTACTGTTATATCATGTCATATACAAACCAATAATCTTTTTTTTTCTTTCCTCCTGCCTATCTTCCGCGCCACGCTCCAGTCCAGTAGGTGGCGGTATTGCACCAACCGCACCTAAACTTAAACCAAGAACATTTGTGCTGTACCTTTAAGGAATTTGGCAATTTTAGATAATTTAATATAAAATAATTTAAACAACTCTAGTTCTCCATGTCGAAATACAAGATTCAGTTCAATTCAATTTTATTTACATAGCGCTTTTAACAGTGGTTACTGTTACACAATCAAAATAAGATTATGGAAATGTGAGGGAGGGATGTGAGGAGGAAACCTTGAGAGGAACCAGACTCAACAAGGAACCCATCCTCACCTGAGTGATAACGGACAGCAGGGATTGTTGTTCAGACGTACTGTGTGTTAGGCGGCTGGAAGATGAGGATCCTCTGATGATAGATCTGTGATTAAATTAAATCACTGCCTTCTTCAAAACATCAAAGATTTATTTCTGATCATTTTCATGTTAAGTTTACAGTTTGCCATTAGTGTTTCCATATTTTCTAGCAGTCTTGTGACTTTGGCCTACTGTAGCACTCCGCCATGCATTTATTGGCAGCTTTTAGACCAACATCATATCAGCACACACATGATGAGAAGAAACTTCTGAAATTTCCAAAACTTCATCAGTCATCAGCTGTTTTTGGTGGCAGTGACACTAAATCAGCTGTTGATGAGACCATCGCATTATGCAATCTAAAACCACTAATCACAACTTTGAGGTTTTGTTTGCGAGAGCGAAATAATGCAGAAAATCATACAGCGAAGCCGGCTTCACGCGCAGTTCAGGAGGAATGATGACAGTCTTGTTTGCTTGAAGAGTTTGCTGGAGCGTGTGATTTGCTTTGCCTGTTGCTTATTTGCAAAGACCTCGAATGCAGAGTTTCTCCTAATGAGGAAACATACTTGTCTTAGAAAACTTACATCATAAAGGAAATGCAAGCTCAGATGTTCTTCATGATTATATTCTGCATAAGGTTCCCAAAAATATATATATAAAGAAATATTTTCAGTTTTTTTCAGGCAGTGTTTCTCCAGTTTTTTTTTGTTGTTGCTTTAATCACACCTAATTCACACACCTGATAAACAGCATGATAACGAGCTGGCGGATTGGATCAGGTGAGAAAGAAAACCATGAACTGATGCAGATCAGTGTTGAAGTCCAAAGTCAAATGCTAGGATTTGTGTTTATCTGTAATAATGTTGAATCTTCCCATGTTTTTGTGTTTGTTGAACAATATTTAAGTTTGCGTTATCGCGAATGAATAAACCGTTGCTGATTATTTGACTTGGATTAATACTAAATGGAAAATTCATTGTGGTCCACCATCTGGCGATCCAGCACTCTGTTTACCCAGCGGTGTACCAACAGGGATTGGTTCCAGGGCCACGGGCCAAATTGAGCTTCAGAAACACCAGAAAGCTGGCAAATGTGTATTTCCTGATGCGTACTGCATGCCAGGATGCACTGAATCCCAAACTTCTTGCATGGATAAGATTGCACCGTGAAGGATTGAAAATACTGTTTGTAGTTCCTTTAATGTATATAGTTGTTTATGGATGCTCCAAAACATCCAAAACACTTGCAAATCTTTTTGACCACTGTATTTAGGACACAGTGAAGTCAGATTTAAATTCTTAGCTCTTATTTGCATCATAAAAATGTATTACGTTGGGCTCCTGAGTGGCATAACGGAAATGTTAGCTTTATCACCCACTGATCAAAACAGTCAGCAACAGCAAGGAGTCTAGAGAGAACATTGGCCATCTTTCTTATATAGATAGATAGATAAACTAGCGTTAGTACGCATCGTTGAAAGTTAAATAGTTTGTAGAAATAGTTAAAAGGTTAAAGCTAAAAATAATCTGCTAATCTTTAATGTAATGAGTAATATTATTATTATTATTATTATTATTATTATTATTATTATTATTTCAGGTTGAAGCCCATGTACATGTCTATGTGTGTTTCTGTACAGCAGAACTCTCTGTCTAACTTATTAATACACAGAAATCACATTCTGTAAGGTTGAGTATCTGACGCCTTGTTTACCCTACCTCAGACAAATACACTCCCTGTTCGGGAATCGGAGAGTGACTCACAGATGAGAAATCGAAAAAGTAGATCGGATAAAAAGTTTAAAGTTTGTCTTAAAACGACTCCAGCGTGTTAAAATTCACTTCTACCACTTCAGCGCTGTTATTTCAGCCAAAGTGAAATTATGAACTAATCCCAGTAAAAATATTCAGTTTATCTTTTCTAATTAATATCTATTGGTGCAGGTGTTTGTTTACATTGAGCGAGTAGCGCATTAATACTGTAGCCTTTTTGAAAGTCTATTACAGTATTAAAACTGGCACATAACTCAAATTCAAAGCCTGAATTTTTATTCGTCACATAAACAACCGTAAACAGTATGATATGCAGTGAAACGCTAACGTGACTGTTTGTGACCTAAAAAAGCACATATTGTATGAGAGGCAAAATGCCAATAGAGAAGAATGTAAAATATACAATATACAATATGTAATGATTTTGTTATAATAAAATCTAGTAGAAAGTGGAAATATATAAAAATGTAAAAAGTATGAGCTGTATAAATAAGCTGTATGAAGTACTGTTTATGGAATGTGCGATGTGTGCAGTGGGCAAACAGCAGCAGTTTGGCCGATCATGGAGTGGAAATGAAATGAGTAGCAGCAGTGATTTGTCTTTAGAGTGCAATAGTTACTCCTAGATAATCCTAGCTAAAATACTAGATAATCAATAGTTTATACATAAACAGAACCAGAAATGTGCAACATACAGTATACAGTATATGTCCCATGCAGTGTGCAGATGTTCATTGTGGTTGGATTTCAGTTCGCCACAACACATGTGTGAAGGATACATACTGTAAGTCCAATCAGTTGAGTCCTATATGATCTTCTGGTTGAGAGCCCTGCAGGACGAAGCTTCTCCTCAGTCTCTCTGTGTTGGCCTTCAGGGAGTGGAATCGCAATTTCCAGATTGCAACAGAGAGAACAATGCATTGTTGGGGTGGTCGAGGTCCTTCACTATCTACTAGTACCTTCCACATCACATCTAACTGTTCATAACATCGCTTTTACTCAACATTTTGATTAAACTGATGGTGCAGGTTAAACTTCAGGCAGATATCTAAGTACTGCCAACGTTTCATTCAATTCTTCAGTCCAGTTTTTTGTGACGCTGTGAAAATTTTTTTGCTGGACAGACATAGAGACAGATTTTTCGGAGACTGGTTTCAGGTCCACCAATGTGTGAAAGCTAAAGATATCATTGACAGAGCGAGTTCTGACCCATGTACAGACAAAACCTTTCCTTTATTTATAAAGATTGATAGATACTTTCAGAAATTTCAGAGGGGTAGGGTTTTTGTGTGTGTGTGTGTGCATGTTTGGGGGGAGTGCGAGCAAGCAGTTTGAAAAGATGCGACCACAGTAAGCATGTTACAGTCCTCGCACTGCCTGGATCCTGGTGCAGTGATTGATGAGAATTAGCTACAGATAAATTTGCAAGAAAATACCAAATAAACAAACAAACAAATGAAAAATGTGAAAATGTTCAAGGCAACAAGGTTAAGAACCTTGCTCAAGGGCCCAACAATGGCAACCTGTTTGAGCTGGGAATCGAACCACCGATCTTTAACTCAGTGCCTTAGCCCTCTGAGCCACCACTGCCCTAGAGAGAGAACTAAGATAACATACGGTAACATGGAACTTTGTTAATCCCAAGGGAACCTGCAGTTCTGTAGCGGAATTAAGAACGCAGTAACATGGCCTCCGAGTAGCGCAGTGGTAAAGTGCTTGCCCTATCATCCGGAGATCGCTAGTTCGATCCCCGGGTGATGCTGTAATCTCTCGCAGCCGGAGGTCTAGAGAGAGCTGATTTGCCGAGCTCTCTCAGAGGGGAGAGATGAGAGGTACTTAGTGCTCCCACATTAATCACGGCTCTACAGCCAATCAGGGGCGTCTGTGAGCTCGCAGAATAGGTGAATATAGGAGAATAGGTGAGCCAATAGGTGTAGGATGTCCTCCGAGTCCTTCGAATGTGTTACTCCGCCCCCAACGGTGCGTGAGCGAGAAGTTCGAAAGATGCGGTTGGTTGGCGTCATGTGGTTCGGAGGAAACATGTGATAGTCTTCAGCCCTCCCGACTGAGTGGTAGTAGCCTTAATGTGGGAGCCCCCTAGTGATGGGGAGGAATTAGACACGACTAAATTAGGGAGAAAATCGTGGAAATTTATCGTGGCATTATACTGTACACATACTGTATATGGATAGTGCAGTAATCACGTTAAACACCAGTACTGTACAAAAAAAAATATATAATAAGTAGAGGGCAGAAAAAGTGACAATGTAGAATAAATCAAGAAACCAATATACATAATTTTATACAGTACTTTTGTAGACTTTTGTGTTGAAATGAGCGTGTGTGTGTGTGTTCAATTAATATGTGTGTATTTTGCCTTGGATAAAACAATTACTTCAATAAATTTGACAGGGCAATGAAATTTGTTTGTTGTTGTTGAAATTATTATTTTTTTTGAAATATTAAGCTGAGATGTTTCAAGTTATTGTTTTTTTTTCTCCGTTTTTTTAGAGTGTGTATAATTCCCTTTAATAAGTTTGTCCCTTTCCTTTAGCTTTTCTGTGTGAGGGATCTTGTATGCTTCAATCTTTTGAACCAGCACAGAAGTGTGGAATGTTGTGTGTGTGTTTTTTTTTTTGAAGCACCTTTTTATTGTTTCATCTTTAAACATTCCTGATATTTGATATTATTTATTCGTTGGTGATAATTTAACGGTCGGGTCTGTTTCGCAGGAAAGGAAGCAACAGGCCAGTACTGTACATAATGAACGGATTCCTGATATGAAATAAGACTTGGCAAATCTCCAGTTTGCTAACTTAATTAACGGGGACAGAGAGAGGACTAGTTCCCGAGAGAGAGAGAGAGGGAGAGAGGGAGAGAGACGTCCCTAAGCACGGTGCAGTGACTCTGCTCTAGAAAACAGCCTTGCAGTTTCTTAATGAGGTCTGAGTCAGCCAATTACTGTACTGTACTGTACATCTCTCTACTAAACCTACTGTACTTCCTCTCTTTCCTTTGAAATTTTTGCATGAAAGTGGCTAAAGATTTTGGCCAATCAGGTATTTAAAGATCTGTAGGCTTCTGAGGCTTGGCGAATGAAGCATCCTAAGGACAGCTGAAGGAAGAAAGCAGAAACACACCTGGGAGGTTCTCGCTCGATAACTGCTCTGTGAGTGCCGCTGTTCGTCACCGTCACTCTCCCTTTGTCTGCTGTGGCTTCTTGCTCGCCCTCCTTTCAAGCTGTGATGTTATCTTCAACCCTTTAAGTGCCTCCGAATGGAAATGGTAGGGACACAGGGATGTGGAAGTGGACACGGAAAAGAACAAGCATACACCAAATACAGATGTTCTCATACACATGTTGATAGAGAAACGCACAGAACTGGCTTGAAGGTGTATTCGCTTTATAGTTTATCCACCTATATTTATAGATTCAGATATTTATGCAATTAAAACAATTTATATTACATTCTGTCAAAAAACAAACAAACAAAAAAAACAGGACTAAAATAAGAAAACCCTTCACACAGTGGTCGCCAGTCGCTTTGCACCTCCAGGTTTCGGGTTTGATTCCCACCTCGTGTCTGTGTGTATGAAGTTTACTTGTTCTGTCTTCGGTTTCCTCTCAAAGTCCAAACTCGTATAACATATATATGTGAATGTGTGTGTGTGTGTGTGTGTGTGTGCCCTGCAATGGATTGACACCTCATCCAGGGTGTACCCCGCCTCATGACTTAAGTCCCCTCCTTAAGACCCTACTGTATATACAGGATAAAGCAGTAGAGATGATGAGTGAGTGAGTGAGTTCCCATAAGACAGAAATTCGCCCAAATTCATGTGCAGCATCAATTCTGATTTCATGCACATTTCAAAACAAAAACAAAACTTTTACAGTATGTGTCATCGTAGCTGTACACTTCTAAAAGCATTTTCTATGTTTTATTTCATGTATGCACAAATCAGAAAGAAAAGAATCCCATAAGATGAGGTGAAAACATCTTTAAGGATGTTGAAGAATGAGCACTGAGTAACAGCACTCTGACCTTTTGTCTCGTACCTGCAGGAAGTCGGAAGCAGCGGATTTGCTTTGCATGTTAAAACAGTCATCAGAAAATCTCATGGTTTTGCTTCTGGTCCAGTACGGGAGGAGGATGTTGGAATAGTCCTATAAAATTATATATAATATATAATTAATACC